>CM075943.1:3866497-3930489 GCA_038030265.1 Corythucha ciliata | reverse complement strand
TATGAACAACAATATTGAAAACCAGAAATGTGTATCAATAACGGCTGATTATAATCTTTAACGCCCCACCAAAACTCGGTAGTGAGGGTATCGTGACTCACGGGTGCGCGCGTGCATGCGCAAGTGTAAATCGTTCATTTATCTTGTGGATCGCATCGCTGAGAGACACGACTTCGTCAGACAGAGGACCCGATGAGAACACTCCCATCGAATCAACGTCGATCATCGAGTCAACAAACGACTAAAAATCGAGCCGCGATCGAGTCAAAAATGTCCCGCGAATCAACGTCGATGGGATTACGTTAACTCATCGATGAAAAATCGACATATAATAGACGTCGACACCACTTCGTCGATAGTACGTCGCACAATTTCATCGATATTACGTCGCACCATCTCATCGATTGTACGTCGCACGGATGCCTTGTCATCGATGGACAATTTGTACCGGCAGCTGATGAGCATACTTTCTAAAAGGCACATATCATTTTCCCCAAAACTGGTTTTTACCTTGAAAAAATGGATATGTGCCTTTTTGAAAGTATGCTCCTCAGCTGGTCACAAAAATGCAATATCACGTTTGGATTTATACAGATTTGTAAACCATATAATCACTTCGTCGATATCACATCAATGATTCAATGGGCCTAAATAATCACCGATACCGTCACTTTTTTTGTATGGGGACCGATGAACAGCATGGACCTAGGCCATGCGGTCCGCACCTATATGCATACTTCTGAACCTACACCAGTCTTACTTTAGAAATGGAAAGTCCCGATAGAACGAGCATGGTGGGAGTCGCGTTGGTGTTGGATGCATGGGGTATTGATTTGATTTGATTTGATTTATTTATTTCGTTCAGAAATCCAATTTTCACGCCGCACGTGAAACGTTAATTGGAGATTGAATGCGTCATATGTTACAATTCCAGGCAATTTCGTATGCAAGCACCTTCGATAACATGTCAGAAAGTGTGATCGGTAAAAATATGCACATGTAAACAGACTTAAAATAATAATAGTAACAATAATGACAAGAAAACAAACAAAACAGCAAACAATAATAATAATAACAACAACAACAACAACAAACCAACAATAATAATAACAAGAACAATAATAATAATAATAATAATAATAATAATTACAGTAATATAATAAAAGTTGGAGTTACAAGTATAATATATTATTATGTACGCTGCCCTATTCGTTCTTCTAGGTTGCTCAAAAACTCATCAATGCTGTAATAAGGCACGGAGCACAGCCACATTTTTAATTCTTTATTGAATTTTTTAGGGTCCTTTCCTTCTAGCAATTTTCTCACACGGTTGTATAGAGCACTCCCCCCATATTCAACACTCTTCTCATAAAACTTTGTTGTGTGCTTCATAATTTTTAAAACTTTTTTGTTCCTTGTACCATATTGGTGAGAATCGCCTTGTTTCTCAAAGTCTTGGTAATTTTTTTGCACATACTTCAAAATCTTTAATATGTATAACGACACTACCGTACAAATATTTGATTTTACGAAGTACCTTCTGCAAGATGTGTTCCTCCTAAGTTTATAAATTGTTCGTATAACCCTTTTCTGTAATTTAAAAATACGCTTAATACCCAGTGCATTCCCCCACACTTCAATGCCATATAGATGAGACTGAAATATTCCGTAATATATATTAATTAAATCCTTTGTGCTTAACACTTTATTCAACCTACTAATCATATAATATGCTTTATTTAATTTCTTTTCCACGTAAGCCAGATGTTCATTCCAGGTCAGATGTTCGTCAATAATTAATCCCAAGAATTTAATGCTATTTACTGTGCTTATACATTCGTTACCCACAAAAATGTTAGATTCACACCTCGATTCTTTTCTTATGTTAAAAATTATAGAACTCGTCTTACCTATATTTAATTTTAGTTTGTTTACAGTCATCCACTCTTTTAGTCTAACCATAACTTTAGTCAGGAACTCATTTACTAGCCGGGGATCCTTTCCAGAAGCCAGCACTGTCAAATCGTCAGCATACAGAAATACCTCAGCCGGTTGAAGAAAGTCAGGCAAGTCGTTTATATAAATCAAAAAAAGTAATGGCCCCAAGATCGAGCCCTGTGGCACGCCACGACTCACCACTGCATCATCCGATCTATTTTTTTCATTGAAATTCATTTCAACAAATTGCTTTCGTCCTGTTAAATAGCTCTCAACAAGGTTCCTAGAATTTCCTCTTATTCCATACAACTCTAGCTTACCCAACAAAATGTCTATATCTACTAAATCAAAAGCCTTCGTTAAATCAGCAAAGACCGCACAAACGTGTTCCTTGTTGTCTAGTCGCTTCCTAATCTGATCTGTCAGACCTATTACAGCATCTATTGTTGTCTTTTTGCTTCTATATCCAAACTGGCATTTACTTAATAGTTTATTCCTTTCCAACCAGTTAATCAATCTAACGTGTAAGGCTTTCTCAAAAATCTTGGAAATTATCGGTAGAATGGCAAGAGGTCGATAGTTTTGCACGTCGTTTTTACTTTTTTTCTTATACAAAGGACAAATTTTGGCCAATTTTAATTTATCAGGGAAAATCCCCTCGGAAAACATTTCATTGATAAGGTATGTTAAAGGTTTCTTTATGCTAGGAGCAATTTTTTTCACAATTAAGTTACTTAAGTAATTAGCATCTGGTGTACTAGAGTTTTTTAAGCTACCTATTAATCTCTCAATCTCCTCCTCATTTACAGGTGATAGAAATAGGCTATTCATTGTCTTAACTTTACCCCTGATGCACTTGTCTTTTTTACTGAGAAAGGCTAACTCTGTTTCTTCAGCTTCAGGAATATTGGCAAAGTACTCATTGAAAACTTGAGCGGCCTCCATGTCTGACAGAAACTGACCGTCCTTTTTTATTTTAACACTTTCTTTAGGCGCGCTGCTCCTATTACATTCCGAATTTATGATTTGCCAAAGAACTTTATTTTTGTTTTCTCCTTTCTGCAGTAGGTTACTGTTGTGCATCTGTTTGGCCTTAGCAATTACTTTTCTGTATATTTTCCTGTATTTACTATAATACGTACGAATGGCATCTCCAGAAGCGCTGGCCCTCTTTAAATAGTGCAGAGTCCTTAACCTTTCAGCAGAGATTCTTATACCTTTTGTGACCCACGCCTTTTTCCTAAACTTTTTTACAGACTTTACCTTATTTTTTATTTTTAGTGGTAAGTACATATTTACATATTTCATGAGCACATTCTCGAAGTCCATAATTTTTTCATTTACATCTCCATTCCCTGTGTATAGATCTTCCCAATTTTCTTCACTCAATACATTTACTAGAGTTTTTAAAGAAAGCTCGTCCACTTGCCTATACATCAAAATTTTCCCTCTTTCACCCTCTACTTTGTAACTGTCGACTCTTACTTGCGTTTCAATTGCAAAATGATCCGAGTATCCTGTACAAACTACCCTTGAATATAGTTCACAGGGGTCACAATTACAAATGCAATAGTCGATGGCAGTTGAACTTTTACTGTCCACTCTTGTAGGCTCCTTAACCGAGTTAAACATCATATACCTCTTACAGATTGAGTTGATATCCTCTAACCTATTGCTATGCTCTAAACTATTTACATTTATGTCACCCGTAATAATTATACGTATACCATGCGTATTACCAGTAATATCCTGTAAACATTCTTCCATACTTTTTTTGAACTGAAAAAAATTCCCATTCTTCTCTGATCTATATACAGTCATAATAAGAGTTCTCATTTTTTTGTTGTTTGGTTCAATCACTTCCAAGAAGCAACATTCGAAATCGTACACCCGGCCATATTTCTCCTGCAAGTCCCTCCTACTTTTTAGCTCAAAATTCTGCATTAACTCGCGTTTCACAAAAATACAGGTTCCCCCATGTTTCCTCTTTTCCCTGCAAAACCTGGCTATTAGCTCATACCCATCAACATTTACGCAGTCAATCTCGTCCTCAGTCATCCAATGTTCATTTACACAAATGATGTCATATTTGCAGTAATTCTCACTGTTAAAAACATTTAATTCGTCAATTTTGTTTGAAAGACATTGGACGTTATGTGTCAAAATTGTTAAATACTGGCCCCCCTTAGAAGTAGCTAACACACGTTTTACTTTTCTTATGCGATCCGCTTCTATACTATTTTCAACATACAAATTCCTACTTACTAAACAATTACCACTATTTACACTTTCCGATGAAACATCTGCTTGCATACTGCTGCCTAACATCCTAAAAAAGAAAAATTCACTCCTCTCTTGCGCGTTCGTTTCAGGTTGGAGGTAAAATAATCACAAATCACTGGTATTGATCTAGGTGTTTGTCCATAACCGTAAGAATTCTCGTTTAGCATTATGCTATCCTTGAGTAACATGGCCAAGTCTTCGTTTTTAGCTGAATTTACATCTAAAAAACTAACATTCTGTGTCCTAGACGATGCCCTCTGGAGCATTAAATTTACCCTATATATCTCCCTATTCTTGTACAACAAGTTAGGAGCCTTATAATATGGTACTGAACACAAGATAATACGGCCTTTGACTTCAGCCAAACTCGTCAAATATACGTAAAATTTCTTAAATACATCGTTCTTTTCATGCATAACACAGTCAGCCCCAACAGAAAACACAATTACGTCTTCTTTTTTCAACGATTGCACAGATTGCCTAAAACCCCCCACGATGCTGCTTAGACGAGCGTACGACTTTATAACATCTTGCACAAGCCACGAACTGGGGACTCGGCATCTAATTCTATGTCCTAAATTTTTTAAAAAATGGTCTCTTACAATTATTACTTTTTTTTCATGTTTTCCGGTAGACGTACCCCCTTGCCCACCTCGAAATGGGTCATCATCAAGGTCTACTGTGTCACATTTGTCATGTGTCTGCAAAGCCACGTCCAGCTTATTCCATTCTGTCTGTGTTTCCCTACTTGCAATAGCAACATTTGAATAAGAGTCACGCGCTTCTATTTTCAGTGATTTTATCATTCTATCACACTTATCCAGTTCTGACTTTTGCTTAGCAATTTCTCGCTTCAAATTTGTGTTTAAATCATTCAGGCGTTCAATATCCCCTCTTAACTTCTCATCACAATCTTGTTGCGCTTCAAAAGACTCATGAAGAGACTTCTTCTGACGCTCCAGCTGCTTCGTCAAACCTCTGATTTCTCTGCTGTATTCAGCTAAGTCGGAAATGCAAGCATCCTTTTCCCGCAACGCACTGTCGAAAGCGCACAAAATGCCTTCAACAGCTGTTAGGAGTATACTCAAGTCTTGATCCGTTACAACGCTTTTGAACATTTTCACTTTTATACAGATCGTCGAAATGTGTTCAATTACATTATTGTCAAACACAAAATCACACTTCAAGAGTTTATCTATAAGAGCTGTGCTATTGTCCACCTTCCTGTCCCGTCTAGTACTCATGGCACTTACACAAAAAAAGTACAATACAAAGCTTAGGTTTCAATGAGTAGCGTACAGTCAAATCTTAACTGATGTGCTAGGAGCAATTTCCCCCTATTGCAGTCCAACCCGTTCGACCACGGACCTCCAACGGCAACAAAACAAAATTGCTCCCCACCTCGAGAAAATGAAAATAAAATAACATGCAAATAAATAAATAAATAAACAAACCCAAGAAATACAAATAAATTAAATTTGTTGAAAGCTCAATGAAGGGGGCGGGATGGAGAAAAAGAAAAACAAAGGCAAAGTCCAACTGTGATTAAAAGATCGAACAGAAAAAAAAAGGTATATATATAAACTCAGCTCTTTTCTTCAATAAAACTCCTATGAAATTACTCAATAAATAGGTCAAATATGGAAATAAAAGATACAACTTACAAGCATACCATAGAACTTTTCTTCAGACACCTTCCTGCACCAAAAAGAACCACCAAAGTGCAACTAAAACAGACGAAATCTTTCAAAAATTAAGGAGCAAAACTAGGCACTTGTTTCCTCTCTCCACTCAACTCTAATCGTGAACAGCTCTAATATTGTGAACAGCCGCATTCAAAGGCACGCTTCATAGGACCATTCGAATGTGTGGATCGGCCTTAAAGGTACTGAGTGTGACCTGTAAATTATAATACATGTATACTTTAAACAAAATACGAACTGTACTTTATAGGACACTACATACAATAACTAAAGCTTAAAGTGAAAATTAGTTGAAAAAAAAAAATATGACAGAAAACTACTTTTAAAAATCAAGGTGGATCCTCCTCGTACTTCTTACGGAACCTAACGTTTGCGAAACGCCAAAATAACTAAGTTAGTAAAAAGTCATCGTAATTATAAAGCTACACAATACGGTACCAATAGAGTATACCTTAGTCTGATAGAGAATCACGTTCAGTCAACTGCCGAATTTTCTCCTTCCTTTTTTAGGCCCGATTTCACCAACTTCTTAAACCACGATTACAATGTAAACACTTATATCAGAATTCATATGGGTCGTTATTGGCTACTAATCACGATCAACTTCAAACAAGATCAATTTTGTTGGTGAAATTGGCCTTAATGTTCAGGCGGCCTTGGCTGTCTTCAAGCCACCTGGCAACTGTGTTTTTCACTTCTTCGCTACTGAAGGCGGGGGTATTTCCATGGTTCTTCCGATGCTTTTTGAGTGCCGCTGGAATAAATTCAAGTCAATTGTAATTTTGATTATGGCTGGCCAAAAGTGTAATATCGTTTCCCATTTGCACAAAATTCTGCATTTGGGCAGTTCATTTCCACCCGCCTACTCTTAATTAAATCATATGTTACTGGAGAAAACGGTTGGAAATGAATTGCCGCGTTGCAGAATTTTGTGCAAATGAGAAACGTTATAAGTCATTATGTTTGCATACACTGACAGAAAAAATAGCCTATATACCTTATATTCTCAACTTTTTCAATTGCGACTCTTTAGAAGTTTCGTCTGCCGAAGAATCGTAAGTTCTTTTCGTAATCGAAAAGAAGAAGAGTAAATTTCCCCCAGCCCAGAAGGACGAGGAGCAGCCTTGTAAGCAATGTGTGGCGCCTTTAAAACTCCTTCTTCTCTGGTGAACTCCTGTGCCTCTATGTCGAACACCGAGACTGCGGGCACAGCCACCACGAACGGATAGTGCACGAGAGAAACTCGAATACAAAGAACTAAAAATATTAATCTATCAAGTTCCTTTGCTTTTTCTTCTATGCGCAGCAATTAGTTGACTTGACATTAAGATTATTAGTGCTAACGTTAAAAAGCCGTCCTCGCACTCACTTTCACGTTCATGCGACTCACAACCAAGGCAAAATCGGTCACTTTATAAATTACAATATCGGTAGCCTGTCCCCAAATTATAACGCTCTACAAGATTTGTTGCCCTGTACTTACCTAAGATCCGGAGCATATTTTCCTCTACCCAACAGTTGAAACAAAGTAATTCAAACGTCTGTGACTGGTACTGATGCCTGAGAACTAACACTGAGGCTTGCTGCGTCGACATAATTAAGTACGACACACTCCAAACCGTCGCTCAAATCTTTAAAGTTCTCAGTCACACTTCACAACATGAATTGACACGAACTTAAAGGAAAAGAGAAAGACCGTTTGATTATTAGATAAGGATGATAACGCCACGTGCGAAACGTGGATAGTTCAAAATTCTCGTGGTAGAGTCAGTAGTGTTTTTGTATTGCAGTATTTTTTGTATTTTGATGAGTATTTTTTATTTAGTGCTATTTTTTATTTAGTATCAAGTACTTTATTTAGTTCTCATCGGGATCCTAGGGCAAGATATGGTCCGGTCATTCAAGAAATGTTAAAACGTACACAGAAAAATTAAGGGTAGGTTGTAAACATTTTTTCCTGGCCGAAAACATAGGTGTATTATTCAGAGTGAATAATAAACCAAAATCAAATATTGACTTATTATTTATCATTAATAAGTCTTTATTATTTCTCAATAGTAAGTCTTTGTAATCGTATCGCAAAAAAATTTTTTTGACCCCCCCTCAAAATTTGTAGTTTTACGTTTCAAAGTGCGTAGAATCCAAATCTGAAAAAAAAAAAAAAAATGTCCGTCCGCCGTCCGGGCCATATCTTGCCCTAGGATTGATCGAAAAAACTCGTTCTTTCGCACATAGACTCCATTTGGGGTCTAGTTGGTCGTATCATCTGATCAGTTTGATCAAATAACTCCCTGGGGTTTTATGGGTCAAAAGCGGGTCCAAAATGGGGATTTTCAAAGGATTTGGGATCATAGGGGTGTGGGGTGTCGATTTTCATGTAATTTCAAGCCCGATTTGACTACATACATGAATAATAAACCCATAAACAGTCGAAATAATAAGGCATTGTTCGATAATTCGCAGCGTTTTTTTTCTGAACTATAATATATGTATAAATATAAGATGATATTAAGTTTATTCACGAGGACACATCGATATCATATGTGCGTTGATATAGGTTTTCATGTCGACAGTAATACAACATCGAGATGACGAAAGTTGCACTATAAACGAGTTGTATCGAATATCGAAACGACGTTGAACCAACCTCAATGTTTCGAACATTATCAACGCTACTATACTATACTAAAAAAAACGCTACTATACTTCAACCTCTCGCAGTTGCACTGGTGAGAAATGTTAAAAAAAACATCGAGGTTGCTTCAACGTCGTTTCGATATACGATGCAACTAGTTAATGCTACTTCGTCAAATCGATGTCATATTATTGTCGATATGAAAACCTATTTGCATTGAGATTTCATCGATATAGATTCTATATCGACCGATAAACGTTATTACAACTACGTCTTTTCGAAGTTGCATCTAGGGTGAAATGATAACCTTATTACATCGACGAGTAAATGACATCGATACGACGTCGATAAGTACTCATCTCCGAAAACCGCCGTAAATGACGTCGATTCGACATCGAATCGATGGAAGTGTTCTCATCGGGGAAGCATTTGGTCGCAAATCTTCACTGTAAAGAAAAAGGCGCAAGGTGAGCTATCATCAACACAAAATACTCGCTGTACACCAAAATTTACGATTACCCTGAATTGTGGTTATGCAGCCTTTCTTTTATACGCCGCGCCAAGCCAAGAAGGAAGTTGTCCTGCTTTTCCTCAACGGACCCGTTGGGCTTCGTCCGAAGGTCTCTTTGTGTGCGTCCCATCTTTAAAGCCAGCCACAGGTACTTTTCGTGGTGTGGGATCGGCGAGTGTGGCAATAAGCGAGCCTCTCATAACCTCATAGCGCGAAGCAAGTTCAAGCGCGATAACTTTAAACCCGTATGGTCACGTACACGCGGATTAGAACCGTGAAAAGCCTTCGCGTAAAAAACTTTAAAATAAACCCTCCGTCAAGTATATAACCGATAAAGTCATCGTCGTTTTAATTTATCTAAACTTTAGTCTCGTTATACTGGTAAATTAATAGACAATAGTAGAAGGAAGCTTCCGCCCGGTCAGGCGCCTGCGTGCGCTTTCTAACATTATTATAATAATATCGTTAATAATATACATTGTGTTCACGTTTTCAGTGACTGAATATTTGCTTACCCTTCCTAAAATCCAGATACCGGGAATAAACATTAACAAATGGTGGCCCATTTTGTTTCCGTCGTGTACGTGTATTAATACTAGGATCATAGTGCAATTCACAGGTCGACATTGTATCTACGAGATCTACACATTGTAAACTTTCTGTTTGAAGATTAACAGCTGTTTTGATCCTTTGTATTGGTGGGAGGCGGAGCCGGTCGTTTCCTGCGGGGCGGGGGCTCTGGGCCCGGTCGTTTGCCGCGTGGGGGATATCTTGAGCGCAATCTGATATTGTCTTTCATATTTTTTGTGGGTAGGTGATAGATTCTGTCAGAGAAAGTCGATTGTTTTTACCTTTCCGTACTGATCGGTTTTTTGCTATTGGATTTTGCCATTTTTGTTAGTTACCTGTAATTTCATGGACCTTCAGAGTAGTACCCCAAGGGGACAGAGTAGGGCCGATGGGCTTCACTTACGCAGTGGGCGCGTAGTGGAGGCGAGTGGTATATTGGGGGCTCCTCAGGGGTTGCAGGCGCTCGGGAATCAGAATGAAGGGGTGCAAAACCTTATAGATGCACAAATAGCTGAATTTTCGTCCACGAGCGCTTTGAACACGTCTGGACGGAGGGAGGAGATGTCTTCTTCGTCTCACCTATCCGCTCAGTCTGGAGAACAGGATAACATGAATGTGACAATGAATAAGAACGTCTTGCAAGCGATGTTAAACACACATACGGACCAAATAGGGAAGATGGTTGAGGACATCAGGGATATGATGGTTAATCATACGGCCACGAGTCAGGCGATGAATGCGGTCCTGAATGATCTTCAGAGACGAATGACCAACGCCGAGCAGCGACAAAGGGAATTAGAAACCAACGTTCTTCACGGACAGGTGCGTCGAGACGTAGAAAACCGTCCACAAGCGGTTCACAAGGTAGAACACCCGCCGGAATCGGACCGAGGCCGGTCAGGGGCGACAATAGAGGACAAGCGGGGGGAATTCGCATGTTCAGTAGAGCGCGCGAATGCGGCACTACGGACTTCGGTGGCACAACAGGCCACAGATTTGAAAAGATTAGAAGAAAAAGTTGCGAATATTCAAAGTAGTTTACACGGTAACCCAGCGAATAGTGAAACCTTGACAAGACCTCCCGCACACGATCCGGTGCAAGACTTAGCATCCCTTTTGGTGTCGGCTATACATAAAACACAACCCTTAGAGGTTGTACGTCATAGAGAGGTCCCTGGGGGGTCGGGGCACTCACTAGTTTTTGCGAATTTTAAACAATCATGTCCCTATGAATTCCTAAATCAAATCGACATAATGTCGAAATCGTGGAGCTCTCAGGATTTCCCTTTCCATCTTCGAATTAAACCGTTTCTGACAGGGAAAGCCTTTCTGTGGTACTTGCGATATAAAGATGAGTTACATTCAATAAAAGAGTCCCAGGAACAGTTTAAGAAAGCTTTCGCGTCTGAAGAATACGAACTTTACTTACAACAAATGTTACACGCGTGGTCCTTTGCCAAGAGTAATACACGGTCGCCTGAGGTATATATGTATAATGAATATAGTGAGTCGAATTCGACAATCCCCTTTAAACATTCCGGATCAGACACTGATTCGTACTCTCGCTCGTCATTTTTCACATAATATTCTTGAAATGGTTGAACTTTTGAATATAGCCGATCTCCAAACGTTCGTGAGTTACGTGGCTAGGCACATGTCACTACCACCACAGAACACACAGCATACAAATTACGGTCGACAAATGGATAGTACTCGGGAAGACAACAACCAATACAACTCAGCACCGCGCTACAGAAGCGGTCATTACTTCAAGAACGCGTATAATAGAAATAGCCAATACTCAGGTGATTCAGCCACTCGAGGAAGAACATTTTTTCAGTCAAATAGTAGGCAACCGAATAATTGGGGAAATAGTTCGAGGTATCAAGCCAACAGAACTGGCCGTGGCAGCCAGGGGCAGGTGTCAGAGACGGCGACGACGCGTAGGACCGGATATGCGACGAGCACGCCGGCGGCAGGTGAGCGCTCTCAGCGTTATGGAGCGATCAATGCCAGGGGAGTCGGAGATACAACCAGGTTGTGAACAAAAAAACTAGTGGCGAGGGGTTTGCGGTCGGAGGAAGCGCCAGTGGAGCCTGACCACAAATCCCAAGCTGAAGCTCTTCTAAGTACAATGCCAAGAAAATCACAGCTGGAAGTTACTCAAAATACAACAGGGTTAAGGAACATCTTCATACCTTCAAAACTACTCCCGGAATTCTTATCCCTCGTCAAGCCTCAGTCATGTCAAAAGATCGAAGCCGTAGCATTCCTGTTAGGAAAACTATATAAAGACCATTTCGTGGTAACATGTTTATACTTACCTCCTCAAACCGGGACGGCAAACACGTGCGAAACGGCGGGTGAGGTTGATCTCGCTGATTATATTCAGCAACACGGGCTCGTGACGGTGGCTTGGGTACACACCCATCCAATACAAGATACATTCCTGTCAAGTATAGACCTTCATACAGCGTCATGTTTGCAATCAGCTCTGAAAGAGGCGGTGTCTATCGTCTGTTCACCTCATAGGAATAAAGTAGGAATATATGCCCTTACCGAGCCTCACGGAGTACAGGTCATACGATCATGGCCTGTTAGAGGTTTTCATCCTCACGATGGTCCACAATCGCTGTACGAGGAGGCGAAACATGTCGAATTTACCGATTCTCTCGCGTCAAACGTTGTCGATCGGCGGCACAGGGCAGAGGCACTAGAGGAGGTGGATGTCGCAAACATCTTTAAAGAAAGCCAATGGCTACTTGAAGGTCTGGGCGACGACGAGGAAGTGGCGGTCAAAAAGCCCGCAAGTTGTCCGGTAGTCAAGTGTCTCATAGGCGAAAGATGCGACATTGACGCCCTGGTGGATACGGGGTCACAGATAACAGCGATCCAAGAAAGGTACTTCATGGAAAAAATTAAGCCGGTAGCGAAGAAAGAAGGTAAAGAAATTTATTTTCTTTTTCTGTCTCTTCTTCCTTTACCGGAACGCTCTCCCTGATTACTGGTGTTGGAGCAGGACGGCAGTCAATCATCCCGAATCTTTCAAGAATTTTTCTTGTGTACGAGGCTTGGCTCACTTTGATGCATCCGTCCTGTTATATCTTTTAGAAATAGAAACGCGTATCGAATATTATGTATTTGTATTTAAAAACAAGAAACGGGAAACTGGGTAAAAAGTGCGAGAACTGCTCGCTTCATATTCGAAGAAGGAAACATGTGCCATGGGTTAATAATCATGGACGTAGGGTCATTACAGTCTCCCCCACTTAGTCCGAAGATACATTGGTACTAATGTGAATTACGAAAGTTCATAATCGCGTAGATGGATTGGAGGACGATGTTGACGTTCTGATCGTCGGAATTGAGAACGACCTGGTGGTCCATTTGACACGTCATAACGTAACGGTTGACGGATACTTGAATCAGGGATCAGGCGATCACTAGGCGACTGTAGTATTTCCGTTGATGGAACAATGGTTTGAGCTAGAAGCCATAGTGGTGGTTGACTTGGGTTTTCGTTTCCTTCTGGTTGAGAGGGTGATTCTTGGCCTCCCGCTTTGGTTTCTGGAGAAAATGACACCATCTTACTTGGAACGTTAGTTCTCCTCAACTGGTCGATGTGACGTTTGTACGTGTACCCATCGTCTAGCTTAATAATGTAGTGTAGGAGTCCCAATTTTTGTAGTACAGTTCCAAAACGCCAATGAATTTTTGAATTTGTGTAGTATCGAGATTGGACTCGGTCGCCGACGTTTAAAGAACGAAGTCCTGTACCCCTATTCTGTAACTCCTAACGCGTGCGTTAGCTAAATTTCACAGCTGATTACTTTCAATTATTCATCTTGTTTATTTCGCTAACGCACGCGTTAAGAGTTACAGAATAGGGGGGCAGGAACTGTTGATTCGTTTTGAGGAGTTTCCTTGAATGGCTTGATGGCGTCCAAACGTATTCGAATTGTTCTGCCGAAGTAAAGTTCAGCAGGGGATTTCCTCTCGACTAAGGGAATCGCTCGGTAAATTTGTAGAATTTTCTGGATTTTCTGCTGAAGGTTTCCCGGTTCATTTTCCATAGCCGTGAGACGATTTTTTATGGTGCGCACGTTCCTTTCTGCAAGCCCGTTTGTTGCAGGGTGTCCGGGCGCGCTGAATTTCTGAATGGTAGCGTTGTTTTTGCAAAAAGTGGTGAATGTCTCACATTTGAAGATAGTTGCATTGTCTGAGACAATTATTTTGGGAAACCCGTGAGTCGAAAATATATTTTCCAGAAGTTCGATGGTTTTTGTAGCAGTCGGAGCGTGATAAGATATCCGGGCTTCGACCCATTTTGATTTGGCGTCGACGACAATGAGAATGTGTTTTCCTCCGTCCAAAGGCCCGGCATAATCGACATGAAGTCGATCCCAGTTTGTCTTTGGTTCATCCCAAATATGTAGTGGAGCTTTTGTCGGATTCGGTTGATTTAAAGCACAGGATTCGCAAGAGCAAGTTGCTTCATTTTCGTGGCACCAACGTGAGTACCATGGAGCTCACGCAGAATAGAAGCTTGTAGAATTTTTGGGATTACGGCTCGATGCCCTTTGAAAAGAATTCCTTGTTCTAGTGTGTATTCCTCTTGAATTTTCCCCTCGAGGAGATCTGCTTTAATTTTTGGAAGTTCTCGGTCCGCATTTGTCTCCCGGGCGATGGTTTCGGTGTCTACATCGTCCGAAGAAATTTGAAAGAGGGTGAGAGCGCAGCAGAATCCGTCAAATACCTTGGAGTCCACTTGGATGCCAAACTGACCTGGAAAAACCAAGTAAACAGCACTATCCAACGGGTTCGCAACAGAATCCAGAAGCTGAAATTCCTCCTTGATAGTAGATGTGCCCTACCGCTTCAACACAAGCTACTTCTCTACCTAACCCTAAGTCGACCAATCTGGCAGTATGGCTGTGGACTCTGGGGAAGTGCGGCCAAAAGTCACATAGCTCGAATACAAGCTCTACAAAATCGTACATTGAGACTCATCACAGGCGCTCCATGGTACGTCAGAGGCTCTGTCCTACATTGCGACCTGGACATTCCAGAAGGGTCCCACGTCATCGAAAATTCTTACATGCGACTCCGGTCCAGTATGGTTAACCACAGTAACCCCATGGTACGCCAAATAATTGAGGAGCCTCCGCCTCCCCCCAGTGCACGTCGCCTAAAAAGAAAACGCACGCAGGACGTCATCGCAGGAATCTAACAGTCTACTGATTAATAGTTATTTATTTTATTATTGCTATTTATTAATTTATTGTTCTTTTTTCATTTGTTATTCAATTTAATACTCTACATAGATAGCTAACCTCCAGCCAACTTAGTCTTCTGGTTTTGGGACAATTACTAAATTGTACCCAAGGTGACTAAATTTTCTATAGGTGCCGCAGATCACTGTCCTTCACTTACGTCACGAGCAGTCCCACCCGCCATTGCGCTTGACCCAGTACATTATTAATTGTTATTGGGTTGTGATTTTTGAGAATTCATAAACTTCAATTTCAAAATTAACTTGCTCTGCTAGTCTAGGGTGAGCAATCGGGAGCAAAGGACTGCTGGTGACGTCAGTCTCCACCCACAGTTGAAATGGGGAAAAAACATACAGGTACGCGGTTTTCGGAGGCACTTTCGTGATTGAAAAGTATGTACTTCAACCCTACTAAAAAGTATATATTCCCAGTCTAATAAGAGACTAAAGGGCCCCCTAGAGATTTCCGCCCCGGGTCCCAATAGGTGTTGTTACGCCACTGCGTACAGACCCATATCTCGAACGACAATTGATAAGGCGGAGAAATACATTAATATTCTCAAATTAATTTGTTTCAACAACTGGGGAACCGATCCATCAACACGGCGCGATTAAGGACTAATTTTGAAAATACTTTTGCACCTGTTTGAGCCTCGAGGCCCTGTTGGTGTGATTATTAAAGAGAAATTACAACAAAATGTGTTTCTGAATGAAGCAACCCCACAAAACTGATTGTTCATCACCTTTCTAATTTCGTATAACTCAAGAATCAGTCTGTTCTGGACCCCACCCCACGCCCCACTTCTACTGGACGCACGAAACTATAGCTATTTAGCAGTAATACTGTTCATTGCGCACGAAAATTTCAGGT
Source organism: Corythucha ciliata (assembly GCA_038030265.1). Taxonomy (NCBI): domain Eukaryota; kingdom Metazoa; phylum Arthropoda; class Insecta; order Hemiptera; family Tingidae; genus Corythucha; species Corythucha ciliata. Next base: position 3,914,706 of record CM075943.1, on the reverse strand, counting down.
TGGAAGCAATTAAACTTAACAACTCAACCCGTATTAGCCATTTTTACGGCACGAATAGTCCCTAGAATGCGAGCGCGCTAGCACGAGGAATTATTGCAGTAGCAACCTGTTGAAGGGGTGGAGAGGGTGAATCAGTTGGTAATGTGGAGACGGTCCTATTCGGTAGGGCCAGTACATCGATTCAGGGATCGGATAGTCAAATAAATCTTTTAAGGGCCCGAAGGCCACTTTTTTATTATTTTGTTCTGCTCAACAAGTCAGATTATAGCCATTTGAAAGGCATGAATCGCGAGTTACGTCATTTGCAAGGCGCATAGAACCAGATTGGCAATTCTTAGGATTTTATGACACAAATCGTCTGCAACGGGGTCATTTTCAAGGCGTGAAGGCTCAGCTTGACCATTTTTGAAGCACGACTGGTGAATTTTGCACATTTCCCGGGCACGAATGGGTTCCATTTAGTCATTTTTTGGGCGAAATTAGTCAGCCAGTCAATTTCATAGTTCAGTAGCCATGTTGAAGGCGTGAAACGTAATTCTGCAGTCTTGCCTATAGAGGGCACGAATGATCGGTTTGACCATTATCATGAAGCGTGAATTTTCAGTACGATTACGCCATTTTTTAGGGCGTCAATTGCCGGTTTTGCTATTCTAGGGCCACGAATATCGTCAATTTAGAAATGTTCAAGGCGTTAACCATCATTTGACGCGCAGTTTGTCGATTTTGTCTGTTTCAAGACAAGAATCGTATATTTGGGCATTTTCCAAGCGCGAATCGTCAGTTCCCTCAATTTATAGCCCGCATATAGTGTCAGCTATGCTTAGTACGTGGCTAGCCTGTTAGGCCATTTCTATGGCGCAAAACTGTCAGTATGGTCATTTCTAGGGCTTGAATATAGTCATTTCGATAATTTCGGGGCACGCGAATCCGTCATTTTAGTCAAATAGTGTATAAATAAATTCAGTTTAGTCATTTCAAGGCACGAGTCGTCAGCTTTGTGGATTTTCTAGCTTTGAATAACAAGTGTCACCATTTTTATAGCGCATATAGAGCCAGTTTTGCCATTTCAGGGACGCTTAGAGTCAGTTTTGGCTGTATTTAGAGTGGAAATCGCTAGTTTTGACTGTTTCCAAGCCATGAATCGTCGGTTTTGCCATCTTGGGCCGTGAATAGTCTGGTTATCATGTTTTCAAACAGACCGTCGAGTCAAAAGGTGTGAATGGGCGAACGAATCATCTCTTAAGGCATTTTCAGGGCGCAAATCGTCAGTTTAGACCATTTTCAGTGCGCGGGAAGCCAGTTCGACTATTTTTAGAGCTTGAATTGCAATTTTTTGAGCGCAATTATTGTCAGTTTCACTGCATTTTCAGGGCGCGAATGCTCGGTATTGACCGTTTTGGCCCGCCGAATGGTCAGTTTCGTCATTTTGTGGCAGCGTGGATCGGTGAATGGTGGATTTGGCCATTTTCAGGGCAAGAATCGTGGTATATTTTCAGTGTGCGAAACGAATCATCTCTTATATAAGGCATTTTCAGGGCGCAAAATCGTCAGTTTACCCATTTTCAGGGTCCGAGTAGTCAGTTCGACTATTTTTAGAGCGGCGATTGCCAGTTTTGCTATTTTCCGGGCACGAATGGTCAGTATTTGCCATTTTTGGCACGCAAATAGTTGATTCAGCTATCTTCAGGACTGCACGAATCGTCAGTTTTGTCACTTTGAGGCGCGAGTATTAGTCAGTTTAGCCTTTTTTTTATGATGAGGCATAGCTATTTCAAGGTAGCGAATGGCTATCAAGCGATTTTTAGTGGAGCGAAGCACACGATTTCTCAACCCTCTTCTTCGATCAAATCCAGAATCCGCGTCTGACTTATTCCCGTGCATAGTGACCTTAAATAACTTCTCTCACTCCACAGTGGTATATATTTGTTAAGAGGAAAGGATGAACTACTTTTACAAGGGCAAATAAGCTTTTATTCAAAACAAAATACATAATAAATAAGGCAAAAAAGTCCAGAAAACGTTTTCAATAGGTTTATTCACGACTTCTCACCCTACCAAACATGCCAAAATTCTTTATGACTGGAATCACATTCACCATATGCGTACTGAGAAGAAGCCATCCTGGCTACAAACTTTCACACTGATCCCTCAATGAAACTTCAGACAGGAGGCATCAGGAGTATTAATTGGATGCCGTGACAAAAGGAGGCCTGTAGAATTCCACACCGGGGTAATAAACAGAACTATAAGCCGAATTGAAACATTAATTGAAGAAGGGAACTCGGCAACAGTAAAAGATTTAAAATTGTTAACGGAGTTGTCTACAAATGGAAAAGAAAGATAGAAAGAAGATGGTATCATAATGGAATTACCAAGACTAAACGGAAATAAAGTCAAAGAGGAAAGGAACTCGCTTAATGAACATTTAAATAATGATGAAAGTGAGGAAGATAATTGATTTTCACAGACACAGTTGATACGTCTTCGAAGGGTCGCCAAGCTAAGGAAGCGAAGGAGAATAATAATGAGCAATTAAGGCTACGGGGATTATCAACATCAACGAGGGGGAATACCACCAAACAGATCATAATGCGTTACTAGAGATAAACTTCTCAAACATTATAGAAAATCCCAAAAGCCGCCTTCACGCGTGAACTGTCAAAGCTCGGGCTTTGAGCAGCTGTGTTTAATGAAATATCATGAATCCTTGCTCGTAATGCTTTTTGATTGGCTACGGCTCAAAGCTGTGACAGCTCGCATGTGAAGCCGACCTTTACTGATTAAATCAAGCTGCGAAGAATTTTGTTCCTTAAAAAATGGAGGATCTTTTACAAAAACACAAGTCCAAAAGAATCAAAATTGACCCCTGCAATTACTTTTCTTTTTAAATCAGGACGAAACAATATACTCTGTATATTATTCCTTTCATTTCATGTACCTAATTTTATGAAACCATTTCGCGCGAAATGGAACGTTTCAAGTGGCGTCAAACGGTGATGCGAAACGGAAAAACATACAAATAGAGACGGAGTGGGCAAACAGATCGCACGAGAAGTGATTCGAGTTTCTTCCCTGAGATAATAAACCTGTTGACGCGTTGTCTCTTGGTCTACGCCCGCTACGCTCTTTCTTGTGGTATAATATGTGCTAACTTTGTGTTAACTCAACTATATTGGCTCAGTGGTCTTCTCCAGTTCACTTTTAAACGGCTCGCTGGCTTCAAATATAGACAGAAAGCTTTCTGAGATACGTAAAAGTGACTAGATTCTAAGAGAAACTTTCCCTTACGAAGGAAAATAAAATAAAAACCCTGTGCTCGAGTATGGAAAATACGAAAAGAACTGTTTTTCTCTCTTGAACACAAATAATAATCAAGTATCATCGCCCCAAAATACATTAGGTACTTAATAGCAATATTGCTATGATAATTGTGGTAACTAACAAATAAAGTGTAATGTGTTTTTGCGGCTATTCATCAAGCTTTGGGTGCTCCCGGCGCCAGCTGGAGCCGGCCGCTAAACAAAATATCCCGAAACTTGAAATTTCTCCGAAATTATAGCCATAAATTCGCATTTTCGTTGGAATTGAGACCCCAAAGTTGCAGTGCAGTGGATATTCAGCAAGGAAACTTCCAAATTCCATATAGGTACTCGCCAGACTTTGGGGTCGGCTACCTGGAGTTACGCCGCCACACACACAAAAAAAAGGCACAGAAATATGAAATTGTGCTTAAAATGCGACCCTAAACTTGCAATTTTGCTTGACGAAATTGTCAATTTCGTGGATGACTGAGCCATTTCGCGACTATTCAGACCCAAAACTTGCAATTTTCGCGTAATTAAAGACCCAAAAACGGCTATTTAGCGTATATTCAGCTATAAAACTTTAAATTACGCGGTTAACTACCTTTAAAATGTTGCAACTTTGCGGCTATTCGTCAGACTTTGGGCGCTGTCGTGGTCCAGTCGATTGGGTTCCATGTTCATCGGACAGAAGCTCGAAACAAGCGATTTAGCGAAATTAAGAATGGAAACTTGCAATTTTGCAAAAATAAATACCAAAATGTTCAATTTTGGGAATATTTAGACACCCGAATCTTACAATTTCTCATAAGCAAAGACCGAAACATTTTAATTTAAGTTCATTTAGCCAGGACATTTCAAATTAAGCTACTATTTACCTCCAAAATTTTGCAATTTTGCGGCTATTCGTTAAGGCTATGGGCGCTAACGTGATGACCGGCTAGATCGGGCTCCGCGTTCACCAAACAAAAAAGCCCCGAAATTTTCAATTTCGATAAGATACGGACAAGAAACACGGAACTTGCGAAAATTGGGACCAGAAAATTTGAATTTTTGAATTCAGACTCGAAACATTTAGTTATGCGAAATGTAGACATGAGACAAAGCAATTTTGCAAAAAATAACGACTGGAAACCTTTCAATTCACGAACATTTAGACGGGAAATATGAAGTTTCACGGCAACTGACCTAAAAAAATGTGACACTTTCGCGGCTGATCGCCAGACTTTTAGTGCTGTTGTGGCCGCGGCTGCATTGGGTTCCGTGGTCACCGAGCCGGAGACCAAAAACATAGAATTTTGTGAAAATAAGTACCAAAAACGTGCAATTTTGGAATGAATTAGGCACCCAATACTTGCAATTTTACCAAAATGAAGACCAGAACTTTACAATTTCGCCTAAGTAAAGATCCGAAACCTTTTAATTCACGTACAAACATACCAGAAACTGGCACTTTTGCAAAAATTAGTAGCAGAAAATTGAAATTTCGCACATTCAAACCCGTTCAGTATTGCAAAAATCGTGACATTAAATAAACAATTTCGTGAGCATTCAGACCCAAAACTTGCAATTTTGCAAAAATGAAATATCAGAACCTTGCAATTTTGCGTGTATGTACCCGAAACATTTCAATTCTCGTACATTTAGCCAGGAAATTTAAACTACTCTGCTATTTACTACTAGGGGCGCTGTTGTGGCCGACTCGATCGGGTTCCGCGATCACTGACGAAAAGAGCCGCGAAATTTGCCAGACCAGAAACATGTAATTTTGCGAAAATAAAATACAAAAACCTTGCGATTTCACGTAAGTCGCTTACATTTAGAAAGTAAATTGGCAATTTCGAGGAAAAAAACTTTAAGCGCTGTTGTGGCCGGCTAGATCAGTTTCCACGGTCACCAAAAAGAAGACTCAAAACTTGCAATTTATCGATTTTATCGAAATTATCGATAATCATCAATGATAAATTTTTACCAAAATGAAGCCCCGAAACATGAAATTTTGCGAAAACAGACCGGGAAGTTGCAGTTTTGAGAAAATTAGGACTTTGCAATTGCATCGACATAAATACCAGAACCTTACGATTTCCCGTAAGAAAAGACCCAAAACCTTTCAGTTCACGTACATGAAAGGCATAAACTTTAAACTTTCGCGGCAATTTACTTGCAAAATGTTTCAATTTTGCGGCTATTCGTCAGATTTTTGGTTGCGGTTGGGTGACCGGCTAATCGGGTTCCCGCGTTCACCAAAATGAAGTCCCGAAACTTTTAATTTCGTAGAAAAAAAAATTACGACCATAAACTAGCAATTTCATAAATTTAGACGCGAAACACATTCAGTTTTGCGCAAAAATTAAAGAAACGAGGACGTGCGAATTTTCAGCTCAAAGTGACGCAATTGCGTTTCAATATTTGCCTAGCTTTGAGCGCGATAGTTTTATGATAGATGAGCGATAGAGTTTTATTGTTGAGTTGAGATCATGTTGTTCAGCGTCTGCGTGAAAATTCATGGATAATTCTTCGTATGAAAAAGGATGGTGAAAACAGTCACACGACAGTCAATTCATTAGTCGTCACTACGGCTTAAACGTAGGTGTAGTATTTGACGGGTATCCCACAGAAGCTACGCAAAAATTCACGAAGTGTTCTGAACGTGTTCACCGAGTAAAATCACATTCATTGTTATTCTTTTTGATGAAAACTCAATTGCAACTGTTTCACGAGGTAGTTATTTTTTGAACGAAGCTAATAAAATTAGTTGCATTAGCCTCCTTAAATTGTATACAACGGGACTTGATTTTTGGGTCCTGCAAGCGGAAGAGGATGCCGATCAGCTCATGGTCACGACGTCAATCACGCAGGCATAAAGTCATGGCGATGTCACCATGAAAAAGGTATTCTCAAAGAGTTTAAAATGCCTCTGAGTAATTCTTAATTGCAAGCTGAAAATCCAACGAGTTACTTAGCACTGAGAAATAAAATAGACGGCCATAGACGGAAATAGATTTTTTATTTAGATCTCTCCATCGCCTTCTTATTTCAACCGCCATTAAAAGGCGGCTCACCTTGGCCATTTCTATCGAACTGTGGTGGATTCTATAATACTGAGAATGAACAGCCTCCGATTGGCCCAAGTGCTTCGTTATCCATTTAAGATCATTGCCACTGAGTTCAAGTAGTTGGCTCACTGTGGCGACGTACTTGCGTAAATTCGTGCCCGTGATTAGTTCGGGCTGCTTGAGACCTTAAATAACATTAATTATAAGACACACACATTATTCAACTACATCCATAATAGTTTGGTAATTTATTTCACTTCACAAAACAAACTGTCAAGTTATGAAAAATAATGTACATAACTTGGCAAGATATAACGGGAAAACAGCAATTTAATGAATCTGAAGCGAAATAAACGAACAAATGTACAATCTTTACAATTACCTTCTACCATCTTCATGACTTTGGAAACGGCTTCCGATCCACTAATATTCTCCGCCGAGGAATAATATACTCGCACGAAAAAGAACATGTTCCTATGGAAAATTCCAACATTTCCTCTACATCTCACAAGCGTATCCATTGCTTTCACCATATCCTTGGTTAATAGAACAGGGACCCTCGACCTTCGTTTTCCTGAAGAAAAAAAAAATTAATTAAACTGATGAAATCAAAAAGACAAGCATATCGTTTTACCAATTATTTCCACTATTTCAGTGACCCGGGCAACATCTAGCTCATAACTTAACTTTTATTGAATTCATAAAAATTGGACACTTGGTCCCAATTTCTTTTTTTTGAATAATCGTCCAAGGTCATTTTTGAGACTTCTCCGGCTCTTTTTTTTTGAACATGACAACTCGACAGAGCGTACACCTCGCCAAACGGTACCATGTGTCTGGCTGAGGCTGCCCGCTCGAGAGTTCTTTTATGTCTTCTTCCATCTTTTTCTTCAATTATTGGTTATCGGCCTGTAAATCTTCAGTTAGCGGCAACAGCTCCGAAGCATTCATTTTACTCTGCCGCAAAGTGTCTAGTGCGGCAGAAGATACCTTGCAGGCCCACTCATTGTTCATCAACTCGACGAATTGAGCCAACCTTTTGGCACGGTAGTCGTCGCCGTCTCTTAGGCATTGGCCTCTCATAATCGCGGCGCAAGTTTTCAAGTAATAGTTCAATTTCAACGCCAATGAAGGAATGCCGATGCGGTCCTTCTGACCCTCCTCCTGCTCTTCTCGGCACAAATCCTTGACCCCTTTGACAATTGCGTCAAAACTGTTAGGGCTTATAAATGAAGCCAACGAAGCCTCGGGGTCTCCCTGTTGCCTTAGAGTTAACAAGAGCCTTCCAAGGCTCCGCATTTGCTGCCTGATGTTATTTCTTTGCGATTCCTTGAGTCGCTCAAATAAATGTAGGCCGAATATAACGATCAGATCATCCCCCTTACACGTTTCGCAAATTTCATCATTCACAAATCGCGAAAGTACGCTGGTGACGTATCGAGGATCCAGGGATGTCCGTGCGCTGATTGTCATAGCGACAGATTGTTTTTTTTTTCGATTTCTTCGTCTCCGTCTGGTTTGAGTCAGGCCGGCATTTCAAAACATGTCGCCACATGTAATTCAACTTAAACCACCCCAAACATGCAAGGGCCAACATCTCTGGAATTTAGCTTATTTTTTGAGGACCTTGCCGTTATTAATTCCCCCTCCTTCTCCAGTAACACTCTATTATTGTGCTTGAAATCCCCTTGCCGCGCAAGCCTGAAAATTTCATTTCTCCTCTCTTTGGAGCCTTTGGGCAGGGCGTCTATGCGCTGCACGCTCATTTCTTTCGCGTGGTTCCTAATAAGATGGCGCGCGAAATTCGTGACAATGGTACCACAAAAGGTACACGAGTGTTTTACACCCCAACGTTTCTTGCAATTCACTTCAAAATGTGTCCACTTCCTGGTGAAAATCATCAGCAGCCGATTTACGAAGGAAACTCGTGACTCACATTTTCATACATTTTTCGGACGTGATTTTCACCTCTTCGCCTTGGAGAAGAAACAATTTGAAATCAGTGGAAAAACATCCTCATTTTGCAAGCTTTTCATGTGTAAAGGTTTACAGTTACAGTATTTCTCCGTTGAGATATGAGTAAAAAAATTGAAACAGCCCGGTTAAGCCCGGTTCACACCTACCATGCACCTACCATTACCAGGCGGTGGAAAACCTCGTAATGGTTCCACCATATTGGGTTAGAAAGACAATCTGAGAGGGCTCAGAAGCGTAATAGCAGTAAATTCTTCTGTATAAACGCGTATTACAGTCCCCACACCTATCCAAAAATGCATGATCGGTGTCTGATGGGAAGTGAGCAAGATTAGTCTTCATTTTAGCAGCTAATACGCGCTGTTTGGCAGCAGCTGTAGCCTCGAATTGAAGCAATTCCCGATTAAGCAAAAGCGCACCCTTGAATTTTCGTTTTTCTAAATTTCATCAGCACATTTAACACTTTTCTCTAGTTCCGCCGCAAATCAGCGGAATTTTTACAATTTTAACGTCGTATGAGCTCTATGTATATCTTAAATTTAACCGTGAGCGATTTTTTCACTTTTATCCTTATGAATTAGTGATTTTTCTTAATTTCAGTCTTTATGTTGCCTCGAGAAACCATGCATGTGCAGGGGTGGGCAAAATACTTTGAAAATGTATTTTAAATACAAAGCCCAAAATATTTTCAAAAATGTATTTTCAATACTGAAATACAAATACTTTTTGAATTGTATTTTGAATAAAATACAAATACAATATAAAATACTTTTCAAAAATTCGATTTCGACGGCAGATAGTGCGAAAAACACGAAAAATAAATAATTTAAAAATATCAGGTCCTTCAATAGACAAGTTGACAAAATGTAGCAGCGTGAAATGGCGCTGCGCCGTGATGCGCAAAGAAAAGTAGGCAAGTTATCACGAAGTATTTAGTACCGAACCGGCGAGCACTGGTGGATCGTGAGCTGAAAAGGAGGTGAGGTCACTGGTGGACCTATATCGGGGCCCGGGGCGGAAATCTTCAAGAGGCCCCTAAAAGTCTCTAACTATGCATAAAACCTCTATTGGTAACCTCTAAGGCCTTTTCCTAATTTTAGTCATGGCCTTTTCCATATATTGTAGGCAAATTACCGCTATTTCCACAGTCTAAACCAAGTTTATGCCAAGTTTAAACTGTGAATTTCTCCATTTTAGCAACGAATGAGTGCTTTTTGTCAACTTTAACAGCAAATTAGCTCTTTTCGCCGCAAATTAGCAACTGATTAGCGGGGTAATCCCCCCCCCCCAACAAGACATAAAGACCCCATAAAGACATAAATATGCGCTTTTCCCCAAATTTGGCAGCAAAGTAGATTTGGTATCCTGTGAATCAGCGATGTTTCTTTAACTTTCCTCGAGTTGGCGTTTTCCACAATTTTAGCTGCAAATTAGCGATTTTTTCTAGCGGTTTACTCAGTATGAGCTGAAAATTACTCAATATTAGCCCTAAAATTCTCGAAATGTTTACCACAAATTAGCATTTTTTGTTCACCGTAACCACACTCTGCGGACTCAGTTTTAGCCGCGAATTTGCGAGTTTTTCACTCATAGTCATAAATTAGCGCTTTTTCTCAATTTTAGCCTCAAAGTCTCCCGAGGAAGCCGCGAATTAACGTATTTCCAATTTTTGACGCAAATTTAAATTTGTCTCAATTTTTGCCGTAAATTAGCGCTTTTTCGTAATTTTAGCAGTGCAGTAGCTATTTCTAGCCCGTGTATTAGCGAATTTTGTTCATTTTAGCCACGAATTGTCGTTTTCCGATATTTTTACTGCAAATCGGCAATTCTTCCATTTTTTACTGTGAATTAGCACTTTTTGTTTCAATTTCGGCTGAAAATTAACTTTTCTCTTTATTCTAGCCAGAATAATTACTGATTTTCTCTATTCATCTCAGTTCTAGCCGTGAATCAGTATTTTTTCTTTTACTTATAACCATGAATTTGCCGTTTACCTCAATTTTAGCCACAAAGTTGTTGTCAGAAGGCGGAATTAGAAATTCCAACACACTTCATCCGCGATAATTTTCCTCAATTTTAGCTGTAAATTCGCGTTTTTTTCAACTTTAGCTGCTTTGAAGCGTTTCTATAATCTGTGAATTCGCGAATTACCTTAATTTTTCAGCCACGAATTCGTGATTTCCTCAAATTTTAGCCAGGGAATAACACTTTTTCCCAATTTGAGCTGAAAACGAGAGTTTTTATTTATTTATGACAGGCTAATTATAGTGAATTTTTCAATATTAGCTGGTTTTTTTTTTTTTTTTTTTGCACTTCAGTCCCACGTTGGCATTTTTCCTTCAATCTTTGCTATGGATTAGCGTTTATTGTTTAGTTTTAGCCTCGAACAGAAGCTACGCATTTGCGTTTTGTCAATTTTTCAAGGTTTAGTGACTTTGTGGGTCACGCTCTCTTCGGTATACAAAATAACGGCCAACGAAAAATCAAAGTCATATGGAAAACCAAGTCATTATACTTGGTATTATTTGTATGTTAAAAAAATGAAGCGGTTCGTGGGTTGGGATTTTTGCTCCCGATACGTTGCGCTGCTCTACTATGAAAGTGGATTACCCGCTAAATTCAAAAATTATACAAAAGTTGAGTGTTGAAAAAAACATATGGTATCAAGATAGATATCACGCTGCAACTTCAAACCGAAAATAAATATAATAATTTTTGTATTTGGCGGGTTTTCTCCTTTTTTATTCTTAACGGGAGCAAAAATCCCAACCCAAAATAAATAACATTTTTTTCCTCGAGTCTGAGGACTTGGTTTTCCATATGACTTTGGAAAAATTTAGAGATCTTTTTTATAACGACAATGAAAAATTGGGAAAATACGAACTCGCGATCAAACTGACTTATGTAGTTTTTTTAACATAATATTTGTTATTTTTAAAAATAAAAATTGAGGTTTGTTAGCTGTTGGCACGCTACAACTTTAACCAATTTTGGCCACGGATAAGCGCTTTTAATCAATTTTAGCAGTGCAGTAGGGATTCTTTCGTTTGTTTGGCGATTTTCCTCCATTTCAGCCACGATTCGGCGTTTTCCTCATTTTCAGCTGCAGTTTAGCCATTTTTTAGCAGCCAATTAGCACTTTTTTCTCAGTTTGAGTTGAATATTAGTGTTTTTCTTAAAGTGGGCTCCGCTAATTAACATTTTTGTCAATTCAACCGCGTAGTTTTTTAGTGCATTTCATTCTGAAAAATGCACTATTGGTCTCGTCGTGATGGTGGCAAACATGGGTCATGTCATGTTTTTTTCACGTTTCAGAACCTCTAGAACACGAATTCAGTGGTCTCCGGAATTCATATATATATATTTCTTTATATATATATTTTTATATATTTATATATTTATATATTTATATATTTATAATATTATGGCCGTTTTCTTGTTAGCACGATAACTCTCGAAGAAATTAGTTTAGCGGAACGCGCTTTGGCACAAAAATCAGTAGTCATAAGACACCGGTCGGTATTGCATTTGGGCCAAATCGGTCAAGGTGGAGGGGGGGAAAATCGGGCTTGAAGTCGTCAAAAAATCACTATAAATCACCAGTTGATTCTAGAAGCATCATATTCGGTACGTATACTCCATGTTAGACTAGCCTTTGATTCCCATTTTCATTTTTTGAAAAAGTCAAGGGGGAGGGGGTGGTGCCCCCGGGGTGGAAGTAAGTGTGTGGTCTTGTTAGCACGATAACTCTCGTAGAAATTAATTTAGCAGAACGCGCTTTATCTAAAAAATCAGTAGTCATAAGATCCCGGTCGGTATTGCATTTGGGCCAAATCGGTCAAGGTGGAGGGGGGAAAATAGGGGTTGAAATGGTAAAAAAATCACTAAAAATCACCAGTTGATTCTAGAAGCATCATATTCGGTACGTATACTCCATGTTAGACTAGCCTTTGATTCCCATTTTCATTTTTTGAAAAAGTCAAGGGGGAGGGGGTGGTGCCCCCGGGGTGGAAGTAAGTGTGTGGTCTTGTTAGCACGATAACTCTCGTAGAAATTAATTTAACAGAACGCGCTTTATCTAAAAAATCAGTAGTCATAAGATCCCGGTCGGTATTGCATTTGGGCCAAATCGGTCAAGGTGGAGGGGGGAAAATAGGGGTTGAAATGGTAAAAAAATCACTAAAAATCACCAGTTGATTCTAGAAGCATCATATTCGGTACTTATACTCCATGTTAGACTAGCCTTTGATTCCCATTTTCATTTTTTGAAAAAGTCAAGGGGGAGGGGGTGGTGCCCCCGGGGTGGAAGTAAGTGTGTGGTCTTGTTAGCACGATAACTCTCGTAGAAATTAATTTAGCAGAACGCGCTTTATCTAAAAAATCAGTAGTCATAAGATCCCGGTCGGTATTGCATTTGGGCCAAATCGGTGAAGGAGGTGGGGGGGGGGGGGGAAATACGGCTTGAAATGATCAAAAAATCACTACAAATCACCAGTTGATTCTAGAAGCATCATATTCAGTACGTATACTCCATGTTAAAGTAGGCTTTGATTCCAATTTTAATTTTTTGAAAAAGTCGAGGGGGAGGGGGCGATGTCCCCGGGGTGGAAGTAAGTGTGAGGCCTTGTTAGCACGATAACTCTCGTAGAAATTAATTTAGCGGAACGCGCTTTGGCACAAAAATCAGTAGTCATAAGGCCCCGGTCGGTATTGCATTTGGGCCAAATCGGTCAAGGTGGAGGGGGGAAAATAGTAGTTGAAATGGTAAAAAAATCACAACAAATCACCAGTTGATTCCAGAGCATTATATTCGGTATGATGATTCCATTTTGAAATAGCCTTTGATTCCCATTAAGTTCAGCTTAAACAAACCCGGCAGCAAACAGTACGAGGGAGGGTCAAACAAACGAAAAAAATCATGGTCTCAACATTACTACTTCTGGGACGGCTTAGGGTATCCGTATACAAAATGAAATGCACTCTTTCCGACCGCCAGCTGCCGGAGCGAAATTTTTTTAGGTTTTAGCCCGCGAGAGCATTTTTTTTCTACGGATTAGCGCTGTTTCTCAGTTTGAGCCTCGATTCTTTTAGAAGCTATACAGATTTTCGTTTTCTCAATTTCAGCTGCGAATTATTGATTTTTCTTCATTTCAGCTGTGAAATAGCGTTTTCTGATAATTTTGCAGCGAATTAGCACATTATCTATTCTCTTTTTTTTTTTATTAATAGGCGATTTTTCGCCATTTGAGTTGTGAATTTGCCATTTTGGTCCAGTTTAAACTCGAATTAGCGTTGTTTTTCGCAATAATTGCCACGAGTTTTGTTTACTTGTACAGCTTTGTGTACTTGTAGACTAGGCCTCTGTATGATCCATTTTTGTGCAAAGTTTCCATCCGCTAGCATCATTTTTGCGGCAGTTGTGCTAACAAGGAATTCGGAACTTCCACCTCCCACCATGACTACCCTTCCCTCTCCACTTTTTCGAAAAATGAAAACGTCAATCGAAGGCTGTTATTACACCGGGTTTTTGTGCCAAATATGGTGTCACTAAGTTAGGTTATACTGGTGAATGGTGGCGAAGAAGTGGAAACTAAAGAACGTTGAAATTAAAAGTATTTGTATTTGTATTTGTATTTTCGTTGAGTGTGAAATACAAAATACTTTTGAAAATGTATTTCAAATACAAAGCTCAAAATACTTTCAAAAGTGTATTTTAAATACAAATACTTTTCCAAAAGTATTTGAATACATTTACAAAATACGTATTTTGTATTTAAAATACAAAGTATTTTAAATACTCAAGTATCTTGCCCACCCCTGTGCATGTGTGGTTTTTCAACATTATTTTTTTGATCTGACTGAGCGATGGATTGCAGCTTTTTCTCAATTTTATAACCACGTATTGGCGTTTTTTCTCAATTGTATGCCGAAAAATTAGTGTTTTTCTCAATCTTTAGCCACGAATTAGTGAATTACTCATTTTTTTTCTGCGAATTATGTTCTTATTCGCTATTCCAGTTACGAATATTAGCGCTTTTCGACTACCTACCTCTTGCTCCAACATTAGCACATTCGAACGCCTTCTCAATTTAGGCCTATAAAATCATGGTGCTAGCGTATTTTCTCTCTTTTCTCCGCGAAGTTTCCTTCAACTATTTCGAATCAATGGTGTATAAGTATTTACTAATTGGAGTGACAAACGCCAAGATGCCACCTTCACAGGGGGGTTGAAACCACCCTGTAAATCCGCCACTGCATGAGGTAGGTATTTTGTTTGACGTGAGCATATTCAAAGTTACAGTGCCAAAAGCTGTTTTTACTTTTTACGTTTGATGAAAATATGGCTCAATTTGAATTTATAAACTTTTGCTGTGATATCTCAGCGAAAAAACGCAGATTTTACGCTTAAAAAATTCGTTCGTCCTTACAACACACGTGTTTTTCCAATGACTGAGGAATATTCGAGTTTCAAAGAAACGGTGAAAATCAAATTAACACTTTTTCAATAAATAAAAGAAAATAATAAAACATGAGATCAGCAAGTTACAACTAGCATTTCTTGACCGAAAATGTGCTTTTTTCAGAAATGTAATCTGTATTGTTTTGCTCCGAATGGCTTAGGACGATAAAAATGCTTTTTGACGAAAAGAACGCGTTTGGTCGAAAAATGACAAAAAAAAACTGTAACTAGGAAACCAAGCGCTTGCGATCGTGACGATTTTGGTTTGTTCTCATATTGCCGAGCAGGCAAAACCCCCCCGACTAACAATAAGAAACTGACTAAACGGAACTTAATGCATTTCACCAACAAATTGGACAAAGACAGACAAGGAAATTGGCCTATAATTGGCCGTTTCCATTTTATTCCCACTCTTAAATACAAGGTCAAAAGTTTTTGTTTAGCCCCCAGTAACTATAGTGAACCGTCTCCGAACCTACGTATACACGAAGGCACCTCATCTAATTCTTGTCGTACTTTTACCCCAATTTCAGTGCCGCATTTCAAGTTTTCTCACCAGGAAGTTTTACAAGCACGCCAGTATTCACATTTTCATATTATTTTTGTCCCTGAAATAGTTGAAACATTAGCGTGCAATTCACACTCGAAGGATCACGCTGGTGAACGCGTGTCGAGTGCCTTGGTGTCGATTGATTGAAGAGCGAAGAGGCATGAGTCAGGTAAAGCAAGAGTGGCGGCGTTGCTTTAAATAACGCAGAAAGATTATTTTCCAAAAATCATCTCTCCGCGGCGTGACACTCACATTCTGAAGCAATTCCCTGCTGCGTAGAGTTTGTATATTGAAGAATCAACAAAATTCAGTCTCACCAAGTCTCCTAACCTTCCACTCTTTCGACCAATGCTTTGACCAAAGCTTGCTAGGCATAAATATTACTCACTTGAAGTATCTCAAGCAGTTAGTCATTGTAGCTTTTTGTTCGCTCCTTTTCAGTGCCTCCTTTCACAAGTCCCTCTACTCACACTAGGGCCTTTTCTTTCTTTTGTCCCACCAAGCAATTCAACTCAGCCCCCCCCCCCCCCAAAGAGGCCCAAACCATGAAAGAAGAAGAAAAAAAAAATCTTCTTTTTACGTCTATCGCCCATAAAAATGGTCATTTTATTTTACTTGATTTTATTAGTCTGTCCGTTTCAAAAGGATTCCAATACAAAACTCGAGACAATTGATTGAATGGGGGCATGCCTTTTAACGTTTCAGTTTCATTCAATCCGTGAAAGATTACACCGCCTTAATATGTCAATTAATAGCTTTCGTAATTCACACTAATTATTATTTGTCTCTTGCATTTTACTTGTTTCAATGTTGTGTGAGAGTTTTTGACACACTGACTCGATAACTTGTTCTAATAACTCATGTAGCAATGAATTTAAATCGCACAAATTGGGCTCAAGTTGTGCGTCCGATTTAAACGGCGCTATCATTTTCAGAAAATTTCACAAAGGGTGGGACTTCGCTCCTTTTCTCCTAATTGCTTCAAAACTCTATTGCTAGGCTATTTTTAGGCACGACGGTCAGGCGGGGGAAAAAAAAAGAGAAAACTTATCGTTTCTTCCGCTTTCACCGGAATTAATTTCCAAGTTTTATTCTGCTGATACTTTCTTCGCTCTTCCCTCTATACTAGATGTCGTCAGTATTTAAACAGGAGTATTTAACCAGAAATTACATTCACTTCGCAGTAAATGGCAACTCTGGTTTTGAAAAAAAAAAAAAGATAATTAGAAGAGCTAGGGAAACAAAAGCTTTTCATTTACATTCGCGACTACTCTTTTTCTCTATGCGACTTTAAAAAGTTTCTAATTACAAAAAAAAGAGCACCTTAAAACTTGAATTCTATGAAACATAAATGGGTTTCTCCGGACAAAAATCATCCACCTGACATTACGCATCTCGCACTACACCTCTTTGAATCTTACACCCAACAAAGTTTCAGTTGTTCGTGAAAAAAATGAATTAGTTACATTCAAACGAGATAAAATATCAATTCAATAAAAACTATTCAGTGAGATTAGGCAGAGCGATAGAATGTGAGAAGGTGTGTGTGTGCAAGCGGATAAAATCTTGATGAGAAATATAGAAGAACAACAGACGATGGGAGCCGGGAGTTCCATGAGCTTACTCGGTACAGATGAAGGGAAGGAAAAGATAATTGAGTTTGGACGCAAGATTATGAAATGCTTGATGGGGAGTTTACTCAAGTGTTTTATTTAAGAGGATTTGCGTTGTAATGCTCTTTCAGTTTTCGCATTTAACTGAGGTATTGTAACTACGACAACGACCATTTTCTAGAAATACAAGGGATTCAACTTTGAGGTGACACAAATTTGAATCCGCGGGGTGGCTGATTTTATTTAAGACTGATGAGAACCACCATAGGGAAAAGGTCAATGTAAAGCCTTATTTATGTATACTGAGGACTGTATAATGTATACGATGCATAATATACCCACTGAAAAAATGGCAATCCCCCCCGCACATCTACACAAAATAACTATACAAAATGAGTTAAAGTTCAGAAAAAACAAATTTGACTCCACGAATGACGATCAGGAGCTTTTTTACCATGAAATTTATTGAAACTTGCGGAGGTTAATCTCAAGTAGGCCGTAAATTTCGCTCTCGTAAACAACACTTTCAATTTTATTTTACGAAATCATCACGAGGAATCCTGCCACGTTTTCTGCGGCTTTGACATAGCGACTACTCTAGAGGCCACGCTGCTAACGACCTCACAAATTCCAAAAAATAGATCCGAGTGGGAACACGAACCTACCAATAAACTTGGTTATACTCAACCAAAACTAAAAAATCGCCAGAGAGGTACGTCCATCGAAGACCAACGTCAATGTAACGGCGGGAACTGGTCGAAGTTGCTACGGCTGCGGAGGTTCCCATCCTCGTTCTGAATGCAAATTTCGTAACGCCTGGTGTCACGCCTGTAGAAAAAAGGGACATATCTCCACCGTCTGCCGTTCTAAACCACCAAAAAAGAAAGTCAATTCTTTATGCTCTACGAGAAAAGTAAAAAAAAAAAAAAAAAAAATAGACGCGAAACTTGCATCCGGGTTTTGTGAAAGGGTTGATCATTACGAGTGGGTGTCTACAACCCACGTAGTTGCGAAGAAAAATGGTGAAATCCAGATAACTGGTAACTATAAACCCACTCTTAATCAGCGAATGGTCATTGACGAGCACCCCATTTCCCGAGCAGAACATATTTTCAACTAACTTAAGAGAGCTAAATTGTTTTGTCACCTAGATTTAACGTATTCTTACAGTCATCTTACAGTAGACGAAGAATTTAGCCACGCTCTAACACCCAATAGTCCAAAACATGGTCTGATTTGTCCTAACCGCGCTGATCATGGGGCGGCTAATATACCAGCTATTTGGCTACGTCGCATCGAGGAGGTCCTACGTGGACTCAAAAAGACGCTTGTATTCTTTAATGACATTTTGACCTTTGGTGAATCTTTTTCTGACTTGTTTTAGAGGCATTATTTGATCGCCTCAAAACGCACGGCCTCAAACTTAACCGAAGCAAATGACTCGTTAGAGGAATCCTTAACGCGAACTACGTTTGACCGAATTATCTTTACTTACGACGCGATAAACGAACCATGTAAGGCCCTTTCACTCTAGGAACTGTGCATCTCTAGACTGCAGCAGACAAAATAAATTGGAATACCTAGGGCAGAAAATGTCAGATAGTAGCGATGTCTTGATCCCCGAAGTGTCAATACCATTTAAGGCCTCGCCATACCGAACGCGAACTGCCGCGCGGACTGGTCCGCTCGCCAAAAAACCATGACTACGTACGTGGGTGAGGTATACCCCGTTACCATAGTTTTTCCGCGTGCGGACCTGTCCGCGCGGCAGTTCGCGTTCGGTGTGGCGGGGCCTTCATACACAGTCACAGTGCCGTGCCCGGCACGCGATTTGTCTGGCAAAAATGAAAATATTATTCGCTCGATTGATCAATTGATACTAGACCGGCACGTGACAGTGATTCAGTGCTCCGATCGGCACCGTAACGTTACCACAGTGATTTTTAAAATTTCGAGGCAATTTAACATGTGAGAATTAAAAATAAAAGTGAGCACATTTTTCTGAAAAGTCACTGTTTCATCAGCAGGGCCGTTTCTAGCTCTCGCGGGGCCCCGAGGCGAGAACTATCGGGGGGCCCCCTAGCAGCCGGTGGAGACGCGGATTCAGGATTTGCTTAAAAGGCAGGGGTTTCAGAAATTGCATACTTTGCTCTACAAAAAACTGGCTTGATAGCCACTTGCATCCTTCAAATAGCTAAACTAGCCCAAAACCCCACGAAAAACCGGATAAGCTGACTACAGTCGCACCAAAAAATGAAGATTTTCGCGCCTTAAAAATGGCTAAACTTACTATTTACGACCTAAAAATAGCAAAACTGGCGAATGTCGCTCTAACAGTAGCCAAACTGACTCGTGCCTTAAAAATTGCTAGATACGTTCGATTAGGGAGCCATGAAAATACCTGAAAAGTACACGATTCGCGCCCTAAAAATGGCTAAATCGGCCATTCGCGCACGAAAAGTGGCCTTGGCTTTCTGGATACTTGGCGTCCGAAAAAACAGCTAAATTGACTCCACGCACTCTAAAAATGGCTAAAAACTGACGATTCGCACCCTAAAAATGCCTGTACAGATGACTCCCGCCATGAAAATGGCAAAAGCGCGCCAAGAATGGCCAAAACTGAGCACTCCCGCCTTTACTTCACCCCCGAAAAATTGACTCTATACGCCCTAAAAATAGATTGGTGCCCTAAAATTATCAACACCAGTTGTGTTTTATCCGTTGACTCGTTTGAAAATGATGGCGTTGCCGAAACCGCGGTCAAGATAGTTCAAATAAAACAAGTGGGAGAAGATTTTTCATTTCTTTGCCTTCATTATGAAAATTCTACAACCCCAAGAAAGTTACAACATACAAAAAGTTCCAAAAAGCCCCCCCAAACAGACTATTTGTCAATAAAATTAATGATTTTCAAAAATGGCGATTCAGCCATGAAACTGCGGGAGTTTTTTGCGATTAGTAGCAGATTAAACCGAACAGTACCTATTTTGCACTTTTATGGAAAGGATATTTTGCTAGTACGGCCAATGAAATTACCTGTCTGTTCGGCTCTGTAGCCGTCCAAAGTGCACCAAATAAGCGGCTGAAACGAAGGACTTGAACGGGGAATATTCACAAACTTGGCCGGACACAATCAATTTAATCGAAAATGGAAAATTGTCGAACTGCAGAGGCATTCTGCAAGCACAGTGGGTAAGAGTGGCCTCCATTGAGACACGTCGTTCCTGGGGCCGAAGTTGAAACACGTTCAAGTTTCGTACCGAGAGATCCTTCAAGATCCGAATTTATTGGACTTAGCTCTTTAGAATAGCAATTAGGGGGGGGGGGTCCGTCTCAATTGAATAAACAAGTTCCGTGGGTTCGGCTCTTTCAAATATCAATTTCGAGGGTTTGGCTTAACCGACAATCAATCCAATTTCGCGAGGTTTCCCTCATTCGAAAAAGCAATTTCGCGAGATCTTTAAAAATCGAATTTCCAGGATTTGCCCCTTTAAAGCGTCAATTGGGCAGATTTCTCTTCTTTTAAAACCCACGGTTTGGTCCACTTTAGCAACCAAATTTCTTAGATTTGGCTATTTAAAATGGACATTTCGGGTGTTTGGCTCAAATACGCCAATTTCACTTTCACATGTTTGGATCTTTCAAGACCCCTTTTTGTGGATAAGGCGCCTTCAAATCCAATTTCGCGGATTTTCATGGTTGGAAAATCCAATTTCGTGGGGCTGAATTCTTCAAAAACCGTATTATTCGGATTTTTAGCTCTGTAAAACCCAAATTTCCCGGATTTTCTCTCCATTAAAAACCATTGTTTTCTAGGCTTAGGCATTTTAGAACACGATTTTTAATCGTTTCAACAGAAGTGCCTCAAAATTGTAAAAATTTAGCCGAGTGTTGTAAGTATTTTTATTCCAAGCCGGGCCCCCCCCCCCCACGGGTCGGGGCCCCTAGGCGGTCGCTTACCCTGCCTACCCCCTAAAAACGGCCCTGTTCATCAGGGTCCTCCTAATTCGCAGACCAACACAACGAATTCTGCGGACCAGCCCATAACTCGCCCAAAAGTGGTCCGACTGAGCTGATTTTCAGTATGTAGACTCTGCTCCGGTGGCAGTACAACCCATCAAAATTTGATGACGATCCGATAATTTGCTGACCCCTTTCTCCGCACACCGGAACAGAGTCTAAACACAGAAAATTAGCCCATCCAGATCACTTTTTAGGGCGAGTTATGGGCTGGTCCACAGAATTCGTTTTGTTGGTCCGCAAATTGGGAAGACCCGTCTCATCATTGTTAAGTGTGAATTTACCTTGATTTGGACCACGGATTATCAATAAAATCAGACTTGAATTGGATCGGACTTGAATGTTTTGATTTTTATTGATGTTCAATCAAACAATTGTGTGACGTACCATGGAACTACCACCAAGGACCGTGGTCCATAGTGGTCTACCATGGGCTATTCGACGTATATTATTACCTTTATATTTCTAAAAATGTTGAACCAGAAGAACAATTTTATGAGTCATGGAGGATTGAGGCATTTCAAAAGAAAAGTACATTGAAAACTCAATTTTACTAATTGACACTGTAAAGTATATTTTGGTAATTATGGGCATGGACGGTAGGTATAACAACTTGAGATTGGGTACCTAGTCTAGCATTTACGCCTGTAGTCATTGGCATGAAACATATACCAAGTTTTCGTTATGATCAACGATGACACGATTTTGGGTTTTAAGTCCCAATCAAGTTTTCGGCACACTACAAGTACACGAATTTAATGAAAAACTATTCTTGAATACCAAGATGCTCAAATTGAATACCTTTCTTACGACTCATTATTCAGCTGTTGACCGATGTTTACCGGCATCAGGGGTGAAATAAAGGACATTTCATACTTGCCGTTAAATATACTGCAAAATTGCAATTACTGATTACGAAGGAAATGTTTAAAAAACACGAAACGCGGTCAAAACTTGCAGGAAACTCGGAAAATAAATATAAATACCCTACTTATCAAGAAACCCGTGTGATAAATGATAATGATATGAGGGACCAAATATGGCGCTGATTAGGCGTGTTGCAGTACTCGTGTTTTATAGTGCCTTAGCAAGACAGGCTTGGGAGCAGTCTTGTCTCATGAAAATGCCAGATGAAAGAGAAAGACCAATTGCTTTCGCAAGTCGGACAATGACCACGACAGAGCAGCGATATCCTCAGATCGACAAAGAGGCACCATAGCCATAGTCTGGGCGGTACAAAGATTCTTCAAATACGTTTATGCTCGAAAATTTACGTTGATCACAGACCATAAGCCTTTAACCCAAATTTTACACCCCAAGAAGTCCTTACCAATTTTGTGCATCAGTCGTATGGCTAACTACGCCGATTATCTGTCTTATTTTAATTTCGATGACGTCTTCAAAAGATCGCCGGAGAATGTAAATGCTGATTACTGCTCGAGATTCCCTCTACCTAGTAACCACTATCTCAACAAAATAAATGACGAGGACGAACTTGAAAATTTCATGCTCGCTCAAATAGATCAGCTTCCCGTTCGAGCCGACAGAATATCAAAAGAAACCCGGAAAGACCCTCACCTTGGTAAACTAATTCAAATTCTCGAAATGGGACAGGAATTATCTCACCACAACTTCAAAGCTCCTGAAGTTAACTACACATTGTCCTCTGGGTGTCTCCTGTTTGAGGATCGTGTAGTCGTTTCACCTTCTCTCCAGGGTTTAATTTTGGATGATCTTCATACTGGACACCTTGGAATCGTTAAAATGAAAGGGATGGCTCGATCGTTCGTTTACTGGCCGAGCATTGATTCTGACATTGAACTTCGAGCCCGAAAATGTTCCGCCTGTGCCGAGAATTCTCATGCTCCGCCGAAATTTCAAGGGCATCACTGGGAGTGCCCGAAAGGTCCAAGGGAACGCATTCATATCGACTACGCTGGACCAGTTGCTGGTTCCATGCTATTTGTAGTGTATTTGTAGTTGTGGACGCTTACAGCAAATGGCTCGATGTCTTTGTGGTAAATTCAACCACTTCTTCCGCCACAATTGGTATACTTGATCGATTGTTCTCTTCGTATACGGCGTTCCTGTCACAGTAGTCTCGGATAACGGCCCACAATTCACGTCGAGCGAATTTAAATCGTTCTTAAAATCATCCGGCGTAAGTTATCACAAGTGAATTGCACCGTATCATCCTTCTACGAACGGTCAAGCGGAACGTTGTGTTGGAACCATAAAAAATGCCTTAAAAACGATGAATACGACCCCTGCAACATTGAGACAAAATTTGAACGTGTTTTTGCAGAGGTACAGGCGTGCGCCCCATTCAACAACTAACGAGTCTCCCGCCCTACTTTTCTTAGGGCGCAATATTCGGACGAAACTGGATCTCTTGCGTCCGTCAGGCGTCGAATCGAGAGTTGTATCAGAACAGCAAATATCGTTCAAACCTACATTTCGGGAGCTCAAGGAAAATCAGATAGTTTTTTTCTTATCAGGAAATTGAGACAAAAAGTGGCTGAAAGGAAAAATTGTTTCACGACTTGGGTGTTAATTTTATCTCCTCCTTTCCCTAGATTCTACTTGGATAATGTCTATTTCATTTTCACAACAGTCAACTTTAACAATGAAATGAATAATTCAAAGACAAATTCAAACGGTTTGAAACACAAACCGCGGGGCTGCGCGCGCACCCGACTGGCACTGCAGTTCCACGGCCTCCCGGGTACAAAGAGGAAAGAACAAAGCAACGAGTGCGGATATATTATGGCGATCGTACAAATGAATTTTATAACGAGTGATTCGTACGAATTAATTTAAAAAAACAAGAAAGACAATACGAAGGGTTTTATAATCGAACAGGGGGATCTTTTTACGTACGGTGTGTGAGCGGGGGGTTGAAGGAAACAGGACGACAGGCTAGAGTTACGGGGTTGAAAGCCCCAAGGACGGACCGCAATATCAAACGACGACGAAAATCGACACGCAACCGGACTCACGTACACCAGCCGGAGGAGACCACCAGCAACAGAGTCGAAACGCCACTGAGAAGACGCCCTCACAAAGAGGGTGGTACGTAGAGGAGGCAAACGAGCGACGATCAATGGGGTTCGTCTGAAAAGACCCCACTCGGCGGAAAACGATGACCAGACGTCGGGGGTGCGTCCGACGAAGGGTGCCTGCGACAGTGATATTCTTATCGTCCAATTAGATCCCATTCTAACCGAGCCTGGTGCAAGCCTTAACCCATAACATGGGGACTTGCATTACAGCATTGAGTGTGAAAATCGACAATACAAACGACACATTGACCAAATCAAACATTTTCAGGAAAACGGATCTTCTCATCAATTTATCTTCTCATGGGGGAAGAAAGTTCCAGAAGACGAATTCGATTTCATAAAGCTCCGCCTCATGATCCAAATAGGATGCCATGCCCTTCTTAAACTTCTCCACCTCAAATTCGTTTGGAACAACCAAACGAGCGGACAATAAGTCCTGCACTGCAGGACTTGAGAACTCCGCCAATTGAAATTTCTCTTCGGCGCTCAGCAAGGATTCGTATGCATCCCAATCGTTTCAGGCCTGACGAATAGCCAAGCGACATTGAGGGGAAGAAATGATGTGTATATCAACATTTGATTGACTCTTCCTTGTTGTTCTTTTGTAAAAAAAAAAAAAAAAAAAAAAAAAAAAAAAAAAAAAAAAAACAATTTGGTAGAACCGAGATCATTCGTGTTCAATAAAATTAACGCTTTTTGTCATTTTAGCCGTGAATTTCCGCTATTTGTGAATTTCACCCGCGAACTAGTGCTATAGGCTTACCCCAAAAGCACAAATTGGCTTTTATTGCAGTTCATTTTTTTTAAATGCACTAATTTTCTTGATTTTTAGCCGTAAAAGGTCCTCCATATACCGGGCGACTAAGGCTTTTTCTCAATTTCAGCTGCAAATTGGCGCCTTTTCTCAATTTTCATCCGCGAATGAAAGCGTTTTCTCTATTTTCACACCTCAAATTATCAGTTTTTTCACTTTTAGCAATACATTAGCGCCTTTTCTTAAGTTTAATCGAATTTTCCACCAGAATTCGCGA
The DNA here is from genome assembly GCA_038030265.1 of Corythucha ciliata. Lineage (NCBI taxonomy): Eukaryota > Metazoa > Arthropoda > Insecta > Hemiptera > Tingidae > Corythucha > Corythucha ciliata. The sequence goes on along the minus strand of CM075943.1, from coordinate 3,889,638 downwards.
ACTGGTGCTTTTTCCTATTTTAGTTGCTAATTAACGCTTTTTCCGCTAATTATCCGCGAACCAGACCTTTTTTTACATTTTATCTGCGTCGCAAATTAATGTTTGTCTCAATTTTAGCTGGGAATGATTGTTTTTTTTTTTTTGCTTTTTTTTACTCGCGGACTTGCCCCAAAGCCCGCTCATACAAGCGGTCCATACCTACACCATGAATGTGAATTTGGGTCTTGCAGTTGCATCGCAAAAACGCAAATTAGACTATTTATTCAACGTGCCATAGAATTTAAAAATCACAAAAACTCAAATAGGTGAAAATATGGTGCTCTCGATACATATACTTTATACATTTCTGATATTTCGCATTAACGTTTACCGGCAAATGTTCCTTTTGGAAACATGAGTTATTAAAATTTTTATTAAATTCGGAATTGATTTTTTTTTTGCTAAATATCCGATCAGCCTATATTTCTAGCATGCCACCTTCTCGCTCAAACAGGAAAACCTTTAAAAATTTGTAATTAACATATTACTATCAGACTTGGATAATCTGTAAAATAGGCCCAATCGGAGTGCAAACGTAAAAGTTGGCTAATTTTGTACGGTTCGTTATTAAATTCCCTATTTATACCATAAATTTCAACTGAACAGAGTCAGCATGTGCTAGAAAATATTCAATCAGGCTCCGTTCAATGTTTGGGGATCAGTGGAGGGGGTAGAAATAATGATGTTCCCAATTGGGAACACTGGCCGGTAACACTTGGTATGGCCTAGCCTGTGCATGTCTCATTCATCCCTCAATGTTACGCTGAGTATTTGGCCGAAATGACGAATACCTACGCAGCCCAAAAAGGCACTCCCAAATTTTCCTCTTGTACTCCTCTTGTCTGGCTACCATTCTGTACCTGAGGAAAATATGGACTGGACTTCGGCCGACGACGTTGATGTACCGATAGTGAGAAAGTACATAGCGCGCTCAAAGTTCCGACAAATAAAGTAGTTTTTTCCATCTCATGGACAATCATGACCTTCGGCCAGGCGACGACTCAACGAAAACTGTTCGGGATTTTCCACGATGACCTCTGCAACGACGAATCCATGGTTCCGTATTACGGGCACCATTCGTGTAAAATGTATATAAAGGGGAAGCCCATACTCTTTGGATACAAAGTATGGATGTTGCGCTCATCGAATGGTTATCCACATATTGATAAACCATTGGGAACGTACGTAGTTCAGAATCTCATGAGGGTTGTTGAGAATCCGTCGCAAGTAAAAGTCTGTTTCGATAATTTCTTCAACTCTTACAATCTAATGACGGAGTTGCGAGACAAGAACTTCCGGGCTACCGAGAGAGTAAGAGACGACCGCACGATGAAATGCCCATTAAAGGATGTCAAGGCCATGTTTACGCCTCTAATTAATCCAAGTTAAAACAGTAGCTATAGCTTTATTACTAATTTCACTAAAAAATAGGTCGCACATAAACGTATCAAATTCTCTAAAATGCCGGTAGTGGGAGTGGGAGATTGACCGTTGCCCATGGTTAAAATCAGGAGTTTTCAATCATTTTTTGTGAAAAAAGCAAAGGTCGGACCTACTGCGGTAGGCGGATTCTTGATAACCGATAACAAAACAAAAAAACAAAAGCAAGAAACAAAGTACAATCCCCCCTCAAGGAGAGCTTTTTATTCTAAATGAGCTAAATTATTAAAAATAACCGAATTCATTATTTGTAAGCTTGTGTAAACAAGGAGTGAGGCCCTCTCACCAGTGTCACAGTTTTTTTTTCTTCTTAAAAAAAAAAACAAGTTTTAATTTAAATTGTTCGCCAAGATTATAACGAAATTACTGCATCTGAACGTCAACCCACATAATTATCCCCCAATTGATCCCCGTTGTAAAGTACTATCGATTACTAGTTGAAAGCTAAAATTGTATTGTTTCTTTTGATGTTTTTCAGGAAGCCCATTCTCCTTCCTCCTTTCTGCGACCAAGAAAGTGATGATATGTTATGGACGGTGAGAACAGGATAATCCTCAATGTCGGAGGCATTCGCTATGAAACGTACAAAGCGACGTTGAAAAAAATCCCCGCCACTCGCCTTTCAAGACTGACGGAGGCTCTCGCCAATTATGACCCGATGCTTAACGAATATTTTTTCGACAGACACCCGGGAGTCTTCGCTCAAGTGCTCAATTATTACAGGTTGTATAGTAAAAAATCAATTTAAAGAATCAACATACGCATACAATAGAAACAAAAAAAAAATACTGAGTTATACGTATAGCCCCGTTCACAAGCCAGATGTTATAACTCAATTCACTTGCTCGTACTCATTTAGCCGACTCGGCTTTGCCTCGCCAGCCAAACAAAATGACACGTAAAGTATGGCAAGTAAAATGGCACTTACGTGTCTTGTTATTATGCATGATGCTACACCTCGCATGTTCAATTTTTTTTTCTCGGCCTTCAAAGGCGTATAATCTACTATTCCTAAGATCATTCTTAAAGAAGTATTTAAGCAGATGTTCATCGTGCGTTCACTCTTTACCGCACGGCGTGGGTAAAGTAGGTCTTTAAGCACGATGAACGATTGGTGAAGGGTGAGTGGAACCGTGGAAATTATATCTCAAAAAAGTCAAAGTCAGTTGAATAAATGTTGGTGAGTTGGTAGAAGAATTGTGGCAGGGAAGCCCGCTTTCATCTTAACGCGCTTCTTTTGTTTCTTCTTTTTTATTTCTCTGAAATGAAGTTGTGTGGCAAATGGGAGACTTTACGGAACTGTTAAATTAAATAATTATGAACTAAATTGGCTTTAAAAGGCTTTGTACGATTGAAGGTAAAAAAAAAGTGAACGATCCTGAGGCGTATAATCGCACGCAGTGACGCAACGCTACCACTTCTACATGCACCGTCATCACTTCTACTTTTAGGAGTGTAAATTCCTGTCGAGAATGAGTTTGTAGTGTCTTCTTCGGGTTCGCGTGGGCGCTTGAGCTTGATCCCCGATTTAAATTGGGTTTTGTTTTACCGTTTCGTCACAGTGTTGCCACGAATTTCTTGCGACGGGTGAATTTGCTGCGACAGGCAGCGATTCAGCAGACGAGTTGTCGTTGTCATCTGAACTGAGCGAATTGCTTTCGACAACTTCCCACTATCTTCAGTAGATTCATCTCCTTGACCGGGATCACTGTCAATTTGACACTCATTTGAATTTTCAATCAAAGGTGACTGAAACAAGTTACTCGAACACATCGAGCCGTCTTCCTCGTCAGCAACTTTACTGAATCCTACGATGCTCGTCTCGCCGTAGTCAATCTCAATGTTCAACTTTAGCGAACTCTGATCTGAATTTTTGGCAGTCTTTTGTGTAACTGTTGTGTTGGCAGTCTAGACAAAAATCAGTGCAAGTCCTAGGACTCTCTATCGAGCTGAGACATGTTTTCGCTAGCAGTTTTTCCAGCTCTTTCGTCAGATAATCTTCCGATGTGTGACCGAGTCGCCGCCTAATAAGTAAGGTATTCTGTATCACCCAAAATCTGCACGAGTTGGTTGAGGTTCAGCTGAGGGTCGTTCAATACGTCTATAGGGTCGGCTCCCTCTAACGACCTCGCTGTACCGCTTCTTTCTCCAGTCGACATCTCTGTTGGGGCGGATTGCATCCCACTTCTGACTTGTTGGAACTTGACTAGAAGAAAAACTCTTTTTACAAACTGTATATTTCTTTTCAATTAAAACCAAAACGACAACTAATTCAATTCATATGGGAGAAAAAGGAGAGGGGAAAACAATAATAATTGGAGTGGGAAAGGGGATTGAAAATGAAGGACAGGTGTGTATTCCAACTGGGGGGATTGTGCACCTCTGACTCGTCGCCTGTAGGAAGGGAAGTCTCTTGCTTGAACTAAATGAGTTGGCATGTGCGCAGTGGTGTAGAGTATACGGGGGTGGTGGGACGGCCCACCCCGGGCATCACTTGAAATGGGGCATCAGTTGGCTGAGGCTTTTATAGTTACTAGTAACATGAATTATGTTAAAGAACCGAGCGCAGTAGAAATAAATGTAGCGGCCGTTTGCCCACCACAGTTAGAAAATACTCCACATCTCTTCAACCGCCCATAACTGCCAGGTGTGCTCCGTGAAATAAATCGCGGCTTGAAAAAGCACCAAAACCACACAAAATGGTCTATTGCAGACTAGAGCACCCCATAAGCTATCTATAGCAGTGTTACGACTGTCAGTTGGTGGGAGGTTGCTAAAAACTACAATGAATTCGACCGAAAGCTTCATGGAACTGTCAATTTTGTCCTGGAAATATAAATTTCGTAATTCACAACTGTGTAAATGTTGTCCTTGGAAATGTCAATTTCGTCGTCCCAAACTGCCAATTTCTACCTCTGAACTGCCAGAATCGTCCTTGAATCTGTCAATTTCACGCGGGAAATGTCATTTTCATCATTCAAAACTGTAAATGTTGTCGTTCAAAACTGTTAATTTCGTCCTGGAGACTGTGATTTTATCCTATAAACTGTCAATTTCGTTCCAGAAACTGTAAATTTCGTCCTGAAAGCTTTCAATTTCATCGTATAAATTGTTATAATTTCGTCCTGGAAACAGCCTATTTCACCCTAGAAACGGTATATTTCGACGTTCAAAATTGTCAATCAATCAATTATTTCCTACAGCACCGTCAATTTTATTTCTCCGTAGTGCCCTGTAAACTGATTATTCCAGTGAAAAAGTTGACATTGAGCCTGTAGCATTTTTTCCTACAAATTATCAACGTTGTTCTGAAAACTGTCAATTTCGTCCTGTACATTTCGTTCGAGAAACTGTCAATTTCGTCCTAGAAACTGTAATTTTTTTTTTTCTTCCTGGCATTGGCATTGAGCCATACAGCCATTGCATTTATGTGAGATATTACGTTGTTGGTGTGTTTGTTGTTGCTGTTGTTGTTGTTGTTCTTCTTCTTCTTCTTCTTCTTCTTCTTCTTCTTCTTACTACTATTCTTATTGCCTAGATATGTGTCATTGTGGGTTCTTGGATTTTGTTATTGAGTAGTGATACTGTTGGGGTTTTAGTTATGTTATATTTGTTAAATAATCGTTGACTGTTGATTATTATTGAATATAGGTGTGTATATATTTTTATTGGTGTTATCGAGTTTTACTGAGTTATTGATGTCAATACATGGTTATGTTTTTATTTATTGTTTATTGATGTCTTTGATGTTTTTATTGCTATTTATTGTTTTAATTAGTGAGTATTCAAGGAAAAATTTTCTTTAGTTAATTTTTTTTTTTTTTATTCTTATTTTCGCATCCTTGATTGATTTGATTATGTGTTCCGTTGTTTTACCTGGATTTTGGAGAATGGAATTATAGTCGAATGGCAGGTCTAAAATTGGTGATAGCTGAGCGATCATTTCTTGTCTCTGCCTGTCAAACTTCTTACATGTGAGTATGATATGTTTCATGTCCTCCTTTTCGAGACACTCACTGCATTTTTCTGACGTTCTTCTGCCAATTTTTGCCAGGTAGGCCCCGCACAGAGCGTGTCCCGATCTTAGTCTGCACATTATCTTTATCTCTCTACTTCCTGGTGAAGCTAGATAAAACCAAGGATGCCCACCGACCCTTGTTAAGAGTGATTTGTAGAACCGTCCTTTTGTACCGGTATTGTACTGGTCTTCCCATGCTGTCAACGTGCTTCGTTCCAGTCTTGTCACGCAATCGGATGGTGGAGGTCTATAAGGAGTTGAAACACCTTGAATGGCAGCTTGTTGAGCCAGCCTATCTGCTGCCTCGTTCTCCGTGATGCCGACGTGTCCCTTCACCCAAACTAGTTTGATCTCTTGTGATTTGTTACGTGTTAGCACTTCTGCTTTTAAGGTTAGTATCAGATGATTGGAATGCGAGCTGTACTGAGTATTATCCATGTATTCTACCAGGCTCTGAGAATCAGTTAAAACTGCATATTTTCCTGCTGAAAGACTTCGAATGTATTTTAACGCTTCGATTACTGCGACTATTTCGGCTGAAGCACTTGACATATATTGATTTAATTTAAATTGTTTGACAACGTCATTGAGTGGATCGTACACTGCTGCCCCCACTTGGTCGCCCTTCTTCGAGGCATCTGTGAATATCAAAGTGTAGTCAGGGATTGTGCTGTGTATATCTTGTTTGATTATAGCATTAACGGTGTATGGTAATGTATCCTTATAATTTTGCAAACAAATGGTGTCTACTTCCTCGGTCACCGTGGTAAAGGCATGTTCGTATATGGGATAGGTGTAGGATCTGTACGTGATCATGCTGAATTCAGATACTCTGTTGAAACTATCGACCATGAGAGGCCGCGGTTTATTTCTCCAGTATGCATATTTTGCTACCATTCCGACCAGTTGAGTCAATTTACCTGATATCCTCCTTCTCAAGCTAAGAGGCATTTCTGCTGTTTCGACCTGCACCACGTCGATAGGCGTGCTTTTGAGATACCCAAGGCAAATTCGTATGGCAGCGTATTGGATTCTATCGATCGCATTTAGTCTTTCCTTATTTCCATTGTCCTTATTCCATTCTTCTGGACAAGGCCGGTGGGAGGCCCAATGTCAGCATTTTGTTAACGAGTATGTTTAACTGTACGCTGTCGTACGCTCTTTCAATGTCCAGGAATAGTCCCATTAGCACTTTGTTTGTCGTAAATGCCATTTCTATTTCGCTGACGAGGTTTGTGTGGCAATCATATATATTCCTCCCCTTCCTGAAACCATACTGGGTTTTAGGAAGTAAATTGTTGTACTCCAGGTGCCATTCTAAGCGATTTTTCACCATTCTTTCGAACGTCTTTAATATACACGACGAAAGCGAAATGGGTCGGTATGAACAGCAGTTGGAGGTTGGTCCGATTTATTGCTTAATTTCTTTAATGTGCGCCACACATAATTAATATTGGAATGTCTATTTAAGCTTTCGCAATAAGTTTTCCATGTTACTTTCTTCCTCTCACTAATTATTTTCTTAGCCTTAGCTTCTGCTTTTTTATACTCGCAGTATGTATTGACTGAACTGTTCCTCTGATACGCTAGGCGCACGTTTAATACAACAGTGGCACTTGTCGAAAACTCATACGTTTGAGAAATGCCAATTCAAAGTTTTTCATTTCTCTCTTACTATAAATTCTTCTGGGTTTTCATCATATTCATCAATGTTTTAACTTTATCTTGTGCGAGAGACCCTCTGAATGGGTATGTTGTGCCAGAGAATCTCATATCTTATTATGAACTATTGGAATTTAATGAATTTTGAATTTTTTAAGACTTGTGTCATTGTTCGAACCAACAATCTGACACTTAATTTTGAGTTAGACCGTTTTATCCAGAATATCGCTGACGTCGTTGCGAATGTAATGCTTTTTTTTTATCTGCATAATCCGTATTCAGATAAAATTAGAGCTTTTAGGAATTTTCAAATAAAAGGAAAAACGCCGAAATAAGTAAATAAAGAACGAACGTGCTTTAATTGATGAACATTATCTCTATAAGTATTTTTGGTAGCCCATCACAGGTCGTTGCTGCTCAGTCTTAGGCTGACTAACTGAACAATTATCTTAAAATACAATAATCGCACTTATTAAGAACATAATTGCACTATTCAGAACATAAAAAATAAGAACGGTAAAAAAAAGAACTAAAAAAAAAAAAAAAAATCGAGGAGCGTTTTACGCCCAAAATATCACACCCCACCAAACTCGAAAAAGCATCACAAATTCTTATAAAAGTCATGATGTACTTTTGGGATAAGATTTTTGTTTATTAAATTCAACAGGTCTTGTTTCTTCTTTTCGTCTATTCCCGAAGGGCTTCTATACGCTCTTTTTAATTTATCATCGCGTGTCGTACTTTTGGATCTTCTCCGGATTTCAATCGTCTTGAAATCTGGCTCGGTGTAAGACGTCTTATAATTGAAGGAACCAACATCGTCTTTTGAAATTTTTATCACTTTTATGTTGCCAAAGTTTATTTTTTCGTTATCAATGTTCTTATTAAAATTATTTCCAAGTCGGGTTGTCGTGTACTCTTTAAAATCAAAAAAGTCCTCGTGACACAGCTCATTTACAATAAAAAATGGCGCTTTCTTTTTTGAGTCCCTTATAATTTGGGCGTAGTGTCCGGGTGTATAAATCGGTCCTGATTTCAATGAAAGCTGATTTGTTTTTCAATAACGGAGTGTACTGCGTCGCCCTCGTTTTGCGTGTGTCCTTTTATTAAGAATTTGTGAGTCACACTCCGTAACTTTGGAATAGTTCGCAGTGCGTAAATGTAGAGGCCAATTATAAATTTGTTTTTGTTTTGTCCCGAACAGTTATCAGAGTAAAAGAACACATCGAAATCGCCCGCGGTCTCGTTCTCTTTATAATTCAAGAATCGTAGTAGGCAAGTAGCTATCTCATTTGGGCCACGATCAGCCTCTCCCTCGTGCCAAACGTAGCAAAAGGCTTGCATGTTGTTCAACTCACAAATAGTGAAATTGTAGGTAGACAATTTGCGGGAGTAATAAAACACGGAACAACGGAATGCTATTGATATGCGCAATTACTCCTTGTTTTAAATTAGAAGAAACAGAAATCTGATTGTTATGTTTCCCTCTCCGATCAGGATCGACGATTCCAGAGGGCTTGTTCTATAACTTTAACAACAGTAAGTCATATGCTTTCATTAATTAAATCGACGAAATTGAATGAAATCAGGTGATTGACTGTTGGTATCAACTGTTGCTAATTTTATAGATACAGGGGCCCTGTATTGTCTTTTTTCGCAACAATTGTTCTTATCATACGATTCGTTATCCCTAGTGTTGAAACAAAAAAGGTCTTGCACACCTTAACGTTCGTTTTTGAGACAGTGCTCAGATAAAACTCTTGATTGTGAGCCCGGTGACTATTTTCTTTGACGTAGCGGTACGTTGGTGTACAAATCTTCATACAACTAGCAATGAAGCTACGCTGCCTGTCAAGATGCCCAATATTCCAAAACTTCTCGAAAATGGTTTTTCTCTCCGCCTCACTGACTTTCGATTTGCATTGAAGCCTACACTTATCAGCGCATGGACTTTTCATCCGTCTAGCAGGAACAGTCTTGTTACTTCTAGTAACGTATTCTTGTCCGAGATTTCTTTTCATTTTTCGGACGCTCTGTTTCCAACACTCCGGCTTTGAGATCACTTTTTTTCGGTTTTTTGTGGGGTAATATTTCTAAGTCTGCAATCGTAAAAATGATATCGGTAGTATTTAATTTAGTTTACCTTATTATCATGTTGAACTAGCTGGTTACCATCCGTAATTTGTTCTGCCTGAAAAGTGGTTACGCCTTTGTCAGTTGTCGGTTGTCGTTGCTCGTTGGCAGCTTTCCTGGAAATGTAAGCCGTGGAATGAGAAAAGCTTAAAGAGAGATACAAGTACTATTCATGTGTAATTACTTTTCCTTTTTCTCAAATCGATGCATTCATCATCGGACGATCCATCGTCACTTTTAGGTTTGTATTCTGAATCCAAGACACTATCGGTACTGCTGATGCCAGCAAGTTCCCAAAAACTTGGGAGTTCGCAAGGGGAATGATCAAGTTCCTCATAATCAAACTCTCCGGTCTTTGTGACGGGAGATAAAGTGCCTTACAAAAAGAACCGAATAGGCCAAAATGTTCAAAAAATATTTCAAGATTACCATTTTATTTACCTTCATTTGTTGCATTTTCTGTGACGAGATCGCAATTCACTGAAATGGTTGAGATTCCTGGCTCATGAGGGTTACTCAAGCACTGATTTTCTTTCTGTGCTTCTCCTTTCGCTTCAGAAATCAAGGGGAAAAGCTGTTTTTCAATTTGGACCGGGTTGATCAATGCGAATTCAGCCTTTGATTGCATAAAACTCTTGGTTTCAATGTCGGAAGGAAGGGATTCCCACACACTTCCATTTTCATGCGAGCGCTGGTTGTTATTTTGAGCCAACTGAAGTATCTTTCTGGTTCTCGACGACATCGTTTCCAAGATTCTAACATAAAAGGCACCTTACGGTTTTACTTGAAAAATAAAAAAACAACACACAAACAAACAAACAACGTGGCGGCAATTACCGACGGTTTTCGTTACAACGGCACTTCTTGAAATATCTATGACACTAGTATAGAGAACTAGAACGTTCTATTGGCACAACACAAAAAGTGCCACTATTACATCAACTACCTCTCACGAGCACTCTTAGGTTGTCAACTGACTCTCGACATGTGTCCATTGCATACTCTAGAAATCCCCACTCCTGATATCTGTAATACTGACCTTTGTTGCAACCTAGCGGAGAGTAATTGAACCAAAAAAGTGTCGTTTGTACACGAACAAGCGCAGATTTCTCAGGCGTTTGATAGTGTATTTAACTCAAAATTCACCTTTTTGACTTATTATTTCTCAATAATAAGTCTTTGTAATCGTATCGCAAAAAAAATCTTTTGAACCCCCTCAAAATTTGTAGTTTTACGTTTCAAAGTGCGTAGAATCCAAATCTGCAATAAAAAAAAAATGTCCGTCCGCCGTCCGGGCCATATCTTGCCCTAGGATTGCTCGAAAAAACTCGTTCTTTCGCACATAGCCTCCATTTGGGGTCTAGTTGGTCCTAACATCTGATCAGTTTGATCAAATAACTCCCTGGGGTTTTATGGGCCAAAAGAGGGTCCAAAGTGGGGATTTTCAAAGGATTTGGAATCATAGGGGTGTGGGGTGTCGATTTTCATGTAATTTCAAGCCGGATTTGACTACATCGATGAATTATAAACCCACAGTCGAAATAATAAGGCACTGTTCGACAATTCGCAGCGTTTTTGATTTGTGCCGTTGTTATATTAAACGTGCGGAATGCCTGCTTCCTTTCATTAATTGCCTGTTTGCATTGATCGTTCCACCACATCTTGCCTAATCCGCCCGTGGACCGGGGAGTGACTTTTGGAATGGCTTTTTCACTCGCAGCATTAATGAAATCGACGAATTTTTCATAGTTTATGGGATTGTAAGTTACGTTTGTATCTGCTATAAATCGCTCCATACTTTCTTTGTACTTTCCCCAGTCCGCCTTTTCGATGTTCCATTTTCTCGTGTTGTGTTTAACTGCGTGGCTGGGGCTGTTGATACCGGAGACTACCTTGATTGGGAGATGGTTGCTATCCCATGGGGTCATGAAGAACTTGCCAGTCAAAATCGGAGGCAGTGTCAGGCGAGGCAATTGTGACGTCTATTGCGGATTTGTTGTACTCAGCGGCGTTATTCACCAAAGTTGGTGAGCCATTATTGAGAACAATCAATTGACAACTGTTCAGTGCATCTACAAGGTTTTTCCACATTGCTGTTGTTTTGGTGCATCCATAAAGCGCATGGTGCGAATTAAGATCGCCAGCGACTATGAACGGGTAGGTCAGTTTGGAAAAAAAAATTATCCCATACTGTAGATGGTATAGCGTTGTTGGGGACATTGTAAGCGGAGATCATTGTAAGGTGCTTTTTGTAATAGTTTATTTTGATGCCTACTGTCATCAACTTGTCGTCATTTGGAAGGTCATCAATTATATCGTAAGGGATGTTTCTTTTAATTAATATGGCTACGCCACCTTTTCAGTCCCTTCGGTCTTTCCGTATTAGGTTGTAGCCTTTGAATGATATTCCCGATCCTGGCTTAAACCAGGTTTCTTGGATGAGAGCTATTTCTATATTTTCTTGGTGCAAACATAATTTCAGTCGGTTCTTGAAGAGCCATTCTCGTGAAGTTGGTTCTCTCCGGAACACCCCCTCCCCCTCCATCTTTGATCGGGCATCACATTTGGCTCAGTTACGGAATATCTAGTTCACAAGGACTATGAAACTGCTGATTTTACCGCTGAAAAACATTTCCACGCCCATAATCTGTCAATCTGAGACCACGGTCTGATTATTCCGGATAAAACGTATACGGTTTAAGAACCTATCTGAAGTTAAAAATAGGTCGTGGTCCTTCCCTGCTAAATCGAATACGATTTTTGGGAGAAAATTTCCCCGATAACCCTGACCCCCCCCCCTCGATTTCCCCTGATTGTAGCGAGCAGATACTCGCGTTCTTTTTTTAATATAGTTCGGTGAGGGGGGCATCTACCATGACCACCACACCGGGAATCAAAATATCACGCTACGCCCCTGCATGTGTGAGATTTTGAGTTGATCTTGTTGAATTCCCAACTTTTCCCCTTTCACGTTCTCAGTGTGACGATTGTTTTAAAGGCACGATTCTATTTTTGGGCAATCACAAAGCTCTTTGGTCATTAATCAGTAGTGTATCACTTATCTCCATTTGTGCCAAGAGCCACCAAGGAAGGAAAGCAAAGTATAAATTCATCTATCGTCATAATCTGTAATCATTGAGGCGAGAATAGGATCACTCGTCACTAATATCACACATACTTTAATTCGCGCCTTTAACTATTCGAGACAAGACCGAGACTTTCGAGGCCGAGACCGACTTTTTATGATCGAGACCGAGACCAACCTCTCATGAGCGAGACCGAGACCACTCAAGTCTAGTCTCGGTCTCGTGTGTCACTACTGTGGAGTCTATGCACCCTATCAAAAAGCTTCATTTTTCGAGGAAATAAATTTGTTTGGTTGCATAGACTCCACAGAACGCGTACGTAGAGCTTGTGAAGGGGCCTTATATGATAGGCAATGAATTGAGGAGTATTTAAATAAATTATAATTTTCGTTTTTCAGGACTGGTAAATTGCACTATCCGACAAATGTGTGCGGACCACTTTTCGAAGAGGAACTTGAATTTTGGGGGCTTGATTCGAATCAAGTCGAACCGTGTTGTTGGTCAACGTATAGTATACACAGAGATACGCAGGTGAAGTAAAAATCTTATTTTAAAAATCCTTCATTTTTATAGATTTAATGCACGCATAAAAGAAAAGAACAAAACGTTAAACAAAAAAAGAAAAGACAACCCTTAGAAGGTAGTCTCCTACCGGCATAACTCGTTGTGTCGTGCGGAACCTTTCTCGACTGTACAGCCTGAAGCGAACCTGAAGTTGAGATCATTACCGAAAAAAAAAGTCGTTATTCTTATAATAATTATATCCCAATTACGAATGGAAACTCGTAACTTTGTGCTTTATGCATAGCAGACCAACGAAGATTTCACTTCGGACTCAAAATTTTAAAACACTCGTGTCTTTTGATTAGACGAGACGAGAATAGTTAATGAGTTACACTCAAGTTTTTTGAGTTACATGGTGTAAGAGAAAAGAGGATCTCAAACTCCATCGGCTTAAATATTTAAATTTAGGCAGACGATCATAAAAATGCGAAAGAGAAATTGAAGAAGGGTGTAAAGTGCTTTGAAAACTGAAGGGGTGTATTTCAGAGAAACCCTTCAGTCAAGGACCGTCCTCACCGCCCCCACGACAACAGTCATACATGCTTCCATCATTACGTTATCCACCAGAAAACAGTATGTAACGAACAGAACGGTGAAGTAGTATAGAGTCGAATAAAATGGATTCCCTTTAAGCCCTCTTCTCACGATACAATATCCAAGCAATATCACGAGCAATCTCTTCAAAATCATGCGATCTTAACAAAAATTATTCACGGAACAGGTGTTTTCAATGAAATAGTGCGCGACATTGTAAGAAAATATCGTTACTGGAAAGGCAAAGTATCGTAAGCGCCACTTGGCCAAATCTCCAGGAGATGCATTTTTCGTTTAGGACAACTTAATGTCGTCTGATTCTCTTGAAAATTTGTGTACGTGATCCTAGTGATTCATTTTGATTATTTTCATAATTTCAAAACTTTCTACCGTGAGCAAGATACTTTTTAAACATGTTTTGTCGCTTACGATCGAACATGGGAAAACAATTTCTGTTATTTGGAGGTTACGATTTAGGGGGTTACGTTTACTGAATCAGCTCACTGTCGCTTACGTTTTCCCGTGGATGGTTAAATTCATTTGAAAATTTAAACAAATAGTCGTTTGGTTGTTATTTGGACTATGGCAAGTCATAAAAACAAAACATAATTGAACGCATTACACGCCCTATTTTAAGAATGACAACAGTAAAGTCACTAATTTTGGCGCGCATCAAGAGCTGTCAATCCAACTTGGTTTGACCTGGTGTTGGTTGCATTTTTGTTGTATAAATACGTGGACAGAATGAGTTTCATTGATCTCATCCAAGAATTTACATGTTTCTCAAGCGCCAGAAGATAAGTACTTGCTATTCCAGTCCCAAAAACCAGGTTTTATTGTGCACTTTTGGTCACAATTCAAGAAGACTATAGTGAGATTTCACGTTGAAAAATACGTAATAAATAACAGTAACGTCGGTCTACCATTGAAATTTTCATCAAATTTAAAACTGTTGCCACTTTATGGGTGAAAACAAGTATTTTTAGTACTATAGATCGACAAGTTTCTTATGGACAGAAAGAAGTGGTAAATTCAGTTAACTTTCTAAACACATGTTCCTAGAACTATCTGGAAATTTGGGCCCTCAGGGTCCATTATAACTTGTCAAGTTATAATTCACATGACGCGGAAATTATTGGCCCTCTATCGACTTGATTTTGCTTTCATTCGACCAAATCAATCACCAGTGGTGAGTCAAAAGTAAAGATGAGTAAAAGATAAGACTTATTTGTCTTAGTGACACTTAGGCCCGTATTTATGAACGTTACTTGAAGCTTCCTTGAGTCAAGGAACCATTGAGATCAGTTTTTATCACAATAAAATCATCTGTTCTGAATAATTTCAAGGGTTCCTTAACGTCAAGGAACGTTCATAAATACGGGCATTAGTGACGCGACGTGTGGAAGCCTACGAGGAAGGGCCCCTCCCCTCTTAATTTATTCGCCTATCGTCCTCTGGAGCGACCGGACTACACATCGACACCAGGTACATTCGAGCTTTTCTCAATTTATCAATTTACCTCCTCACCATTTTTTGATCCTCCAAACCGGATCTTCCTCGGAATTTAATACAGTCCACTTTTCTCTCCAATCACCTTCTTTCTAATTAATTAAAATCCCGTTTGAATCTCGTGCTTAGGATAGGCGGGAGGAGGATTTAAAATAATAGTAATTGGTGAATACTATAAACCACCTCTGCCACTGTTTCCATAACAGCAATGTCCCTCATCCATTATTGTGAACTAAATTTCATTCAGTCGTGCTAATTTACTTGTCATCATTACCCTAATTAAAATTATCCATTTATCCTCTCTTTAAAATCGTATACACCTTTCTTTAAAACTGAACTTTGTAATTCTTTCCCTTAAAAAAAAAAAAAAAAAAAAAAAAAAAAAAAAAAAAAAAACATAAACAACTCTCGTCTTTACATTCAACACTAATCTCCTTTCTCTTGCGTAATCGGTTCATAAAATGCCCCTCGATTCTAATGTTGATTTAGCCAATCCATTTGCTGGCAAAATTAACAAATTAACTCAAAAAAGATCAAATATTTTCGCGTGCGTTACAAGCGTGCATGATCAACTTAAAAGTCTCTCGGCATCCGATATAATTAAAATGAATTTTTACATAGAGTCTCTGGAGAAGCAGGTTGAGCGATTCGATTCTGTTCAAAACGAGATCGAAGAGTTGAACTCTCTTCTCCCGAGTACCCAACAAATAGATATTGCACAGGCTTATCGATCTTTCACGGAATTAGTAGTCACTTGTAAAACAATTAAAGCCTCTTTTGATCAGGAAATTAATATTAAAAATAGTCCACCTTCGGTTACAGGTCCCATAGTAATAACACAGGAGCATCCTTTGCCGTATTTCTCGAGAGATTTAACAGAATGGCCTCTGTTTAAAACCGCTATCACGAATCGAGTAGTGAGCAATCAAAACATTGATGATTCAGAAAAAATGAATAAACTCATTTCTCATCTAAAAGGCGAACCCCTCAGGTCGATAACTCATTTGTCAATGGATGCGACAAATTTTCGTGTAGCGTGGGATATTCTCTTAAAACGTTATGATAATATTAACGTTCTTGCAAACTATCACCTCGATGCCATCTTCGGGATTTAGTGTCTAAATTTTCTCAGCACTTAGCGGCGCTCAAAAATGTAGGACAAGGTGGTGTCGACTCTGGCTTTATTTTGTTTCACATTTTGGCTAAATTGCACTTAGCGTTTAATACTCATCGTTGCTAGGAAGTATCCAGTCAACTTCCCCATTTCGACGAACTGATTACGTTCGTTGAAACTCGGTGTGTCCAAATGGAAAGTACCTTCCAAAAAATCGGTAATCAGGCACCGGGCCACTCTCATGCTCGGACCTCTAGTAAACCTGAATCCTTTAATACAATTAGGAAACCGATGCACTCTCTCCTGCACATTCAGCGGTCCTCAACCCCATCTCCTCCACCATCAACTTTAATGTCCTTTAAGCCGCCTTCTGCGAACTCTCGAATCCCCACTTGCCCTCTTTGTGCAAATAATCATTTTATAAATTTATGTGCAGACTTCCTCAAGCTCCCACCTGTCGAAAGATTCAAATTGGTTCGGAAATTAGATCGATGCACGAATTGTCTTTCCCCTAAGCATCACGTATCTTACTGTCGGAATGTTCATTCTTGTAAACATTGTCATAAAAAACCTCACACCAACACCGACTCTAGCTCTCCCCCTCGGTCTACGTCATCCTCTCCAGTCGCTTCACGACGCTCATCATTCTCTTCGAGTCCGGGTAATAATTTCAATAGAAATGTGTCATTTTCTCCTCTCAACGAAAATTGTCTGGCACGTTCTCGTACAAATGCTTACACCTCCTCGGCGTCTCAAACCGAGACATCTTGACAAATAGCGATGCCGGACCATTCCTCGTCTTTTAACTTCTCGTCTTTTCCCCTCACTCTCACTCCAACATTTTTACCAACATCTATAGTCTCAATTAAGGATACCAGCGGGTCCTATCACTATTTTCCTCACCCTCGGTGCTTCACTCGAAGTATGTAACTCAGTCTCTCTTGTCGGTATAAATAATAGTCATTTAGCCGACACTCTCGGTAGTTTCCAAACCCATATCTTTTCTCGGAATTCGGATAATTATTCTTTCTCGGTTCAGTTTCAAGTTGTTAGAAGCCTGTCAATTAGACTTCCCGCCCGTGAAGTATACAGTGAAACAGCTTCTTATTTATCACAGAACTTTTATAATTTTCAACTCGCTGACCCAAAATTCTGGGTTCCCTCGGATGTAGAAATTATCCTAGGTGCTTCGGCTCTGTCTCAAATATTAGGCCCAGAAGTAATTCCCATCGATGACGGACTCTCATTAATTAATTCCAAGTTCGGTTACGCCGTTATCGGGACACTAAATCAAACTCCTTCGTCGACTCAGGGCGTTTATACTCTGTCGTGCGCTCCAGAAGCCAATATTGGTAGCATCCTCAATAAATTTTGGGCCCTAGAGGAGCCTCCTCGAGGTAATGTTCATTTGCATCCTGATGAAATAAAATGTGAGAAACATTTTTCTGAGACTGTATCAAGAAATTCTGAAGGCCGCTATCTCGTCAAACTTCCGTTCAAAACGGGAGAAAACTTGAGCAAATCGCTCGGTGATTCCTACTCGCTTGCTCTATCTTCATTCAAGCATCTTGAATCGCGCTTCTCTCGGCAGCTTGAATTCTTTTGTAAATATGAAGAATTTATGGCGGATTATTTGTCCACTGGGCACATGTCATTAGTCCCTCCTCAAGAAGTTCAGTCGTTGCTTTCTAGTCCTCACTACTTTATTCCGCACCATGGTGTTTTTAAGTCATCCGATCTAGTCTCGAAATCTATAAGAGTAGTATTTAATGCATCGGCCAATGCTCCCGGCCACTCATCCTTGAATGATCTCTTGTTACCAGGCCCTAAGCTACAAAACGATCTAGTCAAACTACTTCTAGTATTTAGGATGTTCAAATTTATCGGTGCAACTGACATCAAACAAATGTTCAGGCAAATCCTCGTCTCCCCTGAAGACAGAGCATTTCAATTAATTCTGTGGCGTGATTCTCCGTCCCAACCTGTTAGTATTTTCAAATTGAACACCGTAACATACGGACTGACCTCGTCTCCCTACCATGCTATCCGAACGTTGCAACAACTTGTTCATGACGAAGGGATGAATTACCCTTTGGCATCAGAAGTCATCCTAAATAATACCTTTGTCGATGATATCCTATTCGGGTCCGACTCTTTAGAGGATATGCGCTCAATGCGACAAGAAATCGTCGAGCTATTAAAACTCGGAGGGTTTTCCCTCAAGAAATGGAAATCCAATAATCCCGATTTACTGTCCGACCTTTCTCCTGACGAAGTCGACACATTATTCGACAGTGAAAACCTCGGGTCCGACCCTGTTAAGATTCTCGGAATCCAGTGGAACCACGTTTCGGACACTTTTCACTACCGGTATGTCGCTTCCGAAGAAGTAAAAACAAAGCGACAGCTCTTATCCCTAATTTCGCGGCTTTATGATCCTCTAGGATGGCTTCAGCCAGTGATCATTTCGGCTAAATTATTGATGCCACAACTCTGCAAGACGGGTACGAAGTGGGATGACCCAATTCCCGATGGGATCCATCGTTCTTGGTTGAGATACCTTGCTGACCTACCAGCCATTGGTAAAGTCAGCATCCCTCGGCACGCGCTTCTTATTAATTCTTGTTCTCCTGAACTGCACGCATTTGGCGATGCGAGCGAACGAGCCTACGGGGCGGTAGTTTACTTGGTGTCACATGATCGAGTTGGTAATTCTGTATCGAATATTCTGATTTCCAAGTAAAGAGTGGCTCCACTTAACCCTCCAGCAGGCGCGGTCCTTTCGTCTACACGAGCGCGCGCGGTCACCTAATAGATTCAAGAGGTCAAAATGAGGCCGCAGAGTCCAATTTTTGGACTAAATATGTTGTACTGATTGTTTTATAGGAAATAAGAACGAACGCGAGCAGAAACAAAAGACTAGAGCAAGAGTATAAATAAAATAGAATAAAAATCACAAAAGCCTTCGATTTTAAAAAATCATTTCTTACAAATTATTTTCAGTCTTTGCTGGTAATTTTTAAAGTATGTTTTTCGTTTTCAACTACTTAGTAAGCAACATAGAAAAACGTTATGAAGAAAACAAATGAATAACTATAAAAAAATGGTCCGCATATAGACTATTCTAATGTGGCTCAAAACTGATGTTTCCACGGTAACTTTCATGAGATACACATCTTTCTACCTAGGCACATCTTCGATATTTTAGAAACTCAGAAATAAATATATTAAACAATATTAAAACCCACGTTAATCCAGAATTGAAGTAAAAAGTTATAACAAATGATTTTGAATGGTTTTGAAACATTCTTTTGATTATAACTTTTCCCGACTGCGTGATGCGATTTAATCAACGAATGGAGCATCTTGAGCAGAAAACATTGGCAAATAAGCTTATATGAACGATTGTCTTATAGAAAAAATCAATTTCATGCCCAGAATAAAATTTTAAAAATCTAACTTGAGAGCGCGCGGGGCACCTCACAGGTGAAATCGTCGATAAATACGGAAAAACAATCGAAAGCCTTTAGTTCACGCCACTGACACAAGAATAACCATGAAATAGGAAGGTAGAAAAATCCCCAGTTCTCTGACACCCCTCCTGTGAACACGTCACACTTTCAAAGGCGCACAATGCATCTCTCAGGTGCCGCGCGCGCTGGAAGGTTAAAACCCAGAGTATTCCTCGGCTGGAGCTCTGTGCTGCCTTACTCGCCTCCGAATCCGCCCGTGACATGTTAAGGTTCTTGAACCCCTCGGTAACTCTCTGGTCAGACTCCACCATAGTTCTCTCTTGGATAAGGAAAATTCCTTCCGAGCTCACTGTATTCGTCGCTAATCGGGTTTCCAAAATCCAATCGCTCTTTGACCACTCCTTTTGGAACTACGTTCCTACAGATCAAAATCCCGCTGATTTAATATCAAGAGGGTCCCCAGCGGCAACGTTAGTGGATAATAATCTTTGGTGGTATGGCCCATCTTTCCTGACTTTTCCTCCTTCGAGGTGGCCCGTTCAGCCAAGTCATCAGCTTCCTGAAGCTGATTTGCCAGACATAAAGATGCCAGTTTACGCAAACTTATCTGAATCGGAGTTGTTCACTAACACTTTCTTTAATCGTTTCTCAAAGTTCTCGACTCTTCAGCGCGTTTTGGGCTTTATTCTGAGATTCCGTCACAATTCTCAAAACCCTAAAGCCAAACTTAGCGGTCCTCTATCGGTTTCGGAGTTGGAGAGCTCTCTTAGAAAATGTGTTTACCTCGTTCAACAAACCGCTTTCCAGTCGGACATCTCGGCGCTACATAAAAATAAACCAGTCAGTAATCGTTTGATTAAATTGAAACCCTACCTTGACAACGAAGGTCTAATGCGTGTGGGCGGCCGCCTTACTAATTCGGGTCTCGATGAGCTAGCGAAGCATCCTTATGTACTGCCCTCTTCTCATTCCGCTACTCATTTGATCATCGAGCATTTCCATATAACCTACGCTCATGTTGGTTACCAAACGTTGCATAACATCCTTTCTCGCCGATTCTGGGGGCAATTGTATATGTACACCCGGAGAGCAAAAAAAATGACGATGTATACCCCTTCGTATTTGATGATGTACACCCGTGTTGTACATGTACACCCGGCCGAACTCGCCATGATGTACACCCGAATGAACTTGTACACCCAAGCAGCTTCATTATTCAAGAAATCTGAGGTAGCAGGTAGAGGCTATATATGACACAATAGTTAATTTATAGTTTCATTGTATTTACAACCGTCAGTATTCGCATTCAAAAGGAAGGGCATTACATCAAACTTTCAATTATTTGGGAGACAATTTGTAGGCAATAAGTTTTACGAATTGGTAATTTGAAATGTCGCCGTTTTCATTTTTTTGTATCAGCTTCTGGATTTTCCTTTGTTTTTCTTTTGTTGCGGTACAACGGCAGTCCCGGAACGCTGTTTCGCTAATTTTTGCGTAGACGTCGCACTGCAATGCTAATAATTCATCCAAAAACTTGTATATGTGAGGGTGGGGAGAATCGAAATTATTTTTAAAGTGGCTATGGAATGCCTCGCATGCATTTGTCGTACGGTCAGAATCAGAAGTTTTGGAGGCCCACATTGTTGGTGGATAGACAGCATCATCTTTTATATAATAGTCATGTAAATATTCTCCGTACAGTATAGCTGCAGGATTTTGCGGCATCTGAATAATCCAGTCACAAAATACGTCACAAACTTCGTGCGGATTTAAAAATGGAAAGCCAAACGATTCGTGAAGCCATACACCAACATCACTGCTTTTTTCCTTGTACTGTACGGTCATGCCAACTTGTTGAATTTTACGGTACCATGACTGAGTGAGATGGAATTTACATCCAGTTAAGGTGATGCTTGGCCAGACGTTCAAAATTGCCTTCTGTAGGGACAGTTCAAAATCTACAACACATTTTGTTGGAGAAAAATTAGCATTCGTGACCTCATTGCACTTTCTCACGAGTGCGCGAAAACATGCTTCGTAGGTTGCCTGCTTCTTGGACGGCAATAAACAAAAAACTAGTGGTATGTACGTACCGTTCCGAAATCCATGGATGGTGAACAGCTGAACAAAAAATTTTGAACAATAGTCGAATGTTCCGTCCAAGTATATACAATCCACCGTGAGGAGACACTGAACATTTTGAACACATGAAAAAATTACGATCCCTGACGATATATCAACAACTTGAAGAAATTCTTCTCCCTTATTTGTTAATGTCGGAATCTGTGTGAGCACTTCCATTACTTCGTGTCTACTTCGCGGTAATCGAGGAATTTTTTTTCGTTTCATATTATAGGCAACACGACGTAAATTCTTCACTTCTTGATAGGTAACGTCAGTAGGTAGTTCCGAAAGAGCCCTTCTAACAATTTTCGACGGTCGCGTAGAAATGTCATCGGCTGCTTTTCTTTTGACATTAGCACGTAATACGGATTTATTTCGTTCTAACTCGGACAGTTCTTCGTGATTGTGAATATCGTTGCTCTCGATCACTTCACGATCAATGGTCTTCAAAAAAGCCTTGCACTTCACACGACGTTTGCTGCATATCCAGCGCTTTGTCCCGTCTTTCAACACTTTTTGGAACACGAACTTCCCATTTTGGTGAAAAATAACTTCCCGACCTTGCTTACTTCCACTTTCTACAAATATGGTTTCACTAGCATCCATGACTCACGCTGAACTGACCCAAAGTCAAACGATCAGTTGTGAGCCGAGGTGTTTTAGTTGTTTTATCAGGTGTACATTGTCATCGAGCGCTCCAAAGGTCGAGATCGAGGCGGGTATACATCGTCAACAGTACTTTCACCTCTCGCGACGCTCGGGTGTACACGCGCCGTTGACCGATTCTGGATCCTCTCTCCTCGCCGCAAAATAAAATCGGTTCTGCACAAATGCATCTCGTGCTTTCGGACTAAGCCAAAGCCTTTGTCGCCGGCGATGGCTGATTTACCGCCCTCAAGGGTCCAACAAATACGACCGTTTGCAAAAACTGGTCTCGACTTTGCCGGACCATTCATAACTCGCCCTCGGAAGGTTAGGGACAAAACTCCACGGATAAAGTTGGAAAAAGAATTATGTATTTTTTTTATAAACGATGCAAACAAAATTGATTTGCGAAATCGTGCCTCTTAGGTGGCGAACATACTAGAGCAATACGATATCGTTTCGATATCGCCGACGCAAATAAACAGCGTCGGGGACAAATAGAAACAACTGGAAATGTGTCAGAGTGATGTAGAAACGATATCGTATCGCCGCAGTATGAACGCGGCCTTATTTGCCCTATTAATAGGCTTTGTTGGGTCTGGGAATGAAATTCAACAGATATACCGGCGAGTCCGGTAGGCATTTGCTCAAACGAACTGTTACAGGGGGCCTGTCCTGTAAGATTTCAGGGTTCCTAGAAATATCCTTTTCCAACCGTCCTTCCCAAATTAAATCACATGTTGACGGGGAGGACGGGTGGAAACAAACAGTGATAGTGACATTAAAAAGTTATAGAACAG
>CM075943.1:3370676-3865997 GCA_038030265.1 Corythucha ciliata | reverse complement strand
TGAAATGACGGTGGTGAATTTTCTACTTATTGTTTTGTACTATGTTTGAATATATTTCGTGTTTCTTCTTTCACGACTTCTTCGCATGTGAACTAAAATTTACGTTCATCCCATTTCCAATTTTAATCTTTTTTGACCAATAACAGAATTTCAGAACACTCACTTTCACGGTAACTCAACTTTTTTTTTAGGGTCTCAAACGGGCCACAAGAAAGGCTGAACCGAGCGTCGAGAGAAATCAGGATTTGAAATGGAAATTTAATCTGCGGTTTACCTCTGACGCTCGGCTCAACCATTTTTTGCGGCAAATTTGGCCGTAAAGAATCAGTAAGGCTAACCGTGAAAAGTGGAAGCACGTACCGAGAAAGTCGGTGACAAATTACCGTTTGTACCACAGTAGAAACGGTATATTCTACCGTATGCCGACGGTAGTATATACCGTTATTTCACGGTTGACACCAGACTCAAGACGGTACCTCTTAACCGAGGTGAGACACCTGTTTTAACTGTGATATAACGGTATATTCCACCGTATGCCAACGGTAGCATGTACCGTTGTGTCACGGTTGACACCAGACTCAAGACGGTGTTTCTTAACCGAGTAGAGATACCTGTTTTACCGTTGAGTAACCGTTGATGAAACCGTCATGACAGTAGAATTTTACCGTTTTTTTTCTGCTGATGCTACGTATAATATCCAAAATTCGGTTCGCCCTACCGTAAACACACTGTTGGACTAACCGCCTGACACGGCTGTGATTACGAGTATACGGTCAGCTTTCACCGATGTTAGACAGTTGCTGTAACAGACAAGGGAGTTGTGGGTCGGAAGAATCTACCGTAAAGTAACGGTTAGAGTTAACCGTCTAGTGACGATTCATTCAACAGATATGTCTCAACTGACTGGGATCATGTGTTTAACCGTCAGACTCGGTTGCAAATATTTTACCGACAATATGCGCTAACCGAGTGCATTTAACCTTATCAAGCTTGTCGGTTGACATTACAGACTCGTGACGGTTGCAAACATTTTACCGAGATTTCTCGGTTAAAATTAACCGAGAAAGTGCCTCTTTTTTTTTACCAGTGCAGTAAATACTTGGGCTTAGCTATCAAGTAAATTGATGGAAATAATTGTAGATTTTCCTCAATTTTTGCTGCAAGTTAGCGATTTTTTTAACTTTTCAGCAGTGAATCTAGCATTTTTTTTCACTTTCAGCTGCAAAGAAGCGTTTTTATTAATTGTAGCCGCGTTAAATATAGTGATGTTTCTCAGTATTGATCACAAACTAGCGGCGACTATTATCATTCTTTTCACTTTTATCCATGGATTAGCGCTTTTTCCTATTTTAAGGCCCGAAATTGCCTTCATAGGCCATGGATTTATGTTTTCCTATATTTTACCCGCAAATCAGTGTTCTACTAAATTTTAGTCGTGAATTAGCGTATTTCTACTTTTTTTTTTTTTTTTTTTTTTTTTTTTTTCATCTTCATTTTTATCCGCGAATTAACAATTTTTGTATAGGCATTTTATCCTTGTTTTTCCAAATTTCATCCATGAATTAGCGATTTTCTGCCGCGATATTATTAGCGATTCATTTCATTTGTATCCTGGATCGTCCCAATTTTAGCTGCTAATTACAGCTTTTTCAATTTTTCATTATAATTAGCGATTTTTTTCAATTTTAGCAGTTTTTAATTAGCGATTTTCTCAGTTAACGCTTTGGGTTAGCGTTTTTCTCAATTTTAGCTGCTATTTAGCCATTCTTTTAAATTTCAGTTGTGAATTAGCGTCTTTCGCTAATTGAGCTTCAAAATAGTGGTTTTTCTCTTTTGTATCAACAATTTCAATTGCGAATTTGCCATTTTACTCGCCATTTTACCCCCCAAAATTAGTTTTTTTTCCCCCACATTTTACCTTTTTTTTCGCATTTCCGCGCTTGCAAAAACTGGGGCACATCTCAGTTTTACCAAAGAACAGAAAATTGGCGTTTTCCCCCTTAATTTTAGACATAAAGTGGCATCTTGGCCATTTCGCGACAACACTTTCATTTTAGCTTTAAAATATTCTTACAAAAAGCGCTAATTATAGGCTTGAAGTGTGGAAACGATAATTTTCGGCTTCTGACGGCAAGTTGCTGCCTCAAAATGAGAAAACGAGATAATTCAATGCTTTAAGCGCAAAAAACCGCTAATTTGCAGCTAAAAATAAGAAAAATTGCTAATTCTTGGAAGAAATTGAGAAAAATCACTCATTAGCGGCTAAAAACAGGAAAAATACTAGAACGCAAACGATAAATTAGTCGTTGCATGGTTACGAAACATCTGATTGGTTGAAATTTGAAAATGAAGTTTCCGGAGGATATAACGGTAGAGTGCTAAAATTCACTACTAATTCATTGCAAAAATTCAGAAAAATCGCGAATTCGCGGTTTAATTGAAATAAATCGCTAATTTACCGCTAAAATGATGAAAAATCGCTAATACGCCGCTAAAATAAAGAAAAATCGCTAATTCATCGATAAAAGTGAAAAGAAGCGATGAAGTGAGGAAAAAACGCTAATTCGTGGTCAAATTAAGAAATACCTTTCTTCTGTAATACTTTCTTCTGTGGTTCTGTGGTTGTGGCTTCACTACACTCCAACTATTGAATCATGTACTCCATTGCAATTATTTTATTCGAGTTTTGTTGAAGCACCCCGCTCGTCCACTGTCTACTCTACGTTAGTTCGCAAAAAGTCCACCAGTTGCACTGAGTCGAATCTTTGCGGGGCCAATACAATGTCTATAATGAAATTCTCTTTTTTCTCTTTCTTTAGTCCAAAATGGCGGGACGATAAAGTCAAATCCTATTTCTACCTTCAGCGCTCGATATCACAATCACAAAAATACCGGATAGGCTAGGCTGGAACTCTTTGAAAGCGTTCTTACCTCCTTCGCAGCATGCTCATGCTCCTAAGGAACCTGAAAGTCTTAAACTGAGAATTTGAGTGTTATCTATAAAACGGTCGCAGGATATTGTAGATAGAGTGACTGACTCTTGAGCAATGCCCGGCCGCAGAATATACGTGAGCTTGTTTCCTGAAACTCTTGAGCTATAAAGCTCTGGGGTTGATTCCCGTGCCTGCAGTTTCTGCGACCAGGGAGACCCTTGTCTTTTGGGAGAACTGTGGGGGTCAAAATTGTCGCCAACCGGGAAGAAAGGACGCTTCATCTGAAACAATATAACTATCCCGTCCTGCAACCGTCTTTCGTGATTCCTCCCCTCCCCCCTCAGATCGTTCGCACTATTCGAGGCCACTAAACAGGCAAACCAACGATTTTTGGGGGTGAGCCAATCAATTTCTCAATTTTAGAAGTGAGTTCGTGACTTTTTCACATCCTAACGGCCTAAAAACCTTCACGTTTTTTCATCTTTAAGCTTTTCGGAGGCCCCATCCCAACGCTAGAATTTGATAGGGCCGTAACCCTCGAAATTGCGGTTTTATAATGGTCACAGACCTGCATAGTTGGTTTTTCGAGTGAATAAAACCTTCGAAATTTTGTTCTGTCAGTTCCAAATCCGTGAAATTATGGTCTTAAAAAGAGCTAACCCCCTGCGAAAATGATTTTTAAAGTGCCACTCTTCATGAAATTTTGGTTTATAGAGGAGACAGACCATTTTCAGGGTTGAATACGCCATTCCATGGATAATATTGCCGATTTGGCTCATAACTGGACGTTTATCTAATAGCCAGCCAAGACAGCGCCGAACACTGACGAATAAACGGGACATTGAAATATTTTTGAACTAAAAACTCCACGAAATTCGTAATGCTATGTTTATACGTATAGCTGAACATTCGCAAAATTGATTGTAGATGTTCGTTTTCACAAAATTTGCAAGTTTCAGGTAGGTACATATTTATTTGTGTGAAATTGCAAGTTTTTGGGGTTTCTTTTCCCCTAAAACCGCGGTCTAACCGGCCACAACAATGCCCAAAGTCTGACTTTTTTTATTTTCGAGAAATTGCGAGTTTTGGGTCTGAATACTCGCGAAATTGGCAGTTTATCGTCGTTATTTTTTCAAAAAGGCAATTTTATGGTCTATAAATTATCATGAAATACCAATTTCGAGCTTTTTTTTTTGTGGGCGTGAATACTGTGCAAGTCCCCCGCCACGACTGTGCCCAAAACTTGACGAATAGACGTTAAATGGCAACATTTAGAGCTAAATATAATGTAAGTTTCGAAGTTGGGGTCGAAATTTTAGCGGAATTACAAGTATCCTGGCTGAATACCCACGAAATTGACTGTTCGGATCTGCCCACCACCTGCCCACCACTCACCTTCCCAGATGTTTTGAGAGATTTTTCAAGCTCAGGGGGGGGGGGGGGGGGTAATTCTGCTGTTACCCCCAACCCACTTAGACACTTAGGAGGCCCTTCAGTCTCTAATTAAACTAGAAATACTTTTTAGTAGCGTTGAAGTACACATTTTTCTCAATTTTAGCTACGAAGTTGCGTCCGAAAACCGTAAACGTTCGTTTTCTCAATTTAAACTGCAAACGAGCGTTTTTTCTCAATTCTACCAGCATATTTTAATTGCTATAATACTGCGAATTGTAGCTTTTTCCTCAATTTTATCCGCGAATTAGCTCATTTTCTCATTTTTAGACGTGAATCGGCGCTTTTTATAAGCTCTTAGCCGTGAAATTGCCTCAAGAATCTGCGAATTGGGTAGCGTTTGAGTGCTCTTTCCCAATTTTATCCCCCAAATTAGCAAGTATTCTAAATGTAAGCCGCGAATTGGCGCTTTTTTCCATTCTAAATGCCAATTCGTGTTTTTCTGTCTTTGTTACCCGTGAATTAACACTTTTTCACAGTTTTACCCGTTTGAATTAGCGCTTTTTCTCAATTTCATTCCCCAAGTTACCTCAGGAATCCGTGAGTTGGTGTTCTCTCAATTTCAGCTGTGAATTCGCCTTTTTTACCCTCCATTTTAGCAGTGAATGAGCAGAATTCTTAATTTTAGCTGCGAATTATAGCACTTTTACTCGATTTTATCCGTAAAATCGCAATTTTTTATAGGGACCTTAGCTGAGAATTGGAGTTTTCCTCCATTTTTAGACGTGAATTCGCGTCTTTCTGTGTTTCACGCCGTGAATCAGCGCTTTTTCTCAATGTCAGTCTCAGCCCCGAGAATCCGTGAATTGGCGTTATCTCAATTTTAGGTGTGAATTTCCGTTTTTCTCTATTTTTAAAGCTGCCATATTGTAACACCTTATCACATTTTGAGCCGTGAATGGCGTCTTCCTTCATTCTTGGACTCAAATTCGCGTTTTTCATTTTTTTATCCGTGCATTAGCGTTTCTCTCAGTTTTAGCCGCGTGAATTAGCGCTTTTTCTCCGTGTGAGCCCCGAAGTGGCCCCAAGAATAGGCGAGATGACGTTTTCTCATTTTCAAGCTGTGAATAAGCGTTTTTTTCTTCAATATTAGTAGTGAATTATCACATTTTCGAAATTTTAGCTGCGAAATTTCAGCGCTTTTTCACTCCGCGCTCAGGAATCTGCGAGTTGGTGTTCTCTCAATTTCAGCTGTGAATTCGCCCTTTTTACCCTCCATTTTAGCAGTGAATGAGCAGATTTCTTAATTTTAGCTGCGAATTATAGCACTTTTACTCGATTTTATCCGTAAAATCGCAATTTTTTATAGGGACCTTAGCTGAGAATTGGAGTTTTCCTCCATTTTTAGACGTGAATTCGCGTCTTTCTCTGTTTCACGCCGTGAATCAGCGCTTTTTCTCAATGTCAGTCTCAGCCACGAGAATCCGTGAGTTGGCGTTATCTCAATTTTAGGTGTGAATTTCCGTTTTTTCTCTATTTTTAAAGCTGCCATATTGTAACACCTTATCACAATTTGAGCCGTGAATGGCGTCTTCCTTCATTCTTGGACTCAAATTCGCGTTTTTCATTTTTTTATCCGTGCATTAGCGTTTCTCTCAGTTTTAGCCGCGTGAATTAGCGCCTTTTCTCCGTGTGAGCCCCGAAGTGGCCCCAAGAATAGGCGAGATGACGTTTTCTCATTTTCAAGCTGTGAATAAGCGTTTTTTTCTTCAATATTAGTAGTGAATTATCACATTTTCGAAATTTTAGCTGCGAAATTTCAGCGCTTTTTCACTCCGCGCTCAGGAATCCGTGAGTTGGTGTTCTCTCAATTTCAGCTGTGGATTCGCCTTTTTACCCTCAATTTTAGCAGTGAATGAGCAGATTTCTTAATTTTAGCTGCGAATTATAGCACTTTTACTCGATTTTATCCGTAAAATCGCAATTTTTTATAGGGACCTTAGCTGAGAATTTGAGTTTCCCTCCATTTTTAGACGTGAATTCGCGTCTTTCTCTGTTTCACGCCGTGAATCAGCGCTTTTTCTCAATGTCAGTCTCAGCCCCGAGAATCCGTGAGTTGGCGTTATCTCAATTTTAGGTGCGAATTTGCGCTTTTTCTCAATTTTCAAAGCTGACAAATTGTAACACTTTATCACTATTTTAGCCTTGAATAGCGTCTTCCTCTATTTTTAGACTCAAATTCGCGTTTTTCAATTTTTCAATCCGTGAGTTAGCGGTTTTCTCAGTTTTAGCCGCGTGAATTAGCGCATTTTCCCCGTTTCAGCCCCGAAGTGGACCCAAGAATAGGCGAGTTGGCGTTTTCTCATTTTCAAGATGTGAATTAGGGTTTTTTCCTCAATTATAGTAGTGAATTATCACATTTTCGCAATTTTAGCTGCGATTTTCTGCGCTTTTTCTCTATTTTATCCGTAAAATCGTATGTTTTCATACCTTAGCTACAAGAACTATCGTTTTCCTTCACTTTTAGACGCGAATTCGCGTTCTTGTCTATTTCACTCGTGAATTCTCGTTTTTTCTCAATTTCAGTCCCGATGTTGCCCTGAGAATCTGTGAAGCAGTGAGAGCTGTGAATTCCCTTTTTTTTCTCAATTTTTATACCTGCTAAATTGTAGCACTTTATCATGAATTAAAAGCTTGTTTCTTCATTTTTAAGACGCGAATTCGCTTTTTTCTTTTTTTTTGTCCTTGAATTAGCGGTTTTCTCAGTTTTAGCCGCGTGAATAAGGGCTTTTTCCCAATTTCAGTCCCGAGTTCGCCCCAAGAATTCGTGATTTTGCGTTGTCTCAATGTCAGATGTGAACTAGGGATATTTCTTAAGTTTTAAAGCCGCACGTTGTTGCGCTTAATCACAATTCTAGCCGTGAATTAGAGTTTCTCTCCATTTTTGGCCGAAAGAACTAGTTTTGCAAAAATTTCAGGCATTTTTCTCAATTTCAGCCGCGAATCAGCGTTTTTCTCAATTGTACAAGCGATTTTAGCCATTCTTTCTACTTAAAAAGCCCAATTTTTTCATGTTTAAGCTTTTCAGGGGCAGGTAGGTGTGAGGTGTGTCATTGACGGACCGGTTTGGGCTGCACCGTCACCATCTTCAGTGAACGCACCTTGACGAGGGAAAACTGAATACGTAGGCTCCTACGGCTTACATTTTTTGCCTGTATAATTCCTTAGTTAGAATAGTTCGTCCTTTTGAATCAGTTTTCGGACGAAAAACTGTCAATTTTTAGCCCTCTTAGTTAGGGTGTGCAGTTGACGATTGTTCTCTTTGAGGCTCAGGTTTATCTCTAGAACAGGCGGATTCGAGCGAATTGATCAGTTTTCACGGGTAAACTACTATGCACGGCACGTTACACAGTTCATAAGAAAGGGGTTGAGGGGGGGGGAGTCGGTTTTTCACACGGTCAAAAAATAACGAAGTTCAAAGGTGAAATTCCGAGAAAAATCGGAGCAGAAAGTTTGGAAAAAAAATACGACGAATTTCACGCCAAAAGACGACCGAATCTTGTAATTAACGGGAGGAAAGGTAGAAGTAGAAAAACGGTTCTCACCGGCAGAAGACTAGGAGGTAATCAAAAGGCGTGACAAGTTGATGTCATTGTCGAAACAAGTCAAAAAAATTATGAAAAAGGGAAGATTGAGTTGTGTATGTAGGAGGAATATTCATGGAGAAGCCTCGGACAAAGGAAATATAAAACCAGATGAGACGATGGTGTAAGGATATGAATCGACCGAAACTGACAATAACTAAAATCGTAACGGTGAGGTTTTTTACATATCACGGCCGATTAGATTCGGTTTAGGAATGATGGGATTGAGTGAATGGGCGAGGGGGAGGGGGCTCGTTTTCCTTTCTGAGTCGTTTTCCACAGGATCCCTCCTCCGGTTGATTAGTCAAAATAATGAAGAAGAACCCCCTCAACCGCCCCCCCCTTACCGACAACCCCCCGCTGACGAGACCACACAGTCGTCGCACGGTTTTCAACAATACGAAACAGAAAAAGAGAAGAAGCTCGCTTTAATAAGACTTCATTTCTTTTGAATCTATTGAGGCATCAAGTCTCTCTCACTCTGTCTCTCTTACTGACTCAGGCAGTCATGTTCGAGTTACCGTTTCCTCCTTGTATCTAGTCGAGACTTGGATGTATATAACCATATTGCTTGGAGAATGAGAGACACAGAGAGTGAAGCATTCCGAAATGTACCCGGACACGCTTTAAGCGCATAAAATTTTCCTTCTAGTACTCTTCAACCACAGAATAAAGAACCCACCCTCTCACTCTTCCGCTCGACCGCTTCACAGAGTTATTTTTTTTTTTCGAATAAGGAAAATGAGACTTCCTTTCACCGCACTACACACCCACCCTTTTACATTCTCACTTAATTCTCCAATCATAATTATTATGACGATTGATTTTCACGATCGAACAAACAGAAACCGAAATTATGGTCAAACCAGTTGATTGAAAACGCCAAGCATGTGTATATTGTGATGTGATGATGAATTAATAATGAATTTATTTAATTTAATTTACTAATGAGCTTTCAATACTGAATTAAAATTAACTTTTTAATGAAGCATGAATTGTAAATATTTTATGAGCATAATGTTAAACTAAGCCAATTAAAAAAAAAGTCCGTATATTTTAATGAAAAAATAGACCAATGGATCTGGTTGTTCCTTGACTTTTACGTTTATCTCAATACGATCAATACAAAGGCCGCATTGCTCCTATTCCGAGTGGGTACGCGACCCAAGTACACCTTGGCGAGTCTCCCTTTTACTATACCATTCATCACATTGACAGATATCACTTAGCAGGTGTTAGGAACGCGTCTCGAGCGCTTGCTCATAGGAATAATCCAAAAAGGAGCGGACGGAATTTCAAGGCAGGATTTATGAATCTCCTCAAGCTTTTTTGGACCATAAATCCTGCCTCTGAGACTAAAACTGACAGTTTCCAAACAGAAAAAATTTGAACTGTCTGTCAGAAATTTTGGTCGAATGCGCACATTTCCTAAAGCCAAAAGACCGTTAAACAATATATTGCTGGACCACGTCCGAGGCCAAAATTGCCAATTA
Organism: Corythucha ciliata; assembly: GCA_038030265.1. Lineage (NCBI taxonomy): Eukaryota > Metazoa > Arthropoda > Insecta > Hemiptera > Tingidae > Corythucha > Corythucha ciliata. The sequence goes on along the minus strand of CM075943.1, from coordinate 3,856,535 downwards.
ACGCTTTTCAGGCTAAGCTCGCGGGGAAGAGAAATGGACTTTTGTGTAATGGACAATCACTTCGTTCTAGGTCCCATCCTATCCGCCAATTAAAGTTTGTGCTCAATTTAAGCCGCAAATTGGATATTTTCTCAATTTTAGTCGGGAAGCACGAAGCAGCGGATGTTTTTACACTTATTATGCCATGAATTCGCATTTTTTTTGTCAATTTTAGCCACAAAGTTGCCTTCAGAATCCGCAAATTGGCGTATTTTCAATAACAGTCGAAAATTTGAATACATACTTTCAATTTTACCCACGAATAATAGCTTTTTCTAAACAATTTATCCACGAATTAGAGAGTTTCCTCAATTTTAGCCGCGAGTTGGAGTTTTCCTCAATTTTTGCTGCAACTTATAGCTATGTTTTACCTTTTTTAGCAGCGAATTAGCACTTGTTCTCAATTTGAGCAGCAGATTAGTGGTATTTTAACCTTTTTAACAGCGAATTATCACTTATTCCCCAACAAAAAGTGGCAAAAGTTATCGTTTCTCTAAATTTTAGGCGGGCTAGTTAGTGATTTTTCTCAATATCAGCCGCAAATTAGTAGATTTTTGAACATTTTTGCCCCGCACCATCTTTTTTTTTTTGTTCATTTGCATCCGTGGAAGCGTTTTTCTCAGTTTTAGCCCCGAACAAAAGGCAGATGCCTCGGACTGGCGTACTTTCAACCACAGCCGAAAATTATAATTTCTTCAATTTTAGCCGTGAATTAGATATTTTTCTGCAATTTTTCCGCGAAATGTCGTCAATTTTAGCAGCGACGTAGCATTTTTATTCCGTGAAAGCGATTTTTCTTGGTCGTGACTTTGAATTGGCGTTTTCCTCAATTTTTCCTGCAAATTTGGGATGTTTTACCTTATTAGCATAGAATTAACGTCTTTTCTCTGATTTGAACTGCAAATGGCGTTTCTAAATAAATTAGCCATGCTAAATAGTGATTTTTCTCAATAATGGCAGCAAATTAGCAAATTATTTTTCAATTGTTGCTATGGATTAGCGCTTTTTTCGTGTTTTAAGCCCGAAGTTGACTTCAGAGGCTACGGATTAGCGTTTTCCTACATTTTAGCCGCTAATTTGGGGTTAATCTATTGTTTCAATTTTAACCGCGTATTAGAATTTTTTTGCACTTTATGCGCGTTTCTCAATTTTTGCCTTTTTTAGCCGCTAATTAGCACTTTTCCTCTATTTGAGCAACAAACTAGAGTTTTTCTTAGAGTTTTAGCCGTGCCAGCGTGTAATTTCTCAATAATGGCAGAAAATTAGCAGTTTTTTAAACATTTTCACTCTGCATTATAATTTTTTTCCACTCTTAGTTATGGTTTTGCGCATTTTCCCAGTTTTAAGCACGAAGTTGCCTTCAGAGGCCACGGATTCACAGTTTTCTAAATTTGACCTGCGAATCAGCGTTTTCCTAAATTTTAGCCGCGAATTAGAGTTTCTCTCAATTTTAGCTACCTACTAAATTAGCGGTTTTTTCATTTTTGTATCCGCAAATTATTGTTTAACCTTGACTTTATCCGCGAGTTAGCGATTTTACTCAATTTTAGGCCCAAATTAATTAGTGATACTTTCCAATTTCGGCCGAGAATCAGCCTTTTGTCGAATTTTAGCAGCTAATTACCGCTTTTTCTCAATTTCATTCGTGATTTGCCTTAATTTTAGCAGCGATTTTATTAGTGATTTTTCTCATCATCACGTCAACTAATTTTAGCTGATAATTGATAATTTTTCTTAATTTCGTGAATCATCGTTGTTCGCAATTTCCGTAGAGAATTTTCTTTAAGCCCCACTCTTAATTTCAGCCCTACCCAGCGTTTTTTCTTGTTTTTTATTTTCAATTATGGATGCAATTTTTTTGACTTTTATAGCTTTGAATTAGTGCATGTCACCATTTCAGCCACGAGTTTGGCCAAAGAACAGCATGTTGGAATTTTTGATCTCATTTTATTCGTAAATTGGCCCCTGTTCACTGCGAAATGAGCAATTTTTTCTTCATTTTAGTCCGGAATTTGCGTCGAGAAACCACAAATGAACGTTTTTTCGCAGTTTCAGCCACGGATATTGGCGCTTTTTCCAAACTTTTGTTACGTTTACTGGCCCCAAGAGCAGCATTATTATATCCCTTCATTATTAATTAATTCGCATGTGATCTTTATCATCTCTTTTTTACTGTATCCCAAAAATAAAAGGTAATAAAACAGGGATTCAGATTTCGTTGCTTTCATAGAAAAACACAACAAGCATATTAGTGCGCATTCTCAACTTTATCGGCTCAAGGACCTGAAGAAACTTGGGATCAGCTAATTTTATTTATTTTAGCCTGGAAGTTACCAGCAGAAGGCGCGTTTTCTCACAATTTTAGGCTTCAAAATAGCGCTTTTGTAGGCTAAATCGATTATTCAGCCATACCTACTATTTGCTGATCACCTAATCAACGTTCCATTCTCCAGGGGCCCTAGTCAGTTATGTCGAGAAAAAAAAAATTCTCGCACGCTAAATCCAATGACGGTACATCACAAATAAAACTACCTCACCACAGCGACCACCTCACGTGAGTTTTTCCTGACGGCCCCAGGTCGGATGTGCTGAAAATCGTCGAAAAGAGCCAATATCGCTGTCCAACCGCAAAGCAAAACTCATTGTTACGCACGGCAAAGGCATCAACTTACCCTTCGCCCTTGCTTCGTAGAAAGTTTGGATTTTATGACCCGAAAAAAAGCCGGGAGCCTTAAGGTTCGTGCCCTAAAATTAACCTAATTGCGCGATTTTGCGCGAACTTGGCGCGTCATACCCTTCAAAACTCCGTGAAACTGATACTCCGAACGGCCAAGCCCCCGTGTTCGAATCGTGTTTTTTTTTTTTTTTTTTTGAAAGGGCGAAACACTCGAAAGTTAGTTTTTCAAAGAGCGTGTTTCTATATTTGTGAATTGTGAAATTGATGTCCTGAAGCTGGAATTTATGTTCGGGATCCAACCCACGCAATTTGGCTATCTTGAGACTCTTTCGATTTTCAAAAACCGATTGCGCCCCTGTACTGCTTTTTCGGGAGCCAGCTTATTTGAAGACTTCTGGACCTTCGAAAACGTAATATCGGTATATCCACGGGGTTGGCTCACTCAAAAAACCCAAATTCGCTGGTTGAGATCCCTGAAAACCAAAAATCGCTGGATGGGTTATCTGAAAATCGCGGAAAATTCGCGGGATCGGTTCTGAACGATTCAGTTTTGCTGGTAGGTATGTCTTTACAGTCTTCACATAGGTGCGAGTATAGTCAGTCTAGGATTGTGTATGGTGGGGATAGCTAATTTATCTAATTTTAGGCAGCAAATGGCTGCCAAGTCATCTTTAGTAGAATTTCTCAAGCCCCTCTCTCTTGAACAAATCCTGAATCCATGCCTGGACAGTGGAATAAACACCATCATGTCGTGGATAGTTACTTAGCGGGACTAAATTGCTAAAAAAAGAACTTTTAGGGTCATACAAATCACGTTTTTGTTGTTTCTTTTTTTACTTTTTTACTTATTAATTTAATTTTTTTTTTTTATTTTTCATTTCTATTTCTTAACTATGGTGGGATGAAGTACTCTGGGAGGGGTTCTGACTATTTTTTTTGACGATTTTTACTTAAGAAGATGAGCTAGGTGAAAAAAGTATTTATTTATTTATTTTTTTTTTACTCACTAGCGAAGTAAAGTAAGGCAGAATGCCAATAATTTCACATTTTTCCTCGCAAACAAAGGAAACAGGAAGGTTTTCAGTCACTAGTGAAGGAAAGTGAAAAAAAAATTCTGTATTCAATTAGCGTATACCCTTGCCTCCGAACACTTGCAGGAAAGACCATTAAACCTGTTGGCCGTGCGAAAAATAATGTCCACAACTCGTGAAGAAGAACTCGGCCCCCGCCTCGTGAGCCAAACACAGCTCGCAGGTTAATACTCCACTTCCCTCACTTGTAGTAAAATATACTATTATTTCACTTGTCGCGCGAAAAATATCGTGCATAACTCAATTCACTTGCTCGTACTCACTCGGCTTTGCCTCGCCAGCTGATATTTAAAAATCCCCTTGTAGAAAGCGTTTCCGCTGGCGTGGTATTGGGAAACGCGGCTCGACTCTTCAAAAAGTTAATCACAACGTGAACGGCTCAGACAGAAATTTCGCGGATTACACGCCTGAATAAGGTAATTTTGGGGATTTGTCCCTTATAACGTCGAATTTCGATGGTTTGACCCTTTTATAGACGATATTTCACGGATTCAGCGCCTAAAACCCCAAATTTCGTTATTATCGCTCCATATAAAACGGATTTTGAGGGTTTGGCTCTGTTAAGTACGAAATTTCAAGGATTTGGTGCCTCAAAATACCTATTTCTGGGGGATAGCTCTATATTGTGGATGCGATTTCCCGGATACAACTTTTTCGGGTCTTGGAATCGTCCTCTCCGAGGTTCCAAAATCGCATGACCTCCCCGACGAAGACTGTATGTAAAGACTGTAAAGACATACCTACCAGCAAAACTGAATCGTTCAGAACCGAACCCGCGAATTTTCCGCGATTTTCAGATAGCCCATCCAGCGATTTTTGGTTTTCAGGGATCTCAACCAGCGAATTTGGGTTTTCGAATGAGCCAACCCCGTGGACATACCGATATTACGTTTTCGAAGGTCCGGAAGTCTTCAAATAAGTTGGCTCCCGAAAAAGCAGAACAAGGGCTCGTCGGTTTCGAGGTTAGGTGACTCAACGTTTCGTGGGCTTCTAAAAAGGGCGTCCCCTTTTCGTTTCGTTTTCAATTGTAGTTTCTCAGAGAGGTTCGAATCATTGACGCCTTCTATTATTTTATGCATGATGAGTTCGTCCCGCAATTCTCCAAATTTGCAACGTCGGGCTCAGTTATGTAAATCTTGAATAAATTGGTCGATTGGCTCGTCGGTTTCTTGCCTCCTCTTGAAGAACCGACATCATTCGTAGACCAAATTTCCTTTCCCTTTCAAAGTGCTGGTCAAACTTTTTCAGAACGAGCCAATAGTTTTCCAATTCCCTCTTCGACAAATTGAAACTTTCGAGCAAGTCTTCGGCTTCAGGGCCCAAGTGGTGGACTAGTTGGTTCACTTGATCAAGGAATAATCCCGTTCCCCCAGCGTCGTTTCGAACTCAACCACACCGGGCAAAGAAAGTTCAATCATTCTGGGGGAGTCATGTTCAGTAGCGTACCGACGTAGGGGCGAGGGGGGCGGACCGCCCCGGGCCACCTGTCAGAGGGAGCTACCGAAAAACTTAAAAATGGAAAAATTTTGATCTTTAGGTTCTATGTTCATGAAAGTGGGTTAAATTAAATTATTAATTATCAGCTAAAATTAGTTGACGTGATGATGAGAAAAATCACTAATAAAATCGTTGCTAAAATTAAGGCAAATCACGAATGAAATTGAGAAAAAATCGCTAATTCGCGGCTAAAATTCGACAAAAGGCTGATTCTCGGCCGAAATTGGAAAGTATCACTAATTAATTTGGGCCTAAAATTGAGTAAAATCGCTAATTCGCGGATAAAGTCCAGGTTAAACAATAATTTGCGGATACAAAAATGAAAAAACCGCTAATTTAGTAGGTAGCTAAAATTGAGAGAAACTCTAATTCGCGGATAAAATTTAGGAAAACGCTGACTCGCTGGTCAAATTTAGAAAACTGTGAATCCGTGCTGGCCTCTGAAGGCAACTTCGTGCTTAAAGCTGGGAAAATGCGTAAAACCATAACTAAGAGTGGAAAAAAATTATAATGCAGAGTGAAAATGTTTAAAAAACTGCCAATTTTCTGCCATTATTGAGAAATTACACGCTGGCACGGCTAAAACTCTAAGAAAAACTCTAGTTTGTTGCTCAAATAGAGGAAAAGTGCTAATTAGCGGCTAAAAAAGGCAAAAATTGAGAAACGCGCATAAAGTGCAAAAAAATTCTAGTCCCCCTGTGGGTGGGGGGGTTAGAGTACACCCAACGTATCTCCTGCGTGTCGTAAGAGGCGACTAAAAGGAGCGGGTAGACGGTCCCGTTAGCCTTGAAAGGCAGCCGTATAAGGGAGCATACCCCGACAGAAAAGCCGGAGGTCGGGCTTCGGAGCTACAGGCATCCCGAACTTCGCAGGGTGACGCCTTGGCGTCACTACGGGCCTGGCAAACCCGGGGTCTGTAGCCTAGATGTAGGGAAACCTCCCAGCTCTGCATCTACCCCTTGAACCCTTCCTACATCCTTTTTACTTCACTTCTTTCCCCTAGGAACGGATCAATCATTTGGTAACAACTGGACAGAACTGGACATTCATGGAAGCAGGGTTTGAGATATCTCGCCCGCCCTGAAGGTAGGGTAAAAACGCACCCAATAAATCAAAATGGATAATCAAGAAGAAATATCTGCCGGACTGATTTATGGGAACCCAGTGGGAAGTCAGGACCCACTGGGCGACACTGGCGAGTTAACTGGAACATTCACTGGAAACAATACAAGCAATGACGGGGGCGTTGGAGAGACGGTATCTGATGCTACTCTGAGCACACCAATGTCTCAACCCAAGCGGAAGGAGAGCTTATAAATCGTACTCCTTATTTGAGTGAAGCTTTGGGAAAAATTAGGAAAGAGAAAGGATTGACCACTAGCACAGAATCTCTTGGTGCTGCCATTGGGTCAGAATCTGAGAGAAAACGAAAATATATTATGGAACCATTCCAACCTGGAGATAGCGGTATCGCCCCTAAACACCAAGTTAAGAAAGCGAAGCAAACATCTCTGAAAAACTCGCAGCAGCCTAACCCTGGGAAAACAACTAGGCTAGGCCTTGATGGAGATTACGACAAATTCATTGTAATAAAATCTTCTGGGAGCACTTTTAAGGATATTTCTATCTTTAAAATATGTAAAGAAATTGAAGGGAAAGTAGGAAAAGTGGCGTCAATAAGGAAAATGAGGGACGGTAACCTAATGGTGGAAGCCGTGGACCGTCAGCAGGCCGAGAAGTTGAAGACATTAAGCTCCGTAACGGAACAAGATGTCCAAGCGGATGCACCCTCAAGTTTTGTTGTTATTATTGTTTTATTTTATGTATTTATTTATTTAATTTTTTATATGTATACATTTATTCAATCATTTATATATATTTATTTGTTTGTTTGTTTATTTATTTGTTTGTTATAAATTTTGCTTTGTCTACTATTTTGGTGGTCCGCCTGTACTCGACTTGGGAAGGGTGTTGTGGTGTTATAATTCGCTTCAACTTTAATGATCAAGGATAACATATTCATGCAATGGAATATACGAGGAATATTCTGTCATTCTGATGAATTGAGAAACCTACTACTCCAGTATGATCCACTTATCATTGCGCTGCAAGAAACGCATCTGAAGCCGTCTCAAACGTATAAATGTGACTCATATGTGGTTATCCATAAGAATGAACCCGTCCATCATGGAGGTAGAAGTCACGGAGGAGTCGCTTTGCTCGTTAAAGAATCGCTTCATCCAGTGGTATTTCCTCTAAACACTAGTCTCCAAGCTATTGCAGTGCAGATTGAATACCCCGCCCGTTTAACCATCTGCTGTTTGTACCTACCAAACACATCATGGGCGGAAAGTGAAGTAACCACCCTCCTTAAATCCTTGCCGTCTCCTGCGTTGGTTATGACTGATATTAACGTGCATCATGCTGCATGGGGCTCCAGCCATAATTCGACCAAAGGCGTAAAATTTGAAAAAATCCTTCAGCAAGTGCCCCTTGTACCTCTGAACAATGGCTCCCCAACACACTTTACATCGGCTACAGGCAGTTTTAGTGCGATTGACGTAAGTCTTGTTCACCCTCGCTTAGTTCCTGAATTCGATTGGCACACGCATGATGACTTGTCACATTCTTACCATTACCCCATAATTATGACCCACACTAGTCAAAGACCTGCAATCAAAACCGCACCGAAGTGGGATTTATCGAAAACTAACTGGGAAGTATTTAACCAACAAATCAAATTTCCTGTTTTAACAGGTGAAGCGGACAAAGATGTTGAAATGTATACCTCAGCATTAATCTTAGCAGCTTGTAACAGCATCCCAAAGACGTCTCCCTCGTGCAGTAGAGTTCAAGTTCCGTGGTGGACAAAAGAAATACAAATGATAAACAAAAAAAAGAAAAAAGCACTGAACCGTTTGAAGCGAGCGCATACGACGGATAATCTAATCGCTTTTAAAAAGCTCAGAGCCGAAGAGCGGAAATTGAAGCAAAAGCTAAACTCACGTCCTGGACCAAGTATATATCGACAATTACGACCAAGGTCGAGTCACGTGAGGTTTGGCAGAAAATTAGAACAATGCAAGGGAAACATAGCTCAAAAGTACCGCAGTTGATTAAAACTCCTGATGGTAGGTTTCTTGAAAATCCACTTGACATAGCAAATTCTTTTGCAACCATTACTATGCACAGTCTGCCATTTCCAGTTACCCTCCAGAGTTTCAAAACGTCATAGCTGAATCGGAACGTCGTCATGTTTCCTCAATCCTTTCGCAGTCCCCTTCCGATGGCGATATGTCAAGGGCCTATAATGATCCGTTTCGGCGAGAAGAGCTAGAAAGAGCCATCGGCACCTTACACAATCATAAAACGCCGGGGCCTGATGGCATACCTAATGAATTTTTCAAGAATCTCGATGGAAGCGGAAGGCTTCAGTTGCTGAGATTGTACAATTCTCTTTGGCAGCATGGTTCTTATCCGTCTTCTTGGAGAAAGTCGATCATCATTCCTGTTCTTAAGCCAGCGAAGGATGCCCGGGAGACAGCTAGTTATAGACCCATCTCGCTTACTTCATGCATGGGAAAATTGTATGAAAGTATGATCTCCTATCGGCTTTCTATTTACCAAAGTGAGAACAATTTGTTGAATCCTCACCAGGCGGGTTTTAGAGCCGGATACTCAGTCTTAGACCAGTTGGCTTATTTAGAAAATATTGTACAAAATTCATTCTTAAATCGTCAGCATGTCTCTGCCGTATTTTTTGACGTTAAAAGTGCGTTTGACCGTGTCTGGAGGAAGGTAGCTCTCCACCAGCTGGAATTGTGGGGTCTTCGTGGGAATCTGCCAAATACTCTCTCCCGTTTCCTCTCTGGCCGCTCGTTTCAGGTGCGAGTGGGAACGGAGGTTTCATCTTTACGTGATCAAGAGACAGGTGTACCCCAGCGATCGGTACTGAGTGTGATCCTCTTTCTTTGTGCAATAAATAATTTGACCCAAGGCATGGAACACGACGTAAAAATTTCCTTCTACGCTGACGACATAGAAGTCTTCCAAGAGTCTAATCCCGAGAATTGTGAGACGGCTCGATTGAGTTTGCAGACAGCTATTGATACCTTGGTCTCGAACGCAAAGAAGTGTGGGTTGGCCTTCTCTTCCGGCAAGACGGTAGCAATGCACTTTTGCAGGCTGAGGCGAGTACATGACCCACCTAATTTTTACCTTGGAAACGATATTATACAATATACTGACAAGTATAAATTTCTTGGGTTAGTTTTTGATGAAAAACTTCGGTGGAAGGACCATATTCAATACACGGCATCACGCTGTCTTGGTAATCTCAAACTTCTCCGAACTGTAGCGAGCTACAAGTGGAGTGCATCTACGAAGATGCTCCTTAAAATCGTCCACAGCCTTATCCAACCAAAACTAGACTTCTCCTGCGTTATTTATGGGTCCGCGCGACGAACTTGGCTCCGGCAATTGGACCGAATTTATTATTCGGCGCTCAGGATAGCTCTTGGAGCCTTCCGTACTAGCCCAACCGATTGTCTGTACGCCCTTGCTCATACTCAAACACTCGAACTTCGCCGGACGTATCTAATGTTAAATTACGTCACGAGCATAAAAAGCAAGCCAGAACATTTCCTACATGAAGTCATAAGCAATGAGGACTTGGATGCCGAGTATAGAAACTTGCCAAGGACACGCCCCCTACCTATACGCTACCGTGAATTCGTGGCTCGAAATGATTATGATACCCATCCAGTTATTCATAATTCATCAGGTTACTCGCCATGGCTTTTTCCAAATGTAGAAATTGATCTCAGCTTCCACGACCAAAATAAAACCCAAATTATGTTACCAGAGTGCCGCGCTAAATTTCTTCATTTTTTAAATGAGCACCGAGAGTTTACTTTCATCTACACAGATGGGTCGAAGAAAAAAATAGTGGTGTAGGTTGTTCATATTTCACTTCTTCTGGAGAATCACGCCAATTTTCTCTACCCACTATTTCTAGCGTTTATTCTGCCGAGCTCTCGGCGATAAATCTATCCTTAGATTATTGCCTGGAATCAAATAGCCACAAATTTTATGTAGTAACAGATTCACTTAGTTCTCTTGAAGGAATGCGTGACGTATTTTAGCTGAACCAATTAACTAGGAATATTCTCCTCAAAGTGAATGATATACTGCGTCAGAGTAAAACCATTAGATTCCTTTGGGTGCCTAGTCACTTCGGGATATCAGGCAATGACCGAGCCGACGCTCTCGCGAGACTTGCAGCCACTACCTCCCGCAGTCAGAACCCACAGTCCTGTTTAAATGACGTTCTTGCGTCTGACTACAAAATTTACAACAAGAAGTTTACTTGGGGTCTCATGCAGAACACTTGGGATGGTAGCAATACCAGTATGCGGTCTATTGTACAAGAGCTTTGTGAGTTTAAGGATATTTATGATAACGAGCGCCCTCGTTCTGAGGAGGTTGTAATAACGAGGTTGCGAATAGGCCACACCTATCTCACTCATGCCTATCATTTGGTTGGAAGATTTAGACCAACGTGTGAGGTATGCTCCGAGGTCTTAACTGTGGAACACCTCATTGTTCATTGCCCTCGTTGGACACACGTCCGTCGACAATTGCAGATACCTGCAGAATGGAAAACTGTAATCAAACCATGCTCGGCACACCTGGACAAAGTCATTACTTTTCTAAAAATAATTAATTATTTAAGTAAATTGTAAAATGTAATAAAATGGTGCTGGAAATGGACACAAGTTGATGCAACGGGCTAATAACCACAGTACTTGACGCAAAAAAAAAAAAATCTAATACGCGGTTAAAATTGAAACAATAGATTAACCCCAAATTAGCGGCTAAAATGTAGGAAAACGCAAATCCGTGGCCTCTGAAGTCAACTTCGGGCTTAAAACTCGGAAAAAGCGCTAATCCATAGCCCCAATTTAAAAATAATTTGCTAATTTGCTGCCATTATTGAGAAAAATCGCTATTTAGCATGGCTGATTTGATTAAAAACGCCATTTGCAGTTCAAATCAGGGAAAATACGTTAATTCACTGCTAATAAGGTAAAACATCCCAAATTTGCAGCAAAAATTGAGGAAAACGCCAATTCAAAGTCACGACCAAGAAAAATCGCTTTCACGGAATAAAAACGCTACGTCGCTGCTGAAATTGACGTCATTTCTACTAATTCGCGGAAAAACTGCAGAAAAATGTATAATTCACGGCTAAAATTGAAGACATTATCATTTTCGGCTGTGGTTGAAAGTACGCCAGTCCGAGGCATCTGCCTTTTGTTCGGGGCTAAAACTGAGAAAAACGCTTCTACGGATGAAAATGAACAAAAAAAAAAGATAATGCGGGGCAAAAATGTTTGAAAAATCCACTAATTTGCGGCTGATATTGGGAAAAATCACTAACTAGCCCGCCTAAAATTTAGAGAAACGATAACTTTTGCCACTTTTTGTTAGGTAATAAGTGATAATTCGCTGTTAAAAAGGTAAAAATACCGCTAATCTGCTGCTCAAATTGAGAACAAGTGCTAATTCGCTGCTAAAAAAAGGTAAAAACATAGCTATAAGTTGCAGCAAAAATTGAGGAAAACTCCAATTCGCGGCTAAAATTGAGGAAACTCTCTAATTCGTGGATAAATTGTTTAGAAAAAACAATTATTCCTGGGTAAAATTTAAAGTATTTCAAATTTTCGACTGTTATTGAAAATACGCCAATTTGCGGATTCTGAAGGCAACCTTGTGGCTAAAATTGACCCCAAAAAAAATGCGAATTCATGGCAAAATAAGTGTAAAAACATGCGCTGCTTCGTGCTTCCCGACTAAAATTGAGAAAATATCCAATTAGCGGCTTAAATTGAGCACAAACTTTAATTTGCGGATAGGATGGGACCTAGAACTCGTGGGGGAAATCCATAATTTGATGCTACGTAATAATTTTATTTCTTGCTTATTTAGTGACTCAACTCAAAGGGCCTCATAGAGATTTCCGCCCCGGGCCCCGATAGGTGTCGGTCCGCCCGTGGTCATGTTTCGACCGTGTAAACCTGGGACCATGTGGTGGTCCTGTGGTCTCACCTCTGGGAGAGACATGTAGTTGTAGTGACTGTCTCTTCTCAAGCATAGTAATACAAGTCAAGGACAAGTTCAATAATGATTTTATTTACATCAAACATTATGATATTATCACCATCGTCGATTCACCGTCAAATTTTTCTTGAAGCGATTGTATGCAAGGCTTTTTCTGAATTCACTAACGGGAAAAAGCTCTCTCCACGACCAATAGTCAGTTTATGGGGCGAAATGAGGAAGAATCAAGGACGGTCGACTTTGAGTACTTTGGTGAATGAAACGTGTATTACTAAGTGGCATGGGAGCTTGCTAAGGCGTTTGAATGCCACGCAGCGCCTGCGTTTATTCTTCGGGTTTAAAAAAGTAACGTCTTTTTATGTAGCAACGAGGGGCAAAAATGTATTTATATGGAAATCGGTGGGGTTGAAGAAAAAGGGAAATACGAAAAGATTGGTGGAAAGAAAAAAAAGGGAAGAGAAACATGGTCTCCTTTCCATCTCCTCCTCTTCTTCATCATCCTCCAACACGTCTCCTTCTTCTTCTTATTCTTCCTCCTTCACCCTTTCTTCTTCTTTCTTCTTATTCGTCTCATTTTATTTAAATTAAAATGTAAGCGAGGGAGCATGCGTGGGTCGATGGGTCAGGTTGCATTGCATTACCGCCTCTAAATCATCTTTCACCAACCCCTTTACTCCCGTTTTTATATAACGCTCGATATCCTCTTTCTACCCAAAACCGTCTGTAGCGCTTTCCCCCCCCCCCCGGCCCCCTACCGCCACACATTCCCATGCTCAGGTCGAAGACAAAGTTTTCGACGAGAAAAGTTACGTTTTTTTAAGCTATCGAGTCCAATTTGATAGAAACAAAGCAAGGTCGCTTTGCTACTTTTAATGGGCATTCGAGCAACTAGCAATTATTTTTCTTTGCATGTAGTGTGGGGGGGGGGAGAGAGAGCAGAAAGAATTATTCTCTTTTAAGATAGGAACCCACGGCAGAAATTTCAAGATCGCGATGACCAGATTGCAAGTAATGTCCCAAATGCTTCTTTGTTGTCTTACTGGAAATAATAAATTTAACTTCGACGAATTATTAAACAATTTCGCTCAATTATACACGTAATTTCGTGTCCTTCTGTTTTAGTTATTTAATGAAATCCTCACGTTCGTCGACATATGTGCAACCCACGCCCCTCACCGCCTAATTTAAATGAAAGACGAAGCCTTCTAGCAATGCTGGAAAATTTTTACTGGTAAACAATTGCTCAATACTATCCAATTACATAGTTAAGCATGAAATACCAACTTAATTGGTTAATTAATATTTTTTTAAATAATATGCGTTATGAAACATTCCAGTAAACCTCCTCCCCCCCTCACTTCTCCATGGAAGCATAACCTAATGACAGACTTCTGCATGGACAAGTGGAAGTTTTATCTCGATCGTGGGATCGAGATGGATTACGTTGTTGAAATGTGCTGTTTTGTTTTGACACGAGCTTGAGAAATGTCACAATAATAATAAAAAATGGATAGGTAAATTACTCAAAGTTAATTTATTAGTCTCAAGGTGCTGAATTAAGTAATGAACTCTTGTTGAGGGGTGGGCGGAGGGAAAAATACATTAAATTTACTAATGAAACTATTTTTTTTAAAGTTAGCATTGTTATTACTAGAAAACCCAGATTTTAGTGTTCGTTAAATTAGAAGCCTTCAAAAGATGATTTAAAAAGACTTCTAAGGATTTTTCGAAGTACCTATCTCTCTTTTTTATTTAACTTTTCAGAGTTACTGACAATTAAAGTTGGCTTTTTGAAAACATACAATAGCCGTAGCGTTGTTAGATGCGTGAGGAGTAGTTTAGTGTAAAAAACGATGGGAAGTTCGTTTTAGTTAAGTTGACGCTTTGATGTTTTTTTTTTAATTTATTGTTATTGCAGGCAGACGAGACCACACTGCATCAAAGCTCTGTACGAACTTTTTGAGACCTTTGAAATTTGGTTTTAAAAAAAGAAGATATAGGTACCGCGCGGCGTTTAACTGTCGAATTTTCATTTCCTTCTTTTCTACCGACGAAAATTATTCTTTTCGCTAAATGTCCTGTGACTGCGTTAAAAAAAACAAAAAAAGAGTCTTTGAACTCGTTAAATCAACAACAGCTGCTTTGATTATTTTTCGTATTAAAATTTAATGGCACAACAAAAACAATTTGTATGCAAATACGTCAAAGTGCCGTAAAAGCCAATTTTAATTTTATTATTTTCAGACAATGCTTGTGATCTTTGAAAACATTTCTTTTTATGTGAGTCAAGCACGTGCGCGCTAAACGACAAATCTTTTAACTATACAAGCACTGGCGGACCTACACGTATCGGGGCCCGGGGCGGAAATCTTCAAGAGGCCCTTAAAAGTCTCTAATTATACATATACGTAACACAAACCTCTATTGGTAACCGCTAAGGCCTTTTCCTTATTTTAAGCAAATCGCCGCTATTTCCCCAACCTATCCGCCAAACAGCGCTTATACCAAGTTTAAGCCGCCAATTTCTCCATTTTAGCCGCGAATGAGTGCTTTTTTGTCAACTTTACCAGCGAATTAGCGCTTTTCGCCGTAAATTAGCCGCGGATTAGAGGGGCGGTATCCCCCCCCCACCTAATAGACATAATCACGCGCTTTTTCTCAACTTTAGCAGCAAAGTAGCTTTTCTATCCGGTGAATCAGCGATGTTTCACAACTTTTTCTTCAGTTGGCGTTTTTCACAATTTTCACAAATTAGCGATCTTTTCTAGCAGGGACCAGAAAATTAGCACTTTACTCGGTTAGAGCTGAAAATTAGCGTTTACTCAATATTAGCCGCAAAATAGCGGTTTTTTCTAAATGTTTACGACAAATTAGCACTTTCTTGTTTACTATAACCATACGCTACGGATCAGCGTTTTTTCACAGTTTTAGCCGCGAATTTGAAAGTTTTTCACCCATGGCCATAATTTGGCGCTTTTTATCAAATTTTGCCTCAAAGTTGACCGAGGAAGCCGCGAATTTTCTCAATTTTAGCCTGTAAATTAGTGAATTCCTCTGTATTTCAGCCGCGAATTAGCGCTTTGTCGTAATTTTAGCAGCGTAGTAGCGTTTCTAACCCCTAAGTAGGCGAATTCTGTTCGTTTTAACCACGAATTGGCGTTTTCCGATATTTTAAGTGCAAATTGGCAATTTTTACATTTTTGGCAGCGTATTAGCACTTTTTTTTTTTCAATTCAGGCTGAAAATTAACATTTCTCTTAATTTTAGCCAGAATAATTACTGATTTTCTCAATATTAGCTGCAAATTAGCGGGTTCTTCTCAATTTTAGCACCGCATCAGCATTTTTTAAATTTTAACTATCGATTAGCGCTTCTTCTCAGTTCTAGCCGTGAGTTCGTGTTTTTTTTTTTGTTTTTTTTCCCCTCAATTTCAGTCACAAAGTTGCCCTCAGAAGGCGAGATGGACGAATTAGAAATTCTTAAACACTTTATCCGCAAATTTTTCCCTCAATTTTAGCCGTGAATTAGCGTTTTTTTTTTCTTTTAGCTGCGTAGAAGCGTTTTTAGCCTGTTAATTCGCGAATTTTCTCAATATTAGCCACGAATTGGCTATTTCCTCAATTTTTAGCCGGGAATAGCTCTTTTTCCCAATTTGAGCTGAAAACTAGAGTTTTTATTTTATTTATGCCGGGCTAATTAGTGAATGTTTTCAATATTAGCTGCTTTTTTTTCACATTTCAGTCCCACATTGGCATTTTTTTTCCTTCAATTTTTGCTATGAATTAGCGTTTATTCCTAGGCGTTTATGGATAGGCGTTTTTCTTAACGTTAGCCGCCCTAATTAATATATTTTTTTCAATTTTAGCCGTGTTGTTTTTTAGATTTTAGCCCCGCATAAGCAATTATTTTCTAATTAATAAATTAATTAAACTGATGTTATCCGGACGACGATGGAAGGGCATAGCCCAACACAATTGGAGTTTCCAGAAAAAATGGCTCCCCGGCGGGATTTGAACCCGCAACCTCTGGATTACCAGTCCAGCACGCTGCCAATTGCGCCACGGAGACGCCTTTGGGAGTCGTACTCCGAGGGATAAGCTAAGCTTTTCTACTTTCTGCTATGGTTTAGCGCTGGTTCTCAATTTGAGCCTCGAAGAAGCTATACGTGTTTGCGTTTTCTCAATTTCAGCCGGAAATTAGTGATTTTCTTCATTTTCATATCCGCGAAATAGCGTTTTTCCTCAACTTTATCCGAGAATTAGTGATTTTTCTCCATTTCAGCTGTTAAATAGCGTTTTCTGATAATTTTGCAGCGAATTAGCATATATTTTCGCCATTTCAGTCGTGATTTTGCCATTTAGGCCCAATTTTAATCCGAATTATCGTTATTTCTGTCGATATCAGCCGCGATGTTTTTTTTTAATTGTACAAACTTGAATTAGTAGCGTGTATTCTCAATAGTTGCCGCGGGTTGGGCCCAATAACAACACTTTTGTATTGATTTCTACATTTTATCCGCGGAATGGTCATCATACACTGCGAATCGACGATTTTTTTCTCAATCTCTGTCTGGAAGTTAAATCAGCGCTTTTTCGCATAGCCACGAGTATTAGCGCATTTTCATAAGTTTTTGCCGCGTCAGTCAGTTCTAAATTGCCTATCAGTACATTTGTGTGCTTGTAAGGACCAAACGAAACTGGGGACGGTCTATTTTCTCTATTTTAACCATGAATTTTCCTCATAAAGGCGCAAATTTCTGTATTTCAACCACCAGAACAACACTCTCGGGGGCTCAATCGAATAGTCAGTCCACACTATTTGCTTATATCACTTGTAACGTTATATTCTCCAGGTCAGATATCGACTGAAATTCGTAGAAAGGAGCCAAATCGCTGTGTTTCACATGAATGAACCTAAAAATCTTCAATTTTCCTTATTTAAGCTTTTCGGGGGCCCCGCCTATCAGGGGGCTCCTGAAAAGCTTAAACATGAAAAAATTGGGCTTTTTAAGTAGAAAGAATGGCTAAAATCACTTGAACAATTGAGAAGAACGCTTATTCGGGGCTGAAATTGAGAATCATTTCTATAAAAGCGGTTGTTAATATTAAGAAAAAGTGCTAATTCACAGCTGAAATTGAGAAGACGCGTATTTTTTAAATTTTTATTCCATTTGCCGACTAGTTTCTTCGACTATTTAACTTCGCAATGCAATGAGACAAACGGTAATTCGATGGGTAGAATAAGAGAGAAAAATTAGTTAAGAAACGCGGATTTGAGGAAAGAATACACAAAAAGTGCTAATTCGCAGCTGAAATTGAATGGAAAAAACGCTAAAATTGAGAAAAATGCCTGAAATTTTTGCAAAAGTAGTTCTTTCGGCCAAAAATGGAGAAAAACTCCAATTCTCAGCTAGAATTGTGATTAAGCGCAACGACATGCGGCTTTAAAACTTAAGAAATATCCCTAGTTCACAGCTGACATTGAGACAACGCAAAATCAAGAATTCATGGGGCAAACTCGGGACTGAAATTGGGAAAAAGCCCTTATTCACGCGGCTAAAACTGAGAAAAGCGCTAATTCAAGGACAAAAAAGAAAAAAAGCGAATTCGCGTCTTAAAAATGAAGAAACAAGCTATAATTCATAGCTAAAATCATGGTAAAGTGCTACAATTTAGCAGGTATAGAAATTGAGAAAAAAAGGGAATTCACAGCTCTCACTGCTTCACAAAGTCGGGGGACAACATTGGGACTGAAATTGAGAAAATACGAGAATTCACGAGTGAAATAAACAAGAACGCGAATTCGCGTCTAAAAGTGGAGGAAAACGATAGTTCTTGTGGCTAAGGTATGAAAAATTACGATTTTACGGATAAAATAGAGAAAAAGCGCTGAAATTTCGCAGCTAAAATTTCGAAAATGTGGTACTTCACTACTAAAATTGAAGAAAAAAACGCTAAATTCACAGCTTGAAAATGAGAAAACGCCAATTCGCCTATTCTTGGGTCCACTTCGGGGCTGACACGGAGAAAAAGCGCGAAAAAGCTAAAATTGTGATAAAGTGTTACGTGATAAAGCTTTAAAAATTGAGAAAAAGCGCAAATTCACACCTAAAATTGAGATAACGCCAACTCACGGTTTCTCGGGGCTGAGACTGTACGTGATAAAGCTTTAAAAATTGAGGAAAAAGCGCAAATTCACACCTAAATTGAGATAACGCCAACTCACGGTTTCTTGGGGCTGAGACTGACATTGAGAAAAAGCGCTGATTCACGGCGGCGGCGTGAAACAGAGAAAGACGCGAATTCACGTCTAAAAATGGAGGAAAACTCCAATTCTCAGCTAAGGTCCCTAAAAAAAATTGCGATTTTACGGATGAAATCGAGTAAAAGTGCTATAATTCGCAGCTAAAATTAAGAAATCTGCTCATTCACTGCTAAATGGAGGGTAAAAAGGGCGAATTCACAGCTGAAATCGAGAGAACACCAACTCGCGGATTCCTGAGGCAACTTTGGGGAATAAAATTGAGAAAAAGCGCTAACTTAAGCGGCTAAAACTGTGAAAAAGTGCTAATTCATGGGTAACAACTACAGAAAAACACAAATTGGCGTTTAAAATGGAAAAAAGCGCCAATTCGCGGCTTAAATTTAGAAAACTTGCTAATTTGCGGATAAAATTGGGAAAGAGCACTCAAACGCCACCCAATTTGCAGATTCTCGAGGCAATTTCACGGCAAAGAGCTTATAAAAAGCGCGATTCGCGTCTAAAAATGAGAAAATGAGCTAATTCACGGATAAAATTGAGGAAAAAGCTACAATTGCAGTATTATAGCAATTAAAATATGCTGGTTAAATTGAGAAAAATATGTACTTCAACGCTTCAAAAAAGTATTTCTAGTTCCGCCACTGTGCGAATTAGCATGATATTTCGCTCCGACTGATACAATTTTGCGGCTATTCACTATAGAGCTTTGAGTGCGGTCGGGGCCAGCTTGACCGCCCCAGCTTCTGGAAAAAAATATCCTTAAACTTGCAATTTCACCGAGGTTATGACCCGAAACTTGCAGTTTCACCGGAATTAAGACCAAAAGTTGCAAATGTCGTGGTTATTCAGTAAGAAAACTTCCAAATTCGCGTGGGTAAGGTATATATTCGTTAGGCTTTGGACGCTTTTAGGGTAGGCTACCAACTTTTTGACTTGCGTTGCGGCTAAAACTGTGAAATTAGATTATTAGATTATTCCTGCCCTGAAAAGTGCAAAATCGACCATTGGCGGTCGCCAAGAATGGCCAAACTTACCAATCCTAACTTGGCTTGCCGGGACTATTTACGCCCTCAAAATGAAATTGCGCCTTGAAAATGGCTAAACGGACTGCATGACTGCGCGCTATAAATAGAATCGCTCTGAAAATGGTCAAACAGCAAAACTGACTTGACGAGCTCCGAATTCGTGCCTGAACAGGTGATACTCGCCCTGGAAATGGCAAAAACTGACAATTCACGCTTATAAAATGGCTAAACTCCGCTAAAATGGCTTAATGCCCGCTGTAAGAATGGTCAAACTGTCAATTCCTACTCTAAAAACCACAAATCTGACCATTCCGAATCTATAATGGCAAGCAAACCAACATTTCTCCACTTTGACTGACAGCAAAAGCCTGGCTCATAACATCAACGTCGGCTAATGGCTTTATAGCTATCATACCTAAGCCTTACAAAAAATACTATTTTTCCCCATAAAAATGGCAAAACTGACTGTTCGAGTCCATAAAATGGTTAAATTAAAGATTCGCTCCTTGAAAATAGCTGAACTGAGTTCGTATCCTACAATTGACTCAAAAGACGGATTTTGATGCACCTTGAAAATATCACAATGACTATTCAGCATTCACACTCTAGAAATGGCCATACTGGCTGAGCTAGCGCTGTAATAAATCCTGTTCAAAAATTGGTTGCATCTGACTCTGTGCGTCCTAAATGGTACAGCTGACTCTGTGTGTCCTAAATGGTTGAACTGACTTTATTTTCCCTATAGAAAATGTGTCAAAATATAAGGTGGGAGGGAGGGGGGTTAACGGGAATATTTGTGGGTTAGTCGTGTCCAAAATTCGGAAGTTCCTGTCTAAAGGAGCTGCGATTTCACGGGCAGCAATCGTGCTATATACGGGCTTGTCAAACACGGTCGCAGAAAGGTGACAGTCCCAAGTTTCTGGTTGAGAAAATGTGAGTTTTCAGCCTCACACAATGCTCCGAAATGGTTAGAAGTCTTTTAACTAAATTAACAGTCTGAGAGGATTAATTGACTTAGGATTGGAAAGTGAAAGGTGACTCCGAGGTGTTTATTAGGAGGTCAGCGATAACCTTGCGGAGGGCGGAGAGAAACGCGTCAAAGCTCTCGCCGGCGTTGGGTGGGTTTTAAAGTTACGACGACGTTTCTACATATAGCTATTCCTTCCCACGTTATCAATCCACACCTCGATCGGTCAAACCACCGTTGCCCCGCGGTGGTTACAAAAAAAAAAAGGCGCATGCTTGAAATGATGGATTTGAATAAAGTAAAGGGGCGGGCATGAATATCCAATGAAAGATCACCTTACAAAAACTCCCCCGGTAAAAAATACGCCTCGCACCCCTTTTTTTTATATATCAACCCTCTCGTTGCTTCAACCCCTTTTTATGCATTCATTTACATGCGCTTTGAATGATTTTTATACCCGCACAGGCGAACAAAAAATGGCGAACCTTGAAGATATTTTTATACAGATTATAAACAATATTAATCTTTTTAATGTGATTTAAATCTTCTTAAATTCAATCACGCTCTCGCGACTTTTTAACACCTTACCTTCTCACCATGCAATGTGTAAAAAATTACTCCCTACTGATATGAAGTGGAGTTAAATGAAAACTAATCTTGCAAACTCTTTTTATGACTCTCTGTGACGTTTAATTTAAAAAACGTTCCTTTTGTTGTGTGGTTTCATTGGAAGTAATATTTAATTTTACTCTTTCTATTAATTAAAACGTGTTGAAGTTCCCCGCGCCCTTCATAGTGAAGCTTCTTCAGCCACTACATGTCAAAAAGCTTTATGACGCAAAACTGCGATTTTTTTTGCCACACCTGTAATGGGTTTCCAGAGCAAGGAAAACAGTGGCATTGGAGAAAAAAATTCCCAAAAGAGAGAAAGAAATAGAGCGAGGGAGTGAGAGAGAGGTGATTTTCTATAAAAGACCACGCCTTTCAATCAATAACATCTTGGGTCACTTATTTGCCAAACCATTAGTGTAACTACGCTGTCATCCTATATATATGCCACCCTCAATATATACTACAGGGTTCAAAGATGTATTTTTTTGTGTGCATATTGTGTCTGTAAGCAACTCTGTTAAAACAATGGCTATAGTAAGGTAGGCGGGAAGCTGATTAGTGTATGGTGAGGGGGCGAGAGGGTAATGAGAAATAATGGGACTGCGAGTCAGAATTCCTTGAGGGGGGAGAGAGAGAGAGAAAGAGTGTAGGCAAAAAAAATGCTATAATCCCCCTTTAAGATTGAATTCGGTTCTTATACGACAAGAATAAAAAGTGATCGAACTCTGCTTCATTTTTTTTTTTCGCTGTATTTAAGTAGCTATGGGAAGGAGCAGAGATAAAAGCCATTAAGGGCATGAGTTACAGGCAAGTGAGCGACCACTAAGCTTCGGGGCCAAATCCTTTATTGAATCTCCGAATTTATAGCTCGAAGGTTCGCAAACCTGTAAGACCTTTTCCTCCTCTCATCTCGTCCTCTCTTCGTCATCATCAGCTTTCCTCTTTCTTGCCTATAGTCAATATCCATACATTTTCCTATTATTTTTGGATAAATAAGAACATCCCCGCTTAGTAGTACCAAAATTCCAAAACACTCTTGACAAGGGGTTTAAGGGTATATGCACAGGCGTAGCAAGGGGCGTGCGGCGTGTGCGGTCCGCACCGGGCATCACTACCCTGGGGGCATCAAACCCGCTGTTATGTTATGCGATCACCGCTACCTAGGAATAGGAAACAAGAACGTGAATTTGTAAGGGAACGTTTTTAGCGAAGACATCGGCCGGCGACCGCAACATTACGGCACGCCCCCAAGCAGTAAGCAGCTTAAGCTCCCCACCGATCCAACACGCAACATCCGTTGATGGGTGGGGCGACTGGCGGACCTTCACGTATCGGGGCCCGGGGCGGAAACCTTCAAGAGGCCCCTAAAAGTCTCTAATTATACATATATATTACAAACCTCTATTGGTAACCGCTAAGGCCTTTTCCTAATTGTAGCCAAGGTCTTTTCCTTGTTTTAGGCAAATCACCGCTATTTCCCCAACCTATCCGCCAAGCAGCACTTATGCCAAGTTTAAGCCGCGACTTTCTCCATTTTAGCCGCGAATGAGTGCTTTTTGTCAACTTTACCAGCAAATTAGCGCTCTTCGCCGCAAATTAGCCGTGGATTAGAGGGCGGTATCCCCACCCCCACCTTATAGACATAATCACGCGCTTTTTCTCAACTTTAGCAGCAAAGTAGCTTTTTTATCCTGTGAATCAGCGATATTTCTCAACTTTTTCTTGAGTTGGCGTTTTTCACAATTTTCACAAATTAGCGATCTTTTCTAGCAGGGACCAGAGAATTAGCACTTTACTCGGTTAGAGCTGAAAATCAGCGTTTTACTCAACATTAACCGCAAAATAGCGGTTTTTTCTAAATGTTGACGACAAATTAGCATTTTCTTGTTCACCATAACCATACGCTACGGATCAGCGTTTTTTTTCACAGTTTTAGCCGCGATTTTGAAGGTTTTCACCCATGGCCATAATTTGGCGCTTTTTCTCAATTTTAGCCACAAAGTTGACCGTGGAAGCCGCGAATTTTCTCTATTTTAGCCGTGAATTAGTGATTCCTCTATTTTTCAGCCGCGAATTAGAGCTTTTTCGTAATTTTAGCAGCGTATAGTAACGTTTCTAGCCCGTCTGTTCATTTTAACCACGAATTGGCGTTTTCCGATATTTTAAGTGCAAATTGGCAATTTTTCCATTTTTGGCAGCGTATTAGCACTTTTTTCAATTCAAGCTGAAAATTAATCTTTCTCTTAATTTTAGTCAGAATAATTACTGATTTTCTCAATGATAGCTGCAAATTAGCGGGTTCTTCTCCATTTTAGCACCGCATCAGCATTTTTTAAATTTTAACTATGGATTAGCGCTTCTTCTCAATTCTAGCCGTGAATTAGTGTTTTTTTTTTCTTTCTTATAGCAATGAATTTGCCGTTTTTCTTAACTTCAGTCACAAAGTTGCCCTCAGAAGGCGAGATGGCCGAATTAGAAATTCTTAAACACTTTATCCGCAAATTTTTCCCTCAATTTTAGCCGTGAATTAGCGTTTTTTTTTCTTTTAGCTGCGTAGAAGCGTTTTTAGCCTGTTAATTCGCGAATTTTCTCAATATTAGCCACGAATTGGCTATTTCCTCAATTTTTAGCCGGGAATAGCTCTTTTTCCCAATTTGAGCTGAAGACTAGAGTTTTTATTTTATTTATGCCGGGCTAATTAGTGAATGTTTTCAATATTAGCTGCTTTTTTTTCACATTTCAGTCCCACATTGGCATTTTTTTTCCTTGAATTTTTGCTATGAATTAGCGTTTATTCCTAGGCGTTTATGGATAGGCGTTTTTCTTAATGTTAGCCGCCCAATTTTAGCCGTGTTGTCTTTTATATTTTAGCCCCGCATAAGCAATTATTTTCTAATTAATAAATTAATTAAACTGGGGGCCTGTTCTGTAACTTTTAGTTGAGTGTCACTATCACTGTCACTGTTCCCTGTCCTTTCAACTGTTCCTTGTAACTGTCATTTGAACTGCTTCCTGTGATGTTGACTGGAGTTCCGTAAAACCAGTCAAGTGTTCCTTTATAACCTAAACATTACCTTTCCATGACAAGGGGTTTAAGGGTATATGCACAGGCGTAGCAAGGGGCGTGCGGCGTGTGCGGTCCGCACGTGGCATCACTACCCTGGGGGCATCAAACCCGCTGTTATGTTATGCGATCACCGCTACCTAGGAATAGGAAACAAGAACGTGAATTTGTAAGGGAACGTTTTTAGCGAAGACATCGGCCGGCGACCGCAACATTACGGCACGCCCCCAAGCAGTAAGCAGCTTAAGCTCCCCACCGATCCAACACGCAACATCCGTTGATGGGTGGGGCGACTGGCGGACCTTCACGTATCGGGGCCCGGGGCGGAAACCTTCAAGAGGCCCCTAAAAGTCTCTAATTATACATATCTATTACAAACCTCTATTGGTAACCGCTAAGGCCTTTCCTAATTGTAGCCAAGGTCTTTTCCTTGTTTTAGGCAAATCACCGCTAATTCCCAACCTATCCGCCAAACAGCGCTTATGCCAAGTTTAATCCAAGAATTTCTCCATTTTAGCCGCGAATGAGTACTTTTTTTGTCAACTTGACCAGCAAATTAGCGCTTTTTCCGCCGCAATTTAGCGCAAATTAGCCGCGGATTAGTGGCGTATTCCACCCCTCCCCACCTTATAGACATAAACACGCCGCTTTTTCTTAACTTTGCAGCAAAGTAGCTTTTTTATCCTGTGAATCAGCGATGTTTCTTAACTTTTTCACGAGTTGGCGTTTATCACAAATTAGCGATTTTTTCTAGAAGGAACCAGAGAATTAGCACTTAACTTGGTTTGAACTGAAAATTAGCATTTACTCAATATTAGCCGCAAAATAGCGGGTTTTTCTAAATGTTTACGACAAATTAGCATTTTCTTGTTCACCATAACCATACGCTACGGTTTTACTTATAGCCATGAATTGCCGTTTTTCTAACTTCAGTCACAAAGTTGCCCTCAGAAGGCGAGATGGCCGGAATTAGAAATTCTTAGACACTTTATCCGCAAATTTTTCCCTCAATTTTAGCCGTGAATTAGCGTTTTTTTTTCTTTTAGCTGCGTAGAAGCGTTTTTAGCCTGTTAATTCGCGAATTTTCTCAATATTAGCCACGAATTGGCTATTTCCTCAATTTTTAGCCGGGAATAGCTCTTTTTCCCAATTTGAGCTGAAAACTAGAGTTTTTATTTTATTTATGCCGGGCTAATTAGTGAATGTTTTCAATATTAGCTGCTTTTTTTTCACATTTCAGTCCCACATTGGCATTTTTTTTTCCTTCAATTTTTGCTATGAATTAGCGTTTATTCCTAGGCGTTTATGGATAGGCGTTTTTCTTAATGTTAGCCGCCCTAATTAATTTTTTTTTTCAATTTTAGCCGTGTTGTCTTTTAGATTTTAGCCCCGCATAAGCAATTATTTTCTAATTAATAAATTAATTAAACTGGGGGCCTGTTCTGTAACTTTTAGTTGAGTGTCACTATCACTGTCACTGTTCCCTGTCCTTTCAACTGTTCCTTGTAACTGTCATTTGAACTGCTTCCTGTGATGTTGACTGGAGTTCCGTAAAACCAGTCAAGTGTTCCTTTATAACCTAAACATTACCTTTCCATGACTAGAAATTATTATTTTGTAATAAATATCACGCTGTTAATAATTCAAAAATAAAGCAAACAAAAACTAAAAACATTTACTCAAAAAAAAGGAATACACGCCGGAGAAGAAACTAACTGAAGAATTTAAAAAGCCCGAAAGCCGATCAAAGGTTATAAACAGTACTCTTCAAGTGATCCTTGTAACACCACTTGGCTATCCCAAAGGATAGTGAGAGTGTTCCCCCAGTCGTGACGTCAGGGGAACAGCTACAAGAGAACACTGAGATACAGAACACCAAAACATGACGTCACAACAGGACCTGACTGTTCCTAGGATCAGTCAAATTCTTACAGAACAAGCCCCCAGCAGTGGCGGCGGAAGTATTTTGGCTCAGGGGGGGGGGGGCGAAAATTAAGGCGCTTCCCCCCTTCCCTTCCCCACCATACCCTACACTACCATCACTTCCTTAGTTTTCATCAATAGAAGGTAAAGTGTAGTGTAGTTCTCAATTTTAAGTAAATAGAGGAGGCAAGGTATTGTATGGAGGTGCCCAATAGTCTTGAATTTTCAGCATTTAGGGAATGATTTGAATGTGGTATACAACGGTCTGATTCTTGATAGGTTTTTGACTAATAATATTTTATTTTTATCCCACATGATACTAAAACCGAATTTTACGGCCGCAAATGAGTCCCAAAAGTGTCTCTTTTCATGCCTAGGAACTAAAGTATTTTTCAAGCGACATGCTCCGAAAATAGTCATTTTCTGTACCCAAAAATGTCTGGGAAATTGACCATTACCGCACAGTGACATTCGAGAAATTTTCTGTACTAGTCCAGAAAATATTTTCCGTCCTAGTACGGAAAGTAAATGAACTCGGGTTATAACCTCGTTTAAGGTCTTCTTAAACTAAAGACACGAGAAGTCAGTAGTCAATTTGTCAAAGTCAGTTTTATCATTTCCTTGCTGTCGCGTGAAAAAAGTCGTACATCACTCGTAGGAAGGGGATTTACCTCGCCTCGCCCACCGGGCTTGTAATGTAATGTACCGCGGCAAATTTTACGGCGTTTTAGAGCCACGACTTTAGCTCCTGCGTATACATATACTATTATTGATTTCTTAGTTGTTTTTTTGCCACAAGAATATGGCAAGTATTCGTTTTAAATAATAAACGATAATCATTCGTACTCAAATAAAACAGCAAAGTGTGGGAATGCAGGTAGGGGCATAACTAGAAATCCGGATCCGGGGTTCGGATGGGGGCCCCTCAATAGCTTGAAGATGAAAAATCGGGATTTTCAAGTAGAAAAGATGAAAACGAATGGCTAAACTCGCTTGTAAAAGTGAGTAAAACGCTGATTCGCGGCTGAAATTGAGAAAAATTGCTGAAATTTATGGCTGTTAATATTAAGAAAAAGCGCTAGCTAATTACAGCTGACATTGAGATAACGCAAAATCACGAATTGTTGGGGCGAAATTAGGAAAAAGCGCTAATTTACGCAGCTAAAACTGAGAAAAGCGCTAATTCAAGGATGAAAAAGAGAAAAACGCAAATTCGCGTCGTCTTGAAAAAAAAAACACGCTAATTTACAGCTAAAATTGTGATAAAGTGCTAAAATTTAGCAACTTTCAAAATTTAGAACAAGCGCAAATTCACAGCTAAAAGGGAGAAACGCCAACTCAAGGATTCTTGGGGCAACATTGGGACTAAAATTTAGAAAAAGCGCTAATTCACGGGTGAAATAGTCAAAAACGCGAATTCGCGTCTAGATAAAAGTGGAGGAAAACTCAGCTAAGGCATGAAAAATTACGATTTTACGGATAAAATCGAGAAAAAACGCTAAAAATCGTAGCTAAAATTAAGAAAATGTGCTAATTTACTGCTAAAATTAAGAAACAAAACGCTAATTCACAGCTGAAAATCAGAGAAAACGCCAATTCTTAGGGGCAACTTTAAGGCTGAAGTTGAAAAGCGCTAATTCACGCGCTAAAGATGAGAAAAACGCTAATTCAAGGATAAAAAAGAGAACAACGCGAATTCGAGTCTAAAAATAGAGAAACACGCTATTATGATAAAGTGTTACAATTTGGCAGCTTTAAACATTGGGAAAAAGCGCAAATTCACAGAAAACGCCAACTCACGGATTCTCGGGGCTGGGACTGAAATTGAGAAAAAGCGCTTTGATTCACGGCGTGAAATAGAGAAAAACGCTAATTTGCGTCTAAAAGTGGAGGAAAACTTTAATTCACAACTAAGGTACAAAACATTTCAATTTTGCAGATAAAATCGAGAAAAAGTGCTATAATTTCCAGCTAAAATTAAAAAATGTGCCCATTCACTGCTAAATTGGGGGTAAAAAGGCTAATTCACAGCTAAAATTGAGAATACCCCAACTTGCACATTCTTGGGGAACTTTGGGAATAAAATTGAGAAAAAGCGCTAATTCAAGCGGCTGAAACTGTGAAAAGCGCTAATTCGAGGGTAATAAATAGAGAAAAACACGAATGGTTTTTTTTGTAATGGAGAAAAGCGCGAATTTACGGCTTAAATTTAGAAAAATTGCTAATTTGCGGATAAAATTGGGAAAGAGCACTTAAACGCTACCTAATTTGCGGATTCTTAAGGCAACTTCACGGTAAGAGCTTGTAAAAAGCGCCGATTCGCAGCTAAAAATGAGAAAATGAGCTAATTCGCGGAAAAAATTGAGAAAACGCACTTTAGAGGCAATTTCGTGGCTAAAATTGAGGAAAATATATACTTCAAAGCTGCAAAAAAGTATATTTACGGTTTAATTAGAGACTAAAGGGCCTTCTAGAGATTTCCGCCCCGGGCCCCGGACAAGTGTTGTTCCGCCACTGGGTAGCGGTGACCGCATAGCAAAACAGCGGGTTTGATGCCCCCAGGGTAGAGATGCCCGGTGCGCACCGCACACGCCGCACGCCCCTTGCTACGCCTGTGCTTCATATTGCTTAAATTTGGGCTAAAACCCTCTCCGGGAGGGTGGCCGATAGGTGGATCGCCCTCCTCTGCCAGATGGCAGGGGTAAAGTGTAGAAGAAGAATCAATAATATACCGAACAAAAAGTCTGCAGAAAAGTGAAAGATGGGGGGGGGGGGCGAATGTTCTAGGCATTGCTATTTTTCATCTTCTCGCAAATGATCCAGGGTTTTCGATCTGAGTGACGGTCGCTTGGTCCTCGAATAAGAAGCGAAAAGGAAAGAATAAGAACTTTGGGTGCAGTATTCGGGATAGAAGATTGGCATTGAAGCCTGGGGGGGCGACGCCCCCCCAGACTAAATTCCGGGGGGCGGCCGCCCACCCTGCCCCCTCGGTTCCGCCGCCACTGGCCCCCAGATGTTATCCGGACGACAATGGAAGGGCATAGCCCAACACAGTTTCGAGAAAAAATGGCTCCCCGGCGGGATTTGAACCCGCAACCTCTGGATTACCAGTCCAGCACACTGCCAATTGCGTCACGGAGACGCCTTTGGGAGTCGTACTCCGAGGGATAAGCTAAGCTTTTCTACTTTCTGCTATGGTTTAGCGCTGGTTCTCAATTTGAGCCTCGAAGAAGCTAAACGCTTTTGCGTTTTCTCAATTTCAGCCGGAAATTAGTGATTTTATTCATTTTCATATCTTCGTAGAAGTTAATAACGTTGGGAATCCCCGCCAACACTTTTTCCATTTCTCTCTGCCACGTAGCCGGAACAAAGGCTGCACCGTAGACAGCACGAGTGGGACGTATTAAACCGTGAGTCGAGGTGTTAAGAGTAAGAATTTCGCTAGCCATCGGGCTTAGAACCAATGCATCTGTAACATCAAGGTGGCAGAAAATTTTGGAGGTGCCGATTTGATTAAACAAATACTCAGCTTTTGGAATCGGGTGCTCGTTGATAATCATCAGCGGATTTACTGTTGATTTGTAGTTTCCTGTAATACGTAACTGACCATTCTTTTTCGCAACCACGTGTGTCGGTGAAGCCCATTGTGACAACGCGACGCGCACATACTGGCCCGATGCTAGTTTGCGGTCAATTTCGGCTGCGTAACGAGCCTTTAACGCATAAGGCACCTCAATGGGGCGAGCGACTACGGGTTTGGCATCTGGAATCAGATCAATTGAAATAGGATCCGTTTTCAGGACACCTGCCTGCTCATCGAACACATCGCTGAACTGCGCTAGTAGGGATTCAAACTCCGATGGACGGTTCTGCGCACTTAGTACTGTGTTCGTGCGAAGAATTTCTTGGAACGGAATGTCGTGAACAAATCTGGCAATCCATTGTCTGCCCATGAGGGTGGAAACTGATCCCTCGCAAATGTACGCATCCAAAGAGTCTTGTCTGCCATTTTAGGTGACGGGAAGTGTAATTTTCCCGATGCATTTGATAGTATCGCCGGAGTTGCTTTTAAATATCCTATCAGAAGGAGTTAACAAAGAAGAAAAATTAGGTATCAATTTTCGAATAGTATTAACACTCATCATGGAACAAGCAGCTCCCTTGTCAAGCTCCATTACTAATGGTTTATCGTTTATGGAGACAGTAAGCATAGGTCTCAGGCCCGGAGAGTCAGCCACGTGAACGTGACCTAGGAAACTCACCGATGACACATTAGGCCCAAAATCAGAGGATTCCGCGACTTGATTACTTTTTGACTGGCGACAAGCGCGTCCAATATGTCCTACTCGGCCACAATTGAAACATTTAGCGGTACGGAACTTACAGTCGGCACGCTGAATGTGCGCGGCTAATTAGTGAATATTTTCAATATTAGCTGCGTTTTTTTGTTTTTTTTTTCACATTTAAGTCCCACATTGGCATTTTTTTCCCTTTAATTTTTGCTGTGGATTAGCGTTTACTGTTTAGTTTTGGCCTCGAACTTTTAGTGATTTTCCCTAATTTTGGCCACGGGTTAGCGCTTTTCCTCAATTTTAGCCACGAATTATCGTTTTCCTCATTTTCAGTAGCGAATTAGCACTTTTTCTCAGTTTGAGTTGAAAATTAGTGTTTTTGGTGCCTAGGTAGTGCGGGGCACTCCCTCGATATTGTAACGTGGCTACCAACGCAGTTAACACATGTCGGAGGGTCCGCACATACATGCTCCTCTTTTTTAAATTCTCCGCAAATGCCGGTTACGTTTTGAGGCTTAAATCGCACGCTAATATGCCCGAACCTTTGGCATCGAAAACATTTTCGGGGCGCTGGAATATACTTTCTGACCCTAAATCTCTGGCAAGAACCAACTATGCTCTGTGGTACTTCCTTTCCCTTAAACGTTTGGATTGCCGTGGCAGTTTTTACGAAATTATCGTCAGCTTTTCTTTTCACGATCCTTGCCTCAATGACCCCAGCTTCTCTGAAGGCTTGCAACAGATCATCTTCTTCGGCAATCCTTATCTCAGGATCGCTTATGACCCCTTTAGTAGTGTTGAAGGTAATTGGCGCCGAAACCACGACCTCCCTCTTATCCAGCAGACTCAACTCCCATATCTTGGCAATCTGTTCTTTGGAAGTAGCTTCGATCAAAATTGAACCATCGGCCAACTTCCGGAGGGATTTAACGTCACCAATGGCGTTAACCACCTCTCTCGCTAGTCTGAACTTTGAAGTATCCAGAAAAGAACCCACTTTCGGTTTTATATTGAAGGAACGCTCCCATTTTTCTTCGCCTGTAGCGGTGGGCGTGGTGCTTTCTCTTAATTTTCCTTGGTGGAGACGTTCGAGCATGGTTCGTCACTTCGTAGGGTTCGAAGGTCGGCTCCTTTCTCTTTTTAGCTCCATCCTGAGATGTCACTGTACAAGCTTCAGAGTCACTGTCACTGGCAGTTCGCTCCTTCCTAATTTTCTCTAATCGTCCTGCCAAATATGGATGCCTACTAATCAAATCACCAAGGCTCTCACGTCGTCTAGGAGTCAAATCGACTGGCTCATCGCCGGCTTGATGCGCCGTGATACTTTACTAGGCGTGTTCAGAATTTCAGTTCCATTGGGAACTAGATTCTCTTTCTCAACAGTGCTCTGGGCGTCCACGCCAGCCGACTCGGCTGCAGTTCCGTCATTGCTTTGGTCAATTGATATTACCGTGTCCTCGCCAGTTCCACTCGGAAGATCCTGACCTCCTTCCCAGTTCCGTTTGATCAATCCGGCTTTATCGTTATTTAAGTCAGCCATTTTGATTGTAAGTGCATTTTTACCCTACTGCCAGGGCGGGGAGACTTCTCAACGCTGTGTTCGTAATATTGAATCCGTTTCATTCCTTGTTAGCAACTAGTTGTTCCATCAGTGGGGTGTAGAGGGGGGTAGGATAGGAGAAGGACACTGGGAAAGGAACGCCGAAGGCCTAAGGGACAAGTACAGGGCTGGAATGGGTCCTTGTACCTGGGCTGCAGACCCCGGGTTCGCCAAACCCGTATGACGTCGAGACGTCACTCTGCGAGGTCCGGGATGCCTCTAGCTAACGAGACCCGACTCCCGGCTTTTCTGTCGGGGTATGCCTTATCAGGCTAACGGAGCCGCCTCCCCGCCTCTTTTAGTCGCCTTTTACGACACGCAGAGGATACGGTGGTAAGGCACAAACGAAGGTTTCGCCGAACTGCAATCGTTGCACGTCTTCCCTTTCGGGAACGGTCCATGACCCCACTCGACCTACTGAAATGCTTTTTTGGGGTGGAATTCTCTCGTTCCCGTATCCACCTTGCTTGCCGCACGGCTCGTCACGACTACACACCCCATCGTCCGAAGCCACTAACAATCTTCTTCCACGCCTCGAAAGAGGTACAAGCCCAATTCCTGTCATGAATGGCAGGCATTTCCCGAAACCAACGTGGCTCATACTCATCATCCTCGAAGCCGTCCAAAGCCAGTTCAACGAGTCGACGCCCACTTGAAAACATTTCCTTCGAACACCAAGGGCCGTATTCAGAAAACCACCTTTACGAAGCAAAGGAGTTGAAAAATGTGATGGTTTATAAAAATGTGTCATCTATTTTGAAGCGCTTAAAGGAGGCCTAAGGCCCCTCTCACACTTGGAGAAAAAAGTCGCAGACGCGCGCGTCAGCGTCCGATCCTTGCAGTCAGTAAAAACACATAAAACTCTATGGGGCCTTTCACATTGAACGCGTTCGCAAGAGTTGTCTCTCCCCTGAAAAAAAGACGTTGACTCGCACGTCGGCGTCTTTTTTCTCCTAGTGTGAAAAGGCCCTAAAGGTTAAGGTTGGCTTCTGAATAAGGGCCCGAGTGTATTCATGACGTGTGGAACAGTCACCTCAGTACGGAAAATTATTAGTTTTTAAGCAACAAATAACAACATACACGACGAAAAATAGCGATTCTCGAAAGAGAAATGGAGAACTGAGCAACTGATAAGAGATAATCCACCAGTTAATGTTCTAACCAGCCAAATTCGGGCGTTCAGTTTTTTGAACTGAGATCAAGGCTTGATCTCGTTCAAAATTGCTGGTGAAATCCGATTTGAAAGCTAACGCCGGTTAGAGTCACTAATCAGAGTTCAAAAATGTTAACCAGACTTGGTGAAAACAGCTCTTAAACGTGCAATGGAAACGCGTGAGTTTCATGTGGGGATTTGTGGCAACGAACAAGCTGATAGAATTGCTAAAGAAGCTGTTGATTCGAGAACAGCTTTGAGAGGGAGTAATTTGAAGGTGAGAATGGACGATGGTAGGAAATGGGTCAAAAATAATGTTTGGGACAAATGGCAGCAGGAATGGGATAGAGCAAATACCCAACTAAAAGAAATAATACCACAAATAACGCAAATGCAGCATATTACTCGCCTAAACAGAAGCGAAGCGATTAAAATAGTACGCCTTCAGACAGGGCACAGTAGATTGACGCATGATCATCATTTAACAAGAGCACGGAGACCTCTTTGTGACCACTGTGATTGCCCTCTCAGCGTAAGACATATAATCGAGGAATGTCCGAATCTAGAAGACCAACGGAGACAGTGGTTGCCTCTTGCCACTTACAGAACTGTTGGGCTGGGTGGATAACCAAAAAAAGGTATTCCAACTAATATAGTTACCTGAATAATTCTGTTGAAGAAGCTAAAATATGTAGTACCTGATCGGAATGAATGATAGAAATGTGATAATAGAAATAATAATATAAATGTTTGAACGAAAACTATACATTAAAAATGATCACTTGATGTGATATTATTGGCTGTGTGTTTAGGTTGACTTGCAGAATAGTTTATTCTAGAAGATGGGCTAATAACCATCAGTAGTTGATGCCCATTATTATAAATAAAAAAAATTAAAAGTAAGCACTTAACTAGGGAAACGGGCTAATAACCTAGTAGTTGATGCCCTTAAAAAACAAAACAAAACAATAAAAAAGTGAAAAAGAAGAAAAAAGTGTGCAATACCCCTACCACTATTTACAACATCTTTTAAATTGATTTTTGATTTTTTTTTTATTGTAAAAAAGACATTTCCAACATTCTGTCACATACACAGCAGCGTTCAACGTCCTTCAAACCGCATTCTAATTCTGTTTTTCTGTTAAAGATTAACCACCTGTTCCATGTTTTCGAAAGACACATTATACCCACAGACTGTTTTTGAAATTGACAAGATGACAAGGGGAGGGGGAGGGTGGACCTTATTCGATTAAACGAATTAGAGGGTTTGCCCCCCTCTCCACCTACCGTATATTTTCATTTATCCAATTTAAAAGCATTGGGGCATTCATATTATCTTCCATAGAAATTGATCGCATTAGTCTTTTTCCACGATGTGGCAAGGAGGGGGAGTTACAATGAGGAGGACGTTAATTATCAACTCATTTCCCTCTTCCATCCAACCCCCTTTATACCTTACAACTCTTCATTCATTTTAATTAATGAAAAAAATGGGTTTAATTAAAGAAGATTGCGATGTTTAAGTTTTACCAAACCCCTCTCCATGTCTGTTTACTACGTCTATGACCTCACCGAAAACATTTAAAAAGGGGACAATAATTGTTGTGCCTTATTTTCAAATTAAGGAAGCATTAGGTTCAAGAAAAACTAAAAAGTTTATTCTTTTGAATTCAATCTATGCTGGCTTTCATTAATTTTAAAAATGATGTCCTTAGGAAAGTAACATTTCTTTATTATTTTTATATTGAAATGGAAAAACGGGTGCGGGGAGGGGGTACTGAAACAAAACGTTTTTCTCTTTAATTTAAGGATTAAATGTGTCATCTTGATTAGGAGCGTACATTATCGTGGGATTTCAAGAGAGGCATGTCGTTATTATTCCAGATCGTGATGAGGTTTAAGTCGAGTCACGCCCGAACACACTTAAAAACTCTTTCAGTTCGTAAGGATTTATGGCGTAGTTCCCGTGCAAAGCCTATCGCCCTTCACTTCATTATGAGACCACGATTCTATATAAACTGTCTCTACAAACCACTTGTTTCTACTGTCAACCACAGTAGAGTCACAACCACACAATGGTCCAACCACAGCCAAGGTTCCACCAGAGCCCAGGTCCAACCACAGAAGAGGCCCACTCGCAGAAAATTCACAACCACAGTAGAGCTTCAACCTCAGTAAAGTTTTCCTTTTCTTCCTTGATTTGCGCATATTCATGAGTTATTTCATTTTATAGGACGCGTATAGTTCGTGAAACCAAGGCAAGAATGGTCAGGTTGGCCATTTTCGGTGCGCGATAAGTCGATTTTCACATTTTCAGGGAAGGAATAATCTATTTAGGCATTTTCAGGACGCAAATTGTCATTTTATCAATTTTTTTAGGGCTCGGAAATTCAATTTGGCCATTTTTAAAGCGTGAATCGCCAGTTTGGCTGTTTTTAGCTAGCAATTAGTCAGTTTCATCCATTTTCAAGGCGCGATTCGTCAGTTTTTTTTTTCATTTTGAGGGCGTAGATAGTCACGTCAAGCCAGTGTGCGAATGGTCAGTTTGGCCATTCTTGGCACGCGAATGGCTGATTCAGGGCAGGCATCATCAGTTTTGGCATTTTCAGGGCGCGAACAGTGCTAGCCTAGAAACTTGAAATTTCACGAAAGTGGGTAAGAGAACCAATTTTATAGAAAACTGATTGGTTTACTGTAGGGAATTGGATTGCTTTTCGTGTATATCCATGTATGGTACAGGATGTGCAGAAGTTTGACTGCTGTAGACAATTTATGGACCACGAACTCAGACCATAAGCGGATTCAGTAGACACTTCTCTATTGGAGCTTTTGGGGTCCGCATTACAATTCCGGTTTGATACTCCAGTCAAAAGGCCCGGCTACACGGCCAGTCTTTCCCTGCAGAAAGTTTGAGCGTGTGGGCGGCAAAACTGAAGCTCGTTCGGGCCTCGGGATTGTCAGTCCTCAAGCTTTAGAGTATTTAACCGGACGATATGACCATCCTGACGTAACAAATCAACATTTCCCAGGATGAGTGGTCATTTTATGCCACAAAATTGTCCAAGATGGTGAGTTGGACCATTTTTGTGGCGTCGCGAAGTGAAAGAGTCAGGTTCTTTGGGGCTAAATTCCAGTTTTCTGCATTAATAGTCAGCGTCAGCGTGCGTGAGACGAAAACGCCGGTTACCAATGGTACGTGCGTTCTGGCTCGAGATTATAGGGGAGTGGAGCTCCGTCAACGAGACTAGAGGGGGAAAAAAACAGATACCTTTTAGGCCGTATTAAAGGAAAATGATACTGCGTATATTCACAAATAATAATTATATCTTCGAAAGAAATTTCTACAAATAAATATTACTCACGATGGAGTCGAGGAAAAGAAGCTTTGAGGCGACGGTGGCTCGGACGGAACTGACCTTTTCTCTCCGAGTCCGATAAGGGTCCTTTCGTCCTTTCCGAGTCTGATCGTTTGAAGAGGGGGGGGGGGGACGTCGAACCTATTGTGAGTTGTTCCTCACAACACCCCCTTCTCGAAAGTAATCGCCGGCCATGTACCGCAGTTTGCAGCTTGCGAGTCCATTTATTTGGCACGTGCGTTCATTGGTCATGCGTCGAGCTTCCAGGCGTCCTGGCCGGTCGGAGACGAATTTCGGAAAAGGATTACGGTTGGAATCGAATCGGCTGGAAGACTCGAGAGGTTTTCTAGTGTTTATTGCATCAACTAGATGTTGCTGGCCCTGAATCTTGATTCTGCGAACACGAGCGGGACCGCACCGTAATCCAGGTTGTGACGCTCTTAGAGTGTGACGTTTGGGCATACAATAGCAACCATTGCAGTCAACCCAATGACTGAAAACCCCATCAAATGCTTCCAGCTAACGTATATGCTAATGGTGTAGGGCAGTTCTCATAGCGAGCATAGGATTGGATCTTGGAACGAACGTAGGTCCATAATCCTGGCTAGTAAAAACATGCCGATATGGCCTTAAGGGTTTTTGTCACGCCTTGATAACACCCATAGGGAGATTCATGGTAATAGGAAAATATCATATCCAGTGGCGGATCCAGAATTTTATCAAGGGGGGGGGGGGTTTAAGCAAAGGCAAATTTTCACCTTCCTGTTGGTGGGGCGGGGGTGCTGCGCACAGCCATTGTAATGTAAAAATAGGAAACCGTAATCAATTATGTGGCTACTACTTAAATGTTTTATTTATTTATTAATTTTCTGGGCTTATCAAAAAAAAAACATTCAATATTTCATCCGCTGTGATCTTCACGAATTGGTGAATGTTCAATAAAGCGAGCCCATTCAGCTCTGACCCCATAGTGCTCCGTAAATACGTTTTAAGCCGACGCAGCGTTGAAAATGTGCGCTCCGGTGTAGACGTCGTGACGGGTAAAACACACAAAACTCGTAATAAGAGACGAACCCGTGGAAATGCAGTCGCGTTAACCATCTGAATCGTAAAAAATAACTCATTATAAGTACTCATTAGGTTCGTTCGTTTGTCGTTCAGTGTAGTGGTGCAGGTGTAGTTCGAGCAGTCGTAATTTTTGAAAAGCAAACGAACGCTTTTCGTGCAAATGGCTAACCTAACGATAACAAAATCGTTACCTTTATAATTTATTCCCGCTTCCCAGTCAGAAATGTTGACAAAAGGTAATTATAGAGCAGGTTATAACATTTCGAGCAGCAAGCTCCTCCTAATTTTTCAGTGTAGATAGTGCTGCACTGAACAGTCCGAGGTTTGACAAACGAACGCTTTCAGTGTAGTTCGGGATTACTAAAGAACGCTTTTCGGACTGTTCGTGCAGTCAAGAGCAGCTCCGGACGACAAACGAACGAACCTATTATAATTTAACGCCCGCGTTGATTTCAAACTTACGCGTAAAGCATCAAATGTGTTTTGAAGAACATCAGCGTTCGTATGCCGCCTCCACGTCTTAACTTCGGAAATAAACTCTTCCTCGGAGCACATCAACATGCCCTCGTAGGACTTGTGCAGTTCCTTAAATTTTCCTTCATCAAAGTTGTTCTTTGAAAACAGTGTTCCGAAGCCATGAAAAATATTTCTCTGATTCATAAATCTACTCTGTATTTGTAGAATGTAGGTATCCAAGAAAGGAATGTAATATCCGATTCGGTAGTAATCTTCGACGGTCGTTGCGTTAATGTTACACCGATTTAGTGATGCACCGAGACCGAGAAAAAGTCTCGTCTCGGTCTCAGTCTCGAAATCGAGACCGAGACCGAGATCAAGATTGCATTTTCCGGGCCGAGACCGAGATCGAGATTGCATTTTCTGGACCGAGACCGAGACTAAGTCTCAATTTCTCGAGACTTAGTCTCGGTCTCGGTGTGATCCAAAAAGCTCGATGCATATAGCGCTGGTAAAGATATTTTTACTCAACAAATGAACCCAATCCAGTGGCGAATCTAGGTTTTTGTCTTGGGAGGGGTTACACACCATAAATCCACTCTTGCGGAAAATGCGAATTAACTCTATTTTTCTCTATTTTCCATCGGATAAGCTCGTAAGTCCGATTAACTCTCTCTTAATTCTGAGTTTTAGGCCAAAACTTGCCTGTATAGTAACCACGAATTGGTGTTTTCCCAATTTTTGCCGCGATATAAGCACTTTTTCACAATTTTAGCCGTGAATTAACGGGTTTTCTCAAATTGATCCGCGATTTATTTGTTTTTCCCCGTTTCAGCAGCGAATGATCGCGTCTTGTCCACTTCAGCCACGTATTTTCTCGAGTTGAGCAGCGAATGAGCTTTTTATCTACATTAAGGGATATATCTTTGAGCAGACGGCTGACCCAGGATTTCCTCAAGGGGGGGGGGC
This sequence comes from Corythucha ciliata, assembly GCA_038030265.1. Lineage (NCBI taxonomy): Eukaryota > Metazoa > Arthropoda > Insecta > Hemiptera > Tingidae > Corythucha > Corythucha ciliata. Next base: position 3,817,363 of record CM075943.1, on the reverse strand, counting down.
TTGGGGAAATTGTGTCCTTCGCTCTACTAAAAATGACTCAACAGCGATTTATTACTACCTAGAAATAGCTATTCCCACCATAAAAACGGCTAAACTGACTATAATCGCGCCCCAAAATAGCAAAACTGACGATTTATGCCTTTTGAAAACGGCTAAACTGCGACTAATTATACCCTAAAAATTGGCAATAAGGTACCTCTCTAAAAATGGCCAAACTGACTCCAAGTGCAAAAAATTGGCTAAACTTACGGTTCACGCCCTGAATATGCCTAAACTGATGATTCCTGCCCTGAAGGCTGCAAAATTCACCATCGGCGCGCCAATAATGGTCAAACTATAACCTACATGGGACTAAGCACGCTAAAAACAGCCAAACTGGTGGATGCGCCGCTTTAAAGGAGGCCAAACTGACTTTACGAGCTCCAAAAATGTTTAACTGACGTCATTATTGCCCTGAACGCGCTTAAATAAATTATTATCCCAGCCCTGAAAATGGTAAAATCGACCAGTATTTCGCCAAAAAATAGCCAAACTGACTATTCTCGCCTTGGTATGACATCGTATTCGCGGCTTTTAAATGAAAAAAAAAAAAAAAACTCATTGACTATGCGCCCTAAAATTGACCAAACTGGCTATACAAGCCATACAATTGGCAAAACCCGCTCTACGCTTTCTAAAAGTAGCTCAACTGACGATTCGCGGCTTGAAAATATCACGCTGACTATTCATGCCCTAGAAATTGCCATATACTGGCAGGTTGACGTATTCACGCCCTAAAAATTGCTAAAACTGACTCTATTATGTTTAATAACGTGGCCTATTATAAACTGACGATTCGCGCTTTGAAAATCCCTAAACAGATTATTCATGTTTTGAAAATCGACCATTTGTGCGTCGAAAACGGCTAAACTGAGATATTTTGACACGTTTAAAATGTCTGAACTGACGATACGTGTCCTAAAAATAGCAAAAAACTGTCTATTAAGACTCAATAATGGTCAAACTGATCAAACGTGAAAACGCCCCCCTTTCCGTCACCACTGCCCCAAAGGAGGGGGCTCGAGCCCCCTGGTTGTGAGGAAACTTTTTTTCTTTCTTCAATTCTTGAATTTTTTTTTTTTTTTTTTTTTTTCAGTTCTTATGTCATGACTTCATGTGGATTGGCGTTATCTTCATTTTAGCCGCGAGTTACCGCGTTTGCTAAATTATAGCCACGAAATAGCGGATTTTCTGCAATTGATCCGCCGAGCTAGCGGTTTTCAATTTAGCTGGGCATTATTTCACCCGCGAATCACCGCTCTTATTGAATTTCAGCCCCGAATTAAAAAATCCGTGAATTATCGTTCCATTTTAGCTTCACAATCAGCGCTTTTTCTCAATTTGTGCGGCCAATTTTATCGGCGCGCCGCTAATTTCTTAATTTTAGCCGCGAATCACCGCAGTCCTCAATCTTAGCTGTAAATTAGGGAATTTTCTTAAATTGATCCGTTTTCTCCTTTTTAGCACTGCCCTTCTTAGTCATGTGGATTAGCGATTTTATGGAGTTTCCTCAATTCTAGCGATTTTTATCTATTTTTTTCCTCTTTTATATATTTTTGATACAGCGGAATTTTATGCAAGTGGAAAACGCTATCAATTTTATGTCTGCCCACCTCTTCACCCCTTCATCGATGCACTACTGGCTGCATTGTAGATGAGGGACGAATACAGGGGAGGAGGGTCTATAGGAATCATCTGTGCCGCGACCCTTATTCAGAAGCCTTGGTAAAGATAAAAGAAATCTTTCCAATCACCAGCAATAGCATACGCCATCTTCTTAAGGGGGGGGGGGTTTAAACCCCCAAAACCTACCCCGTAAATCCGCCACCGACCCAATCTAATGCTTCCCTCTCCGGAAACGGTTTGGATCTTTAGCCCGGACCGAAGACCGGTCTGAATTCGATTCGTTTCGTGCAGAAATAGCGTGCCTCTAATTTCTCCAGTTTGGAATACTGTGACCTACACACATAGCATCAAGCATCAAAGGGCGAATCGGAGACCTTTTAAATGGGGGGGGGGGGGATCGAAAACCCTCTCATAGAATAACCCCCGTCCCCACACATGTTTTCAGCGATTTGACAAGACCTGTACTAGCCTACTAGGGTTAATCCCATTTTTACGCCCATTCTTGGATCGGATGTAGACTTTTTCCCCCCCTAAAGTGTAGCATTTTGACCTTACATAGCCCACAAAATGTGTACATATAGATCCAAGGGCGGATCTGGGACCTCTCTTAGGGGGAGGTAATCGAAATCCCTCCCGCTCGCCATATACTCCCTGACCACCTTCCCACCCCACCCCTCTCCTATGTTTGAAGGGATTTGACAAGCTCCAGGGGGGGGGGTGAATTCACTTGCAGGGGGGGGGGGTTATACATTAAATGCTCCATAGCCGACCACCAGCTTCCGGAGAGGGCGGGGTAACCGGGGATCTGTCAAAATCACTCTAAACATATAGGTGGGTTGTTGGCGGGGGTGAACCGTGGGAGGAAGAAGGGTTTTGATCCCCCCGAGACGAGACCGAGACTTAGGAGACGAGACCGAGACGAGACTGAGACCGAGACCGACTTTTTAAGTACGAGACCGAGACCAAGACCGAGATCATCATGCTAATCACCGAGACCGAGACCGAGACACGTAAGTCTCGGTCTCGGTCTCGTGCATCACTACACCGATTCATTTGACGACTGGTAATTCTAGGAAGTTTGACGTCAATATCATAATTTCGGCACGTCAATTTGGCACGTTGGAAAACTTGGTTGAAATTTTCAGTAGCACTGTCTGTCGCTAAAAGCGAAGAGGGACATATGAGTGTGTATGGGTGGACTGCGCGCCACCAGGGTGAAGCCTTTCTGTGGTGGCAGGGAGGAGGGAGGAAAAGAGAGAGAAAGAAAACGGAGACGCTTGGAATAGTAAAAAGAAGGTAACCAGCTGATCAAGAGAAAAAATAGAAATTGTCAGCTTCTTGGCAGCACGAAGGCGTTATCGGTGAGTCAAAAAACTATTCATACTTCTTTGAGTATAAAATCTTTATCATGGAGCGAACCATGCAATTTAGCAATGACATTAAAATAGAGATAACTGGTCCGGGGAACGATGCCTCGGAAGTTAACGAAATAAAGGAGATATTTGGTCTGAGGAACGATGCCTCAAAATATCTGTACGGAAATGGAAAGAGACACGATCACTATATTACATGCATTTCAATCACCTGTAGCTACAACTACCAGTCTAAACATAAAACGCGGAGGACGTGGACACCTATAAGGGGATGATGAGGAGGGTGTCAATTAAAGACTAAAAATTAACTACATGTTTGGAACGAGCCAAACTAACCACTTATGGAACGAGCCAAACTAACCACTTATGGAACGAGCCAAACTAACCACTTATGGAACGAGCCATAAATTAACCACATTTGGAACGAGCCAAATTGACCCTATACGGAACGAGCCATAAATTAACCATATTTGGAACGAGCCAAATTAACCCTTTAAAGACTAAAAATGGTCACCATATTATAACGCTACATTACAATAATTTGGAACGAGCCAAATTAACTAATTTTATCTAGGTTATTATTTATTCATCGCAGAGTTTGGAACTCGCGACACTGTCTCGCATTTGGACGAATTCTTTAAGTGCGTCGTCAGTAAACCTAATGGCATCGGAGAGGTCTAGATTTTTTGTTTGAAGAATTCGACTCAGTGGCAGAACCACTGTATGGACGGACTGTAGTATTTGACAGGATACTTGAAATTCTATCGTAAGAATAGCATCTCGTAATTGAGACGATGTGGTCGCCGAATTCTTGTCGTTCGATGACTCGAGTTCTTCCAGCGAATAAATGACTGCAGATTGTAGTTCCAAATATGTGGAGACGGCCTTGTGACGTTCTGCTGAGGTCTTTTCTCATTTTCCACCGGCGGCAAGTGACCCCGTCTCAAGTGGAGTAGCCGCGGGACGCCCGTTTCTACGCGGTGAATCAGGCAAGGATAACGATTCTGAATGTTTCTTGTTATGAATTAATGTATTTGTTGGGTCACAATATTGTACGAGGGGGAGTCTTACGTCTAAACCACCGGTGGGCTAATCTCTAAGTCGTACGTACTATTTATACGGTCGTGGTTCGCTCTACAGGCCTCCGGTTGCTGGCGACGGGACGGAAGAAAAGCAGTCGACCAGGATGCGTCCGTCGACGACGTGGCAGGCGAGCAACAGAGGAAGAGGGGACAATAAAAGTCTACGGGACATATCTTATTAGGTATTATACAAAAGACGGTGTTATACCGTTACAAATTGGTGTCTAAATTATTTACCTTACGACTTTTTTATGCTTTATGTCACCGTCTCTCGACAAGCTCGAAGTCGCTACGGCTCTAATCTACGGCTCTACACAACCTGTCTCGACATGTCCCTTCAGCAAACCTACTATCTACCAATATTTGTCGTTTTGCACACGTCATCGGACCCGGTTCTGTTACATTTTAAGTTTTGTAATATTAACGTTACTACGGTTACTCTTTATATAATTTTTAATATATTATTATTATCCAAATAGGATTTGGTTGATCACACTGCCCATCTCGTCGCACATACAGATTTCAGACGTTTTTTCTTGCTATCGCCGTCTAATACTTTGGCAATTGCTTGTTTCAAAAGATGTAATCTTTTCGGCCAGTGAAAAAAATTTTGGACCGTACCAATAGTTCCCAGACAATTTTATTATGCCTGACACACCACATGCAGCATCCACTGCCAAATTAAAACTGTGAGACGAGCAGTGGACGTACAACGCTAACGGGCAAAATTCGCGCATGTAGGACTGAGCTCCATGCAAATGGCCGCTCATAGCTGGAGCACCATCGTAGCCCTGTCCGTACATGTATGAACAGTCAATGCCTACTGCCAAAAGATAATTTTTAATGGCATCGGCTAAACCCTTGCCGGTAGTATCATGAACTCCCATGAATTCAATGAAATCCTCGCACAAATTAGTTCCTGAAGGATCCAAATACCTCACGCAGACCGATAATTGTTCGACTCCTGAAATATCAGACGTCTCGTCAGCCAGTACCGAAAATGCTCTTGAAAAATTAACTTTGTCGACAATTTTTTTTTACGATTAATTTTTGGCAAATTTCGATAATTTCATTTTGAATTGTCTTGCTTAAATAAGTAGCGTTCTTGTCGGATGATTCTATGTCGGCTTTTAACTCATTGTCGCCTAAAGTTCGATAGCGAAGAATAGCTCGAAAATTTCCTTCGTTAGAGTTTTCTTCGGTTTCGTCTTTGGCAAAAAATGAGCCGTCGTCTCTATGTCCCCGAAGAGCGACGCCCTGACGTCCACAAACCAGAATGGCATCAATTATGGGAACTAATTTTGTCCGATGTTAAAGTTCCACGGCTTTTTGTTGACATTTAGTTAACTCGTCCACCGGCTTAACCCGCCCTAATTTTTCTTGCCTTAGATTTTCTATGCCAAGAACCGACTTTTGGTGGTAATCCAGCGGTTCATGACTCTTAAACTGATCTAAGGCCTTTCTCCTCCAGTCATCCTCGTGAAATCCACAGCTGTCCATGGCAGATGATTCTATTCTTTCTTCTTGTCCTAATTGGTCTTGGTTGGTTGGGTCGGTGAAAGAAACACTATTCATCATGTATTCGTCATCAACGCAGTCCTGTCGGCCGTCTGATGTGAGATCTGAGCAGTTGTTGAAATGTGAATCTTGATGAAGTACTTGGGATATCAGAAAATCGATTTTCAGCTCTTCCGTAGCAGAACATTCAACCTTCTCTTCATCGTTAGAGATGTTGCCTGTGTCAATTTTATTTGTATCCATCTTTTCGTGGGTGGGCGGAGTGTGTTTTTCAATTTCATGAGGAACCAGGTCGTCTAAAACTTCATGAATGGATTGAATAATATCCTCTCGTAATTCATCTGGCCCATCGAAGATAATGCTAGGAGTATCACCGTTCTCTATTCTCTCATTGTTTCCAGATTCACTGAAATCACAGTTGTCGTCTTCATCAACACTTATTGCAACGTCGTCACTTTCATCGTCAGGTTCCCACTCATTTTCTTCACTAATGGATGTTTCTTCGACTTTCTTAAACTTCTTCGCTTCTTTCTTCTTCTGTCTCTTCTTTGGTTGCGTTTTCTTTGTCTTTTTAGGCTGTGCTTTTTTCATCTGTCTCTCTGCTGCTTTTCGTATTTTTTCCGTTTCCTTATCTGCTTTCTTTTGAGCTCGTGCAGCAGCCCTTGCCTTTTTACTCTCTTCCTCTTGTACTTTCTTCTCTATTTTCCTTTTCAGATAATTTTTGTACTCATTTGAAGTTACCACGCTTGGTAGCACTTCTTTTTTACGCTTGCTGGTAATTTTTTTTTCTCGTGCGACTGGCCAAATTAGAGAATTCTTAAAGGGGCTCGGTAGCATGTTTGGTGCATGAGCAGTTGCCAACGGATGTTGGTCAGAACGTGACGTGTCAGATATTTCTTGAGGTGCACTTACTGGGTCATCAGTGTCTACTTCACCACCATTTTGAACATCAGGTACTCTGGCTTCTTCTCGCACTGTTGGAATTTCGGGATTGACGGGGTCCTCAAAGAAACTCCTCATCTTTCTCCAAATTCTAAAGAGGGACTCATCTGCGATACTTCCAGTTCCTGATGGTGAACTCTTGAACTGCTTCACGTTTTCTTCGCCCATGAAATGTTCCAAGACTGACAAACCCAGAAGGACCTGTTTTGAGTCAAATGTTTTCGTAAGAGAACTGGAGCTCGTTATGTCCTCAGCAAATAGGTGAATTGCGTTGTGATCCCAAGGGTAAAGTCCGGACTTCCTAAGCCCGTTAGCAACCACAGAATAAGTTATTGTTTCAGATAGGACCTCCTTTAACAACGGAGAGAAGTCTTTCTTTTTCAATGTCACGTCCTGTTCGTTTACACGTTGCACACGCCAATCGTGTACCTTAGTTCTCCAGTTTTCCTTCAATGAACGAAAGACTGACACATCCATCGGTTGCATGCAATGTGTTGTGTTTGGAGGCAATGCGATCAAGATTATCTCTTTCTTCTCACAAAATTCGCTCAAATGATAGGTTAGATGGGATACATGTCCATCCATGAAAAATATAATCGGACGAGCAATCTTACTCCTCTCCAGCCAAGGGTCAAATACATTTGCGAAATATTCGAAGAATGTAACTCCGGTCATCCAACCATTTTCCGACTTACCAATGCCCCAACCGTCTGGCAAACTCATCACAACACTTTCAGGTAATCTGTGGGGCTAGTTCACCAGAGGCATTAGCGGTGATAAGAACGGTGAGGCACTCTTTCTCGTCATTATTTACTGTGAGGTAAATCGATTTCTCTCCTTTTGGAGCTAGGACCTTTTTGCCTTTGGGATTAAGAAAAAATGCCGTTTCATCCCCATTAAATATTCTTCTTGGATCCTTCAAAACGTCGAAGAAATTATGCTCTTTCAAGTAGTTCTCGGTGCCTTTGAACCAAGAACCGATCTGTTCTTTTGTAACAGAGGCCCTACTGAACGTTAAATTCTCTGCGACTCTATGTGAAATGCTAGGGTTTCGCTTCCTGAAACCGTCAAGCCATTTTTTTCCCCGGTCGGTCATTCAAGAATGGAGATTCTCTTTTAAAGTTCTGAATTAGTTTTTGGACGCTATCTTGCAGCTGGCGACTGGTGACCGGGAAACCACGCTTTGCCATCTTGTTTATCCAAAGTACCAGGTATCCTTCTTCTTCTTTTGATAGTACAGTACTGGGACCAGGGTTTTTCTGGATAGGTGACTTACCAGAGGCTTTATACATCAGCGTGATCCGTGGGACACCGTGAGTTCTTGCAGCTGATGCTACTGGCATACCATTTTTGACCGACTCGATTGCTGCCATCATTTGACTCTCCTCATATTGTTTTCTTTTGATTGGAGCAGACTTCTTCGAATTTCGTTTGCTTGGACGGCGCTGGGTCCCCGCCATTTTGTCGACCTATACGATAGAATCACACTCTGACACTTTTACCTACCTATAAATGGAGGGTGTCAATAACCGGAAACTTGAGGCTGTCAATAAATAAACAAACTATTCCCAATTATTGACACCCACTATCACCTATTATTGACCCCCCCCCCCTGTCGAAAATAGGATCCCCGAATTATTTTTGAAAAATAAAGATACCATTGGGTTCTACTTGAAAATTCAGTTATGGTACTCCATCAAATGAAGATTTCGTCAAATCTCCAATTATTGACAGTGTGTCAATAATTAGGAAACCCTAATATTTTCAAACCCCTATTATTGACACCCTCTAAAGGCGATTTTTATTCAACGGTAGCACGGAAAAACGGCTACATAGCTTCAAATAACCCCTATCAACGGTTTGAGAAAAAACCAGACCCAAAAAACATGGAATGGAGACAGGTAAATACTACAAAAAAGCACTCACCTCGTTAACAAAAACGCTAACCCACAGCACGGATCTCGACTGGCAAGGAAAGTTCTTGAATCAAGCCGTTATCATATCCAAGGGCGAATTGATTGTGGCGGGAAACTTTAGCAGACGAGATGTCTTCTCGATTGTCGCGAAGTAGGAATGGGATGCCGACAACGGGGCGAAAAAAGGTAATTCTCTTCGACTGTTATCTTTTTTCGGGTCGATGCCTCTACACAAGTCCGAAAACAATCACCACATTCTTATCATTAAAAACAAATTCTCCTAATAGTTGGTCTCCGAACAGCAATAGTGATGTGCTATATTTCATGCTCGGATATTTTGTGTTGTAATGTTGGCCACACAACTGACCTCACTTTGATCTATTTATTTACCTTTACTTTGGTGATTCAGTTGACGAATGATCCTCCGTATTTGAAAACTCATTTACAGAACATCGGTGTGACAACATAACTCAATAAGACTCAATCTCCTTTTGAATGCGTGTTTTGTTTCTGGAATTATTCATATTGTATGTGCCTCAATTGTATAACAACCTATCTAATGAAGGATTTAAGGTACTTCGTCGAGCAAAATATTATTCTAGCTTCCTCACGGAACTTACACGGGTTTGTAAAACCAAATAAATCAAGCTAAAACATGGTAGGCATCTCATACTCTTTTTTCATCTCTTTGATAAGATTCCGTATGAAATTATCATCTCTATCATCCGATACAATTCATGCTTCTGTCTTGCTTTCTAATCCAACAGCTACTCTAGAGCTTCAAATTTAGACTCTATGGCTGACCAATAGTTGGGGTTTGCCCCGCTTCAAGGTTTGTAAGTTGCAATACAGTTCCTCTCAAAAGTGACGAAGTTAAGCCATTTCGATCAGTTACAGGTGTTGTCCTCCGGCTGAGAACGATCGACGTTTTACTAATAGCTCCTCTAGTGCTTCAAAATTTAGACTCTGACTGACTAATAAAATAAGAGTTTTCCCCACTTTGAGGCTTGTAACATTCAACAGAGTGCCTCTCAAAAGTGACGGAATTAAGCCATTTTGACCGTCACAGGTGAGAAGGAGTCTAAATTTGAATCACTAGAGTACCTGTTGGATTAGAAAGCAAGACAGAAGCATGAATTGTATCGGATGATAGAGAGGATAATTTCATACGGAATCTTATCAAAGAGATGAAAAGAGAGTATGAGATGCCTACCATGTTTTAGCTTAATATTATTTGGTTTTACAAATCCGTGTAAGTTCCGTGAGGTAGCTAGAATAATATTTTGCACGACGAAGTACCTTAAATCCTTCATTAGATAGGTTGTAATACAATTGAGGCACATACAATATGAATAATTCCAGAAACAAAACACGCATTCGAAAGGAGATTGAGTCTTATTGAGTTATGTTGTCACACCGATGTTCTGTAAAGGATTTTTCAAATACGGAGGATCATTCGTCAACTGAATTACCAAAGTAAAGGTAAATAAATAGATCAAAGTGACGTCAGTTGTGTGGCCAACATTACAACACAAAATAGCCGAGCATGAAATATAGTACATCACTATTGCTGTTCGCAGATCAACTATTAGGAGAATTTGTTTTTAGTGATGAGAGTGTGATGATTGTTTTCGGACTTGTGTAGAGGTAACGACCCGAGAAAAGATAACAGTCGAAGAGAATTACCTTTTTTCGCCCCGTTGTCGTCCACTCGTAGGAATTTCTAGATGGCGCCAAACGCTTATTATTTGAAATGAACTTGGCACTGTCAATATTAGGGGGCGTGTCAATAATAGGTGCCGTCACCCTATATAAGTGCAAAGTACAATTATCATGGATTTTGAGTTGTAACCATTGCGGCGCATGTTCACACTCTTTGCCGTGTTCCCTATGTCTTCGACGATTAGATTTGCGATCTCGAACGTCGAGACCGAGACCATCATTTCTGGTGCGAGACCGAGACCAAGTTTTGTGGTCTCGAGCCGAGACCGCTATTTTCGAGACGAGACCAGGACTGGTCTCGGTCTCGGAATTAAAAGAATGAAGAAAAAAAAAAAAAAAATGATGGCTCATTTTTTATAGCCAGGCCTCTGCCATACAGAACATTTTAACAATGAAATGACCTTGTTTCATGCCGAGACGGCTATTGTGTTATGGGCCTCCGGGATGTGGTGGATCCAAGGGGTGGACATATCCCCCCCCCACCCACAACGCACAAAATGACATAAAAAAATGGGGAAAAATTTACTTTTTGTAACATTATCGTTGGAAACACGCATATTTCTTCTTCTTTCACGAATTATACATTATGGTTTTCGCACGATCACGGCGGGAAGTGATACTTCCCCTTCGCCAGGTACCTCAACAGGGAAGTTGATTTTTACTTGAAAAGATGAGCTAGGTGAAAAAAGTTTTTTTTTTTTCACTCATTAGTGAAGCAAATTAAGGCAGAATGCCAATAATTTCACATTTTCCCTCGCAAGCGAAGGAAACAGGAAGGCTTTCAATCACTAGTGAAGGAAAGTGAAAAAAAGTTCTGTATTCAATTAGCGTACCCTTGCCTCCGAACACTTGCAGGAAAGACAATTAAACCTGTTGGTCGTGCGAAAAATAATATCCACAACTCGTGAGGAAGAAGCTTTCACTCTACTAGTTGTTTTTAGTTCACTCGGCCCCGCCTCGTGAGCCAAACAAAACTCGCAGGTAAAACTCCACTTCCCTCACTTGTTGTGAAATATACTATTATTTCACTTGTCTCGCGAAAAATATCGTGCATACCTCAATTCAGTTGCTCTTATTCATTTAGCCGACTCGGCTTTGCCTCGCCAGCCAAACAACGTAGTCGCAAGTAAAATGGCACTTGCGTGTCTCGTTATATGTAAGATACTATTTTTTTTAAAAAAAACAACTGATTATTTTAGAGCCTAGGGGATAAAACTTTCACTTTACCACCACCAATGATGGTCTCAGTCGGGTAAATTCCTCAAAAATTCCATAAAATTGAAGCCCGCAAGAGTTTTTGCGAAATTTTAAATTCATATACAGGGTGGAACAGGATAAGTGTGACAAAAAAAATCGGGTAAAAGTAGACCGGATTTCCGACCGAAAACACTATGTAAGTGATGGTCCGATTTTCATTGGTTCCCGAGATATGATTTTTTAAATGAATTTTTAAGGAACTGTGTATTTTCCTGGAAAAACTTCTATGCACAGCTGTCGTTGAATTTATTTGTAAATTGCAGGGTGTCATTGAAATCAGCGGAAAATTTCCTAGCTGATGGTGTCGGTTTCGTTTGGTAAAAAGGCAATCAAGGCCCCTTAAACGAGGTTTATTTTAATGAGTCGCCAAAAAAGTGAATTTTTCATACTTTTCAGAAATTCACTGCCGACGCCTAACTTGATTCAGCAATGTCCGGTTCAGCACAAAAACTTCCTCAGATTCTAAGCTTTCTAATGGTAGGCCCATATTTTAAATTTCGTTCCTCCTTTGTCCTGAAATTGTACTTTTTCTTTCGAAAAAGAAGTGTATTAAATACAAATTGTGTTAGAAGAAATGCAGAATTCCATGAGGTAACCCCGGAAAAAAAATCCAGGGTCGTTAAGGCCGGAGACCCTGGAGGCTTTTGAGTGGTATGTCTAAATTTTAAATTTAGTATCTCCTTTGTCCTAAATTGCGGTTTGGGTTCACTGAACGAGAAGAAATTCCCAAGCTAACCCAGTTGGTTTGTAAAGTTGAATCATCTGTTAAATCCTATTTGAGGTTTTCAACTGTGTACCGATTTGATCAAATTGCAGTAGTTGGACGTTTAAATCTAAATTATGTTCACGAATAGAGAGTATGCCATGATGCATTACCTTTACGGTGCCTGTCGGGGTAACGCTAGGGCTGCCCAGCGTGAATATCGTGCCTTGTATCCCAATGGGAGGATGCCTTCGGCGGCTTCTTTCACGAGGCTACATCAGCGCTTGTTGGAGACTGGGTCTGCGCAGAAACGAACAAGGGAGCCTGGAGCACCCGTGGACGTAAATGTGGACGAGTACGTTCTTGATCGCGTTGACGAAGATCCGGGATTAAGTTCAAGACAGATTAGCCGGGAAATTCGTGTGTCCCACCGCAGGGTATTAAAAATTCTTCGCAATTTCGATTATCGTCCTTTTCGTTTCACTCCGGTTCAAGGTCTAGAACCCACTGACTTGCGAAAAAGGGAGGAATTTTGCAGGTGGTTACTAACAAAAGAATTGGAACAACCAAACTTTTTCCGAACAATCTTGTGGACTGATGAATCGCAATTCACCAGAGAAGGTGTATTCAACTTCCACAATATGCACCAATGGGCTCCGGAAAATCCACATCTGACAAGGGAAAGCTCTTTCCAGCACCGTTTCAGTTTGAACGTCTGGGCTGGGATTGTTGGAAACAAGTTGATTGGACCGCACTTTTTTGAAGGAACATTGACTGGGCAAGTTTACCAGAATTTTTTAGAAAACGAACTTCAAAATTTACTGGAGGATGTTCCGCTGGAAATTCGCTCCACAATGATTTTTCAACAGGTAATAGAATCAGTAGAGCTTTATTCGTTATTAATTGAATGAACTAACATTTCAGTAGGATGGTGCACCTCCGCATTATTCGGTTTCCGTGCGGAGGTGGCTCGATGCACATTTCGAATGTTGGATTGGGCGAAACGGAACCATTCCGTGGCCTCCAAGGTCTCCAGACTTGACGCCCATGGACTTTTTTGTCTGGGGTTACCTGAAACAGGACGTCTACAGTGTGCCAATCTCCAATGTGGAACAGTTAAGGGAGAGAATTCTCACAGCCTGTGCCAACCTAAGGGGCATCCTCTCGTTTGAAACCACCGGGAGAGCCATGCGCAAAAGGGCTAGGGCTTGTGTGAGAAATAGAGGAGGTCATTTTGAGCATTTAATTTAATTTTGTTTTCTACATTTGTCTAACTTCCATCTTATCCATCTTATCGCATAAAAAAAAATACACTTTTTTTTTTTTTAAAGAAAGGTGTACTTTTAGAACAAAGGAGGAACGAAATTTAAAATATGGGCCTATCATTAGAAAGCTTAGAATCTGAGGAAGTTTTTGTGCTGAACCGGACATTGCTGAATCAAGTTAGGCGTCGGCAGTGAATTTCTGAAAAGTATGAAAAATTCACTTTTTGGCGACTCATTAAAATAAACCTCGTTTAAAAGGCCTTGATTGCCTTTTTACCAAACGAAACCGACACCATCAGCTAGGAAATTTTCCGCTGGTTTCAATGACACCCTGCAATTTACAAATAAATTCAACGACAGCTGTGCATAGAAGTTTTTCCAGAAAAATACACAGTTCCTTAAAAATTCACTTAAAAAATCATATCTCGGGAACCAATGAAAATCGGACCATCACTTACATAGTGTTTTCGGTCGGAAATCCGGTCTACTTTTACCCGATTTTTTTTGTCACACTTATCCTGTTCCACCCTGAAATATGAATGAAATATCTATATTATGTATTATGCTGTTTCAGGAAAAGCAAGGAAAGGAGGGAGTACCATCTGATTAACACTTACGACGTGGTCACTGTCGGGGACACGTCCCACTTGATTAAAAAAATTGAGATAAATTCCGTTGGCAGTTCAAGGAACGACGGCATAAGGTACATTGTAGCTTATGAAGACCTCTTCGATGTTCTCCTAGACTGCCACGTGAACAAAACTGGACATGGTGGATGATCAAAGATGATACATGCACTGGAGTCCAAGTACTACATACCTCGGCCACCAATAGATATTTTCACTTCATGTTGCAGAACATGTAACGAAAAAAAAAACGATGAATAGAAAAGTAGTCGTGCGGCCGTCGAAAGATTTCGCGGAGAGAGGCCAAGTAGATCTCATCGATTTCCAGGCTCTGTCGGATGGTCCATACAAATGGATTTTGAATTATCAGGACCACACTACAAAATTCGTAATTCTGCGTCCATTGGTTAGCAAAAGAGCTCAAGAAGTTGCTAAAGAACTATTGAAAATATTCCTGCTGATCGGTGCCCCGAAAATATTACAAAGCGACGACGGCAGAGAGTTCGTCAATAAAGTGATCGATGAATTACTTGAACTTTGGCCTGAATGTGTAATTGTTCGTGGACGTCCCAGGCATCCTCAGAGCCAAGGAAGTGTCGAAAGGAGTAACCAGGACATCGAAGCAATGCTAAGAGCTTGGATGAAGGACACGTCGTCAAAGAATTGGTCACTCGGCTTAAACTTTGTTCAGTGGACCAAAAATTCTTCTCATCACCGAATAATTAACCGTTGCCCGTATAAGGCGCTGTTTGGATTTGACCCTAAAATTGGGCTGACGTCGACAGATATTCCCTCCGCAATAGCAAAAAAGATGACGAGTGAAGAGGACTTAGATGCATTGGATCATCAACATGCGATTGAAGAAGAATTGGTGACGCACAAAAACGACGTGGGTGACAACAACGCTCTTTCCGACGATGGTGAAGTTTCTAACAGTGCGCAAGTGGATGAGGAAATGGAACTTCCCGCTAATACTCTGTGTTGTATTTGTACTGAAGAAATAACGAAAAGCCAAGACAGTCTTTGGTGCGTTGACTGTTGTGGATGCTTCCATTTTTCTTGTGCACCTTCCCGCAGTTGCGATGACAGTGACATATTGTGCCAGTTGTGTAACCAAAAGAACACAATAATGATTGAAAGAGCGGATTCTCGCAAAAGAATTAAAGTAGCTGCTGACAAGATGGCGCGAATTTCCAATAATCGGGTGCCAGATTTGAAGGCGACTGTGCAATGTTACAAGCACCCAAAGTCGACAGGGGACCTGCTGAAAGAATGACGTTTTCCAGGTAATCAACATTTTTTCATTACTTAAAGTATGCCGACTGGTTAATTGAAATTAATCTTCGTTTTATAGGTGGCCTGCGAGAAGGGAATTATAAAAGGTTGGTTTGGACCAGAAAGTCTAATCCCTGCGAAGAATGGACTATTGACAATTGACAAGATCAATAAAAATGATATATTATCGTTGAGACACGCAGTTGCTGTTACAACTGGCGGACAAGGGTTTGCAAAATGTAGTTGCAGGCCGGGTAAAATGCAATGTAAAACTAAAAAATGTGCCTGTTTCGCAAAAAAACAATTATGCAATAGCCGGTGTCACAGTAGCATGCCTTGCACGAACAAGGAATAGTAGGTACGTATTTGAGTTTCCTGTAATTAGTTAAATATTTTTGTAGCTTTTTCATTGTTGAAGTTGTAAATAAATACAACGAATTTCGAAGAGTAACTCTTTTGTTTTTCTCAATTTTGACTTATCATTTCTCAATAATAAGTCTTTGTAATCGTATTTTCGCAAAAAAAAATTTTTGACCCCCCCTCAAAATTTGTAGTTTTACGTTTCAAAGTGCGTAGAATCCAAATCTGGAATAAAAAAAAAATGTCCGTCCACCGTCCGGGCCATATCTTGCCCTTGGAATGCTCGAAAAAACTCGTTCTTTCGCACATAGACTCCATTTGGGGTCTAGTTGGTCCTAACATCTGATCAGTTTCATCAAATAACTCCCTGGGGTTTTATGGGCCAAAAGCGGGTCCAAAATGGGGATTTTCAAAGGATTTGGGATCATAGGGGTGTGGGGTGTCGATTTTCATGAAATTTCAAGCCGGATTCGACTACATCCATGAATAATTAACCCGTAAACAGTCGAAATAATAAGGCATTGTTCGATAATTCGCAGCGTTTTTCATTGGCTCCCTCATAGCTAGGCTTCCTCGTAGGTAAGTAAACTAAATGACATTTAAATAGATCAGAGAAAATGTCACTAAGATCCCTGCAGCAAGATGTGAACGTCTCGATTGGTGGTCGGCCGTCGATGCGTGTAGAACACGGGCTCCATCATAATTTCTTATTTTGCGAATACGAGAAGAACGCATACAATTAAGATCCAAAGTGAATTCAATGAAGTGATGCTCACGGTCGTTATCAAACTCCATGATAACGAGGCCGGCCAAAGTGTTCCAAGAAAAGACTAGTGGCGCTTGGCATTTCATGAAATGACCAGGAAGAGTTGGTCACATGGTGTAATGCTCATGTATTTCATTAAGTGCCCAGAC
Organism: Corythucha ciliata; assembly: GCA_038030265.1. Lineage (NCBI taxonomy): Eukaryota > Metazoa > Arthropoda > Insecta > Hemiptera > Tingidae > Corythucha > Corythucha ciliata. The sequence goes on along the minus strand of CM075943.1, from coordinate 3,800,744 downwards.
GAAGGAGGCATTTCATGAAATGACCAAGATTTTTGGTCAGATGGTGTTCTAACCTGATTATTACACGAAGAGCGCGCATTTCATGAAATGACCAGTCATTTCATGAAATGCCAAATTACAGCATGTGGCTACGACATATATATATATACAGGGTGTTTCGCAACCAGTCGTGAATACTGAAAGAGATGATACAACAGGTGATTTAGAGTCGATATTGTTCTTTTCGACTTTTTCGAAAACCCATTCGTTCCCGAGATATCGATTAAAGTCGATATTTTTGGACATTCGTTACTTTTCCTCATTTAAGAGGGCGTAGCGCCGATACAAAAGCAAAAAAACAAAAACTAATCAGGTCGTTGGAAAGAGCGCAAAATTTCCTTCAAATTTGTGTGCTAAAATAGGAAAAATACCCCCTCCAACGATAGTAAAATTAGCCCAGAACTTAACGAAAATCCTTTTCTATTTTTTTCCGTTACTATTCAAAGCGTGTTAACTTTCTTAACTCAAGTGGCACGGAAGATTCAGATGCGCGGAAAAACTTCTGCATTCAGCTAGCTCTCGAATGGTATGCCACAATAACAAGCTGTGATTTGTCTATCGCTAGGAATGCCACTGAAAATCCAAAAACTGCTTTGAATAGGTTAACGCGCTTCTTCAGTTTCTAACCAGCCGCCGTTCTAAAGCAGTCGCAATTCGCAATAATTAAATTGATTGTTTTACTATAACTCGACCAGATTCTAATGAAACTTTTTAACAAAATTTCCAGATGTACTTGCACCATCATGTATTTTCGTGAAGAAGATTGATTACGTAATTGTTAAAAACAAAACGTTCCCAAAAGTGAAAGAACTTTCAATTGAGGTGCTCAAAATGACTGCCGTTGTTTTGGATGCACTTTCTAGCCCTATTTCGGACTTCAGTAGTGGTCACGCCGAGTCTCCACTCCTGCCGGAGGATTCCTGCTGCGGTTTCAGTTCTGCGCATAAGATCTTCTCTTGTTTGTACATCTTCGAAATACACAATCTCCTTCAACCGTCCCCACACGAAAAAGTCTAGAGGAGTGAGGTCGGGAGAACGCGGTGGCCAACTTATAGACCCTCCTCGGCCAATCCATTTGTTGGGAAACGAATCGTTCAGGAAGTTTCTTACATCTCGGCTGAAGTGAGCGGGACACCCGTCGTGTTGAAAAGTCATGTCTCTCCTGATCTCCAATGGCAAATCTTCGAGAAGACCGGGAAGCTCCTCTCGAAGAAAGCGCAGATAGCTGCTTCCGTTCAGCGTGTCAGGCAGCACAAAGGGCCCAATAAAGTGCTCACCGATTGCTCCTGCTCACAAATTTATGCTGAATTTACTTTGAAACGAAGTCGGTCGTTTAACCCAAGGATTTTCCCCTTTTTTGCTCCAAAAGTGGATGTTGTGGAAGTTGACTATTCCTTCTCTGGAAAACCTGGATTCGTCGGTCCAAAGGATGGACTTCAGGAAATTAGGGTCCTGAGAAACCTTATCCAGGATACATTGAGAAAATTGTACCCTCCTAATTTCGTCGCCAGGTTCCAGACCCTGTACCGGGGTGAAGTGAAAGGGATGCATATTCTCCCCTTTCAGAGTCGACCAAACTCTCTTAGCAGTCACCTGATAGTCTCAAGCAACTTGCCGAATACTTGCACGAGGATTTTCCTCAATCGCTTGTAATACCGCTTCCTCCAGGTGAGGTCGAATTCTCCTGTTCCTTTCAACGCGGCGACGAGAGCAAGTTCCAGTCTCCCTGAAGCGACGGAACGAATTACTAAAAACGTCAGCTTGAGGAACTCGACGTGTTGGAAATCTCTCCTCATACAAACGCCGTGCGAGCGAGTTATTCCCATCAGCAAGCCCATACACATAAACAATGTCCGCGTACTCTTCGTTTGAAAAAGACGTCATGACGTTAGCTGGATCAACGAACGAAAGACAAAATGTGACGATCTGTGTGTTCTTAACGTTGGAAAATTTAGGAAAGAAACGATAAAATGATATTATTAGATAACTAAAATCTCTCGAAAGAACAATTGCACGTTACAGATGATTATTCTGGGAAATTTATGCTTCCTGCACTCACTGTAGTCAGACAGCTACTTCAGAACTTAAGCACTGCGTCAATAGATTTCAATCCGTTTTCGGATTTTCAGTGGCATTCCCAGCGATGGACAAATCATAGCTTGTTATTGTGGCATACCATTCGAAAGCTAGCTGAATGCAGAAGTTTTTCCGCGCATCTGAATCTTCCGTGCCACTTGAGTTAAGAAAGTTAACACGCTTTGAACAGTAACGGAAAAAAATAGAAAAGGATTTTCGTTAAGTTCTGGGCTAATTTTATTATCGTTGGAGGGGATATTTTTCCTATTTTAGCACACAAATTTGAAGGAAATTTTGCGCTCTTTCCAACGAGCTGATTAGTTTTTGTTTTTTTGCTTTTGTATCGGCGCTACGCCCCCTTAAATGAGGAAAAGTAACGAATGTCCAAAAATATCGATTTTAATCGATATCACGGGAACGAATGGGTTTTCGAAAAAGTCGAAAAGAACAATATTGACTCTAAATCACCTGTTGTATCACCTCTTTCAGTATTCACGACTGGTTGCGAAACACCCGTATAACTCAACCCGATGATGAAAACTGTCGCAACTCATGAAAGTGTGGCTCTTTTCGAAGTAGTATATAGCAATGGTTTTAGCCTTAACTCTTGTCGAATTGACTTGTTGGACAAGGTAAGAATACAAAGCCCAATTTTTGTTTTGGGCAGCACAGTTTTCAGCCCAAAGAATGAATTCTTCTTTGTCCCGATGGAATTCAAAAAACTGGTTGTACGCACTTACTACGTCTTCTTTGTCACTACCAGAAATGCCTGCGTGCCACAGACAAGCAAATATGGGCATTTGTCTTTTCTTTCCGACCGGAGCAAATGTCTGATTATAGCAGGGTAAACGCTTGGTGAACAAGGCAAGTTTGTATTGGTCCATCCTGGGTAGCATGATGACTTTTTCCATATCTGTTGATACGCACACAGTTTTCTCGTCAAACTCTTCTCGTGCATGTGCTTGATATAAATTACGAGATTTAGAGGCATTGGAAGTATGTTGAAGCCAGGAGTTACAAATTTCGCAATCCTCCCCGGTCTGATCTTCATGAGTCTTTTTGTGGAGTTTCACTTCTTGGCACACTTCACATTTCTCATTGCCAAGTGTTGTGAAGTGAATATTTTCTGAAGCCACCATTCGTCGATATACTTCATACCCACATTTTTGTTTAGGGTATTTTTATTTGAAATCATCGCTCATTAGCTTGATGTTGACATCATTGGGCAAGTAACGGACTCGTGGGGCGTGTTCCCTCCTGTAATGTGAAATTGTAGGATTGAAGCTATTTATATGGTTTATAATAAGCTGCCGGTCCACTTTATTGGGTGGGATATTTTTTCCTCTCTGGTCGCTTCGTGGACACATTTCCGCAGACGTGTTATGTAGCACGTTAAAAACGACTTTGTCGTTTTTAGGATGGTATCCTAATGCACGTGAACCTGGCGGCACACATATCACCAAACACGACGAAAATGGCGCCATTCGTTTGTTTACTGTTTGTTTACGTTTGTTTAGCCAAAATTTTCGTTTGTTTAGCCCTGCAAAATACAATTTTTTAAAAAACAAAATGTGTGCCGCCAACTTCACGCAACGGCACACATGACCCCAATCGTTTGTTTCGCTACATATTCAGACACAACATCGTTTGTTTACGTTTGTTTAGCCCAAATTTTCGTTTGTTTAGCCCTGCAACATACAATTTTTTGAAAAACAAAATGTGTGCCGCCAACTTCACGCAACGGCACACATGACCCCAATCGTTTGTTTCGCTACATATTCGGACAGAACTTCGTTTGTTTACGTTTGTTTAGCCCAAATTTTCGTTTGTTTAGCCCAAATTTTCGTATGTTTAGCCCAGCAAAACATGTATTTATGAGAAAATACATCATGTGTGCCGCCAACTTCACGCAACGGCACACATGACCCCAATCGTTTGTTTCGCTACATATTCAGACACAACATCGTTTGTTTACGTTTGTTTAGCCCAAATTTTCGTTTGTTTAGCCCTGCAACATACAATTTTTTGAAAAACAAAATGTGTGCCGCCAACTTCACGCAACGGCACACATGACCCCAATCGTTTGTTTCGCTACATATTCGGACAGAACTTCGTTTGTTTACGTTTGTTTAGCCCAAATTTTCGTTTGTTTAGCCCAAATTTTCGTTTGTTTAGCCCAGCAAAACATGTCTTTATGAGAAAATACATCATGTGTGCCGCCAACTTCACGAAACGGCACACATGACCCCAATCGTTTGTTTCGCTACATATTCAGACACAACATCGTTTGTTTACGTTTGTTTAGCCCAAATTTTCGTTTGTTTAGCCCTGCAACATACAATTTTTTGAAAAACAAAATGTGTGCCGCCAACTTCACGCAACGGCACACATGACCCCAATCGTTTGTTTCGCTACATATTCGGACAGAACTTCGTTTGTTTACGTTTGTTTAGCCCAAATTTTCGTTTGTTTAGCCCAAATTTTCGTTTGTTTAGCCCAGCAAAACATGTCTTTATGAGAAAATACATCATGTGTGCCGCCAACTTCACGAAACGGCACAAATGACCCCAACCGTTTGTTTCGCTACATATTCAGACACAACTTCGTTTGTTTACGTTTGTTTAGTCCAAATTTTCGTTTGTTTAGCCCCGCAACATACAATGTTTTAAAAAACAAAATGTGTGCCGCCAACTTCACGCAACGGCACACATGACCCCAATCGTTTGTTTCGTTACATATTCGCACAGAACAACGTTTGTTTACGTTTGTTTAGCCCAAATTTTCGTTTGTTTAGCCCAGCAAAACATGTATTTATAAGAAAAGACATCATGTGTGCCGCCAACTTCACGCAACGGCACACATGACCCCAATCGTTTGTTTCGCTACATATTCAGACACAACTTCGTTTGTTTACGTTTGTTTAGCCCAAATTTTCGTTTGTTTAGCCCAAATTTTCGTTTGTTTAGCCCAGCAAAACATGTATTTATAAGAAAAGACATCATGTGTGCCGCCAACTTCACGCAACGGCACACATGACCCCAATCGTTTGTTTCGCTACATATTCGGACAGAGCTTCGTTTGATTACGTTTGTTTAGCCCAAGCACGAAAATGTGGGCTAAACAAACGTAAACAAACGAAGTTGTGTCTGAATATGTAGCGAAACAAACGATTGGGGTCATGTGTGCCGTTGCGTGAAGTTGGCGGCACACATGATGTCTTTTCTTATAAATACATGTTTTGCTGGGCTAAACAAACGAAAATTTGGGCTAAACAAACGTAAACAAACGTTGTTCTGTGCGAATATGTAACGAAACATACGATTGGGGTCATGTGTGCCGTTGCTTGAAGTTGGCGGCACACATTTTGTTTTTCAAAAAATTGTATGTTGCAGTGCTAAACAAACGAAAATTTGGGCTTAACAAACGTAAACAAACGAAGTTGTGTCTGAATATGTAGCGAAACAAACGATTGGGGTCATGTGTGCCGTTGCGTGAAGTTGGCGGCACACATTTTGTTTTTTAAAAAATTGTATTTTGCAGGGCTAAACAAACGAAAATTTTGGCTAAACAAACGTAAACAAACAGTAAACAAACGAATGGCGCCATTTTCGTCGTGTTTGGTGATATGTGTGCCGCCAGGTTCACGTGCATGGTATCCTAGAGTCGTCAAAAAAAATGTTTTGCAAACGGGCACTTTTTCACCGCTATGTGTCGATAGGGAATAGAGAAAGTTGCATTCTCTTTGGCGGGTTGCATCCACTTTGCGAGTTTTGATGGGAGTTTTCGAGCACATGAGAAAAATTAAGTTTCTTTGCTCGTTGTGAGTCATATCCCAGAACTTCGTGTGAATGATTTTGCGGCGTTCCTCGCTTATTTTTAGGAAACAGTTATATCTGCATTGTTTTTCTTTGCAGACACTCGATCGTATGGGATGTTTCGCAGAGGCCTTTTGCTGAGCCCTTTCTTTTTGAAATTGTTTGTAGGAATGTTTCTTGACTTGATGATTTGAAGACGCGACAATTTCTTTTGAGTAAGAAGCCGCGGGTACTTGAGAATAATCGACGTTCTCGAGCTCGACAACCGGTGACCCTTCCCCTGCATTTAGTTCGTCGTTTTCCATCAGGAATTCCTCGACTGCGACAAGTATTTCTTCATTGGTAATGGACGTGTCATCTCCTGTTAGGGTTATGTTTACTACGTTCCCATCTGAAACGAGCTGTTCGTGTGATTCAAAAATGTCGGTCCGCCTCTTTTTGGTCACTTGGCAAGGTTCAGTCTCACTGAAGGTTGAAAAATCGGAATCATGCATGCCACACGTAATAAGGGAAATGTCGTTCAAATCACAGGTAGTAACACTCTCACTTGAAAACTGTTCTACTGCGTCGATTTCTAAACTGTTGTGTTGAACTAGATTGAGCGTCGCATTCTTGCCAATCTCATTATTGTTTTCATCTTCCAAGCAATTAACCTAAATTAAATCACTACTAAGTCTCTCTGCATAAAAAAAGAAGAAAAAAAGAGATGCTCAACTTACTTTATTCGATTCTTTTGCAGAATTCTTAGAAGTATGTGTCTTTTTGGCGGTGAGCAGCTCCTCGAGTAATTTTGTAGCACTTTCGTTCGACAAGTTCGAATATTTATTACCACTCAAACTCATTAAAACTGCCCTTTTACCTCTACTCAACATTTTCCTGCAGCCAAAACCCCAGTAAATTTCACTAATAATGTTATAACTGCTATTTAAACAAAAGAAACGAAGAATGACCTAATTGGTTTAACCGCAGCAACTTGTAGATTGAGGCCCCAACGTAGACACACCGGCCTAACTAGAAAAGCAGCAAGTGGACTTCCTGCGACAACATAACCAGCCTCACGATCGCTGTGCTACATTGAAAAGCAGTAACTTGAAATGGAGTCCCCACTCTCTAACGTTTTCAAGCTCAACGGTCCTATGAAAAGCAGCAGTAACGTTCCCCTAACTTATTTTGGCAGCAAAAAGACCAACTGCCTTTCTTTGGAGGACGAGGGAACAAATTCATCTAGCAGTAACGGTTGTTCCCTCGAAAAATCTTCACAGAAATTTTGTCCACTGCTTTTTTGGGTGGCAATGGAAAGCTCTTTTAAAGACGAATCCAACGATACCAATTTGTCGATATGTCTGATTTTCGGACTTACTGCCTTTTTGCGAAGTGCGGCAGTGTAGTGCAGCGTCCTCTCCAAAAAAACATATTTTTCAATTCAGAGATGACGGGTGGAAAACCCTGCACCGCACGGGTGTATTGCACCGAATGGAAAAACGCCATAAAATTAAGTTCTGACCCATGAAACTTCCTCATTACCGACTTGTATTGCGTAATATTTACTATCTCCGATTGGAATGGATTCCAATCAACGGTTGGCTGCGTTGCGATCTGAGCAAGATATGATTTCTTATTAAATTGTTGTGATGTTCTCTTGTTTTTCACGCAACAGCGAGTATGATTTCTTGTTTTTTAACAATTTAAAAAAAAAAAAAACCATTTGCCTACGGTGGATAATAATTGTTTACAACAGAACACGGTGTGCCTTCATCTGAATATTTACGGTCCGTAAAAACATCCTTTTAGCAATTATTCAAACCATGAAGTCTTTCTATTTTGCATGCTCGGGTTAATCTTTTCTTCCTTTTCACCTCACCCCTTTACCATACCTCGTCATTCTCTCCTCTTTTGAGTTATTATGAAATTACTGGTTGAAAAAGGACTCGGCGTTGTAATAATAATGATACCAAAAAAAAAACTGTGTTTTTCGAATCAAAAATTACTACGAACTCTTAATTGTTTCCTCTGGTGATCATTAAAATACGCGGAATGGGCATCCGTTTGAAAAACGAAACCCTATAATACCGAACAGTAAAACTCTCTTTTTTTTTTTACAGTTATTCCTTATATTGTATATTCGTGTTAATTAATTTCAACACTTGTTTTAATCAAAGTGTTATAGAATAAATTGCCTTCAAATGTAACGAGAAGGGGAGTAGGGGGTGATATTACGAGAATTATTTTTCTTCTAAAGGAAAAACACAAAAGGAATGGCGCAGGCAACTACGATTCGAACGGTGGTACTCAATATCGTTTGTAATTTCCTCGAGAGACAGGCAAATTTTCGTTTCCAAACACCGAAAAGTCTTTCCACGGTGACCCGTGTCCTAATGTGAGATTTGTAATATCTGTTTTCTGAAGGAGTCGTCGGGTTTAATACTGGAGTGAAGAGGTTTCGTTTTTGGGCGTAACCGCTATCGCCTAGGAGGATACCTTGCCTCTGGTTATTTTCAAAGGCAGTGGCGATCGAGCTATTTTCGAATATGCGGCTGTCGTGTGCCGAACCCAGGCCACCTGGCGACAATGTCCAGAATTTCCATTCGTGGGCCGCAGACGACCTGGACGTTTTTAGCGACATCCAGCCCTTCCTATTTCTGTAGTGCTCACCTCCATCGCCGCCCGGACTTTTGATGGCTATGTGAGTGCAGTCTTATGCATCCTACAACTCCGGGGAAGTTCCCCGTGTTATAAAAAAGGCGACTGTACCTCCCGACTGTCTCTCCCTCAGGAAATTTGACGTAACGCCTTATGTGCTCAACTAAACATTCAGAAACTTCTCTAATGATTCTGGACACCGATGGCTGACTTACAGATCGTAAATCACCACATACAATCCAAAAATGTAGAAAAAACCCGCAGCTTTTCGTTGCAACATCCAGACGAAAATTAAGAAATAGTACAATATAAGAATGCGCAGTTCCTTGGGGCAAGTCCGTGGCCGAAATTCCTCTAATTCCCGGTTAAAATTGAGTAAAACGGCCTACTCGCGGATAAAAACCGCAAAAGAGCTCATATTCGCATCTAAAAAATGAGAAAAGGGGCTCGTTGACGGCAAAATCGACGAGGAAGAACTCATTTGCTGTAAAAACGCCAATTCACGGTCAAAATGGGGAAAAATTGCTGAAATTGAGGAAGCGCACATCATATTCCTCAATTTGCGATGCATAATCCATATCAAAGTAAGAAAAGCCAATAAACTGACGGTTTATGGAGACCTTTTCATGGATGAATTGCGTAAAAGGGCTCGATTGCGGATAAAATTGAGAAAAAACGTGGAGAAACTTTTTTGCCTCCCCCCCCCTCCCTTGAGAAAACTCTGGATCCTCGCCTGCTTAAAATTTGATTGCGATCATTGTGGTCTCTAGCGTTATCAAGTAAACCTTCCCCTTCTCACGCGGCAGGCTGACTTTAATTTTCATTGATGTCAGTCCTCTGCCACATTGATAGTGTCTTGTGCGTTTTTTCCGTTCTCCGATTATAAAAGAGATGTCCGAAAGGAAAAAAAGAGTCAACTTCTCGGGAGAAGAAAGGTCTTTGCTTCAGGAGATTATTCAGCGTCATCTCCACGTCGTTGAAAACAAAAAAAAACCGACGCCGTGACAACTTCATAAAAGAAAAAAGAATGGGAGGAAATCGAAACGGAATTTAACAGCCGTGGAATTTCTATCAAGGTAACCTAATTGTGTTATTTTTTTCATTCTCACGGAGTAACTTCATTACATGTCGACAGAGGCCTCTGTAGTCCGTCCATCTCAACATGGGTGTAAACCTAATCCTTGGGTGTATTCATTTCATAGGACTGTTGATCAGCTTAGAAAATGCTGGGATAACATGAAAACCCAGAGAAAAAAAAGAGTTGGCAGCGGAAAAGAAGGAACGCATGCGGGAACGGGTGGTGGGTCGTTCCCTTCAACGAGCCAGGCGACTGACGAGCCTTTTCTAGATACTCTGACACAAACTGTCGATATAGAAATTCGCGACACCGTCGATAGCGACACAATTGCCGAAGTTATTTCGGGAGCGAATCGGCATTACATGCTTGATGGCGATTCCATGGTCCCAGTAGTGTCAGGTACGTCATTTCTTTATTTCCAGGTTTGGCCTTCCATGGCGCAAGAGATTTTGATTTGTCCTTTTTAGCTGGAATAGATTCACCACAACATGAGGTGGAATTGGAGGACAACGACGACGACGAACCACGTCGAAAACGGCCACGAGGTGAGGATCAAAATTACATATTTCATTGAACCTTTCTTCGTTAGCATATTTAACGATTGCACAGGCTCGGGGTTGCACAGTGCATTTATATTGCACCACAAAAGGGTTTAATGTAATCTTTTTTCAAGTTATAAGCCCATTGTATTACCAATTTGTTTAGGTAACGTCAACATGAAGGAGAGGCTGGCGAAGGAGTCAGAACTTCGCTGCCAAAAAATAATGTTACAAATTGATGTGGTGAAAGAAGAGCTGGCAATGGCCAGGGAGCGGCATGCCCTTCAAACTGCCAACTTGGCCATCGAGAAAGAAATTCTTGAGATGAGGTTTCAAGCGGCCAAAGATTTAATGAAGGGGAGAATGAAGGCCTCAATAACATAAAATGTTCCACGTAAAAAATATTAAATAATAATGTTTTCTTTAGCAGTAGTCCTGACTGATCCAAACGCAATATTCCACGAGGCACTGGAACTGGAGTCAGGTCAGTTAGATGATCTGGCTTATGGCCACTTCCCCGAACTTTTCAAAACCGCCACACCCCGCCCACCGAAAATAAATAATTTGTTCTGCGCATATCATCATCTTCCCTATATTTGAGTGCGTTCAAATTTTGCAGCGCAGAGGAGGTTATTACGAGCCTTCTGCCAAAAGTATTTCAAGTTAGGGATTAGAAATCGGTCGGCTGCACGTCGAAAATCACAAAAAAACTGGATATTTTCTTACTTTTTATACTCAATCGGTTGTATCTCTGGAACTAAGTAGTTTTCGATGATTGCGCTCCTTTGCATTTTTGAAATAGACTAAGTTTGCGACTGTTTTAGCCCAATTGTATCTCCGTACGACTAATGGTTCCTGAGATATGGCCCGTCAAAAATTGACCATTTTCTGCCGCTGACGGAAAATTGGCTGGAGCCTGAAGCTGGAAAAATTGATAAACGCTTGGCAATCTCTTTCAGATACAAATCCTTCCATTTCCTAAAAAAATCCTGAAGATTCCACGTTGGGTGTTGGCGCTGCACGATCTCAAATTTGGATTTGAGGGCCCTTTTGTTCGATTTGGTGAAATATCTCTGAGACCATCGGTGTAGACTAATCATGGGCGTGGCCAGCGGGGGAAGGGGGGCAGGAGTGGGCAGTTGCCCTCCCCTAGAATCAAAAGCGCAGATTTCGTGGGGTAGGTGCCCACCCCCAAATTCAATCAAAAAGTTGAAATTCAACACTTTTTTAATGATTAAGACTTTCGCAGGAATTGCTCAGCAACAGAACCGATTACTCGAATTTCGCCTACTAATACATACACCAACTTCGCCGTTTTTTTTTTGTTTTTTGTGATGAAAACCAAATTTCGCACATTACAATCTCTGCCTCACTATCACTAAGCAACCAGCATCACTGCTTTCGACCACTAAGACATCACTTTTACTGACATTTCTTCCTCAAATGTCTTGTATTTCGATCCATAAAACCAATTTTGTGGATTGTGGATTTTTCTCACTAAAAAAAAAAAAAAACACACATTTTCGCTTATCGGTTTCTCCAAAAATCAATAATTCGCGGATGTTTGTTGCTGACAAACCGACTTCGAGGTCTAGCTTAACTTTGAAACCGATTTTGCAGATTTTTCGCGCTAAAATCCCATTTTCCCAGGTACGACGCGCAATTTCGTGTGTTTTGGCTTAATGTTTTTTGAAAAAAAAAAAAAAAAAAGTTCTCTGACGATGCCCAGGAAACGAAGAAGTAGAAGAAGAAAAAAGCCAAAACCATAAAAACATAACATTAATCAAGTAGTATGGCTTAAAAACTAACATTATTAATAACCCATTTTCTTCATTTTAGCTGTTAAAATGTCTCAAAAAACCGTGAAATTACGCATTTTTATTTATTATTTTATTGCGGCCAGCACTGGGCATAGCCTATCCGCGAATTGGTGCGCTCGATCTGTCAACTTCACCCGCAAAAGAACAGTATTTCCTCAATTTAACCTGTGGATGAACGCAATTTCTCAATTTTAGCCACGACAATTCCATCAATCAACAACAAACGGTGACAATTTTGCCAATTCGTTTTCCCTCAATTTTAGCAGCAAATTAGTGCTTTTCCTCAATTCTGCCTTGAGCAATTTTTTCCCCCTTCAAATTGTAGCAGTGAAAAGGTCCACATAACCCGCATGTGAGCGAATTTCATTAATTTTGACTTGGACGTTGCATCGCAAAACCTTGAAATGGGTATTTTCCTCAATTCCACCTGCGAACGAACAATTTTCCTTAATTTTAGCCGTGAATATAAGCACTTTTTCAAAAATGTACGCGCTCTTTCTCAATTGTACCCGCAAACATGCCATATATATGTATAACAACGGTAAATTAGCACTTTTTCGCAATGTTTATCGAGATGTTTGTTTGAGAAACCACGATCTGGCGCCTTCTCTCAACCTGCGTGAATAAGCACCATTTCTCAATTTTAACCGTGAATTGGCGTTTTTCCCCGATTTTAGCACCAAGTGAGTGATTTTTCTCAATTCTACATTGAACGGACAATTTATTTTGTCAATTTTAGCTGTGAAAAGAGCTCTCTAACCCGTGAATTAGCGCATTTTCTTAATTTCGTCGCGGACTTTGCATCGTGGAAACTGCAAATTGGTATGTTTTCTCAATTTCAACCGCGAATAATGAGATTTATTTCTCATGTTTAACGTGAATCAGCACTATTACTCAATTTTAGCCGTGAATGGGTGTTTTTCCTCAGTCTTAGCCGCAAAATGTCCTTTTCTGGATCCGCTAACATTTTATCTCAAGACGTGCCCCCCCCCCGGCTAACTGTGGACCCGTGCCTAGCATGGCTGCCCACCCCTTGATCACGGGCTGGCTACGCCCATGAGACTAGTCGTTCTTTTGTTCTTTTAGGCCACAAGTTCCCATTCGCGTTTTTCTTCGATCGCATGGAATAGCGGAAGTAACGTGAACAACTGTGCCAAATTTAATAGGTACGCCTAACTTTTTCGATGACGAACCGGTTTTATCGAAATCAAGGATACATATTGAAAAATGGCAGAGGGGGATTATAAACGCACCCATCTGAAGAACGTTTAGCCAAACTGGACACCTTTCGTTATGAACTTATCTCACAAAATTGTCTATGGATTGTTTAGCGAATATATAAAGAACAATATTTCACGCAACTTCCAATGATAAGGCTTACGCAAATTTCTTCCGTTGGACGCGAGCGTTTCATAATAAAAAAAAAGTGTACTTTTTCAGGGTTTGTCACCTAAATTACCCTAAAATTGTGACGAATGTGCCTGCTGAAGTGGTGACTAAGTGAATTGGGTAAATCGGCCTTCAAAGAGAGCCGCAACATGGCCTCTTTTCCCCCTAGAAGCTGCTGCCCATCAACACCTGTTACGCACCTTGCAGGTCCCAAGTGCTATACTTCATGAGTGCTAATATGTCGTTTATTTTCACTATTGCTACTGATTTCTTTGGTTAAGAATCTACTATACACTAGCATGGTGTTAATTGGCAGTAGTTAGAGTTTGGGGGTTTGAAATTCCGATTAAGGACTTCTAAAAACATAATAGATGAGCGGAAACCATGTTTTAAACCCTATTACAAGATATGGCGTGGTGAAAACGCCCCAAAAACACGATAGTTAAAAATCCACTCAAATTTCGCCGTGTTGCCGGGGTTGTAACGTTGGGCAAAGTTAAAAATCAGACTCAGCACACCTGAAAACATTAAAATCAGTCATCAAACTTAGTCCCGGAGTTTTTTCCTGTAACTACCCCGTTTGGTAACCTGCTTCCTTGACTACAACTTGCTTTAAAAACACCATTCGACATCCCAGAGTTGAATATTTGGAAGCAGAAACGGCGCTCTGTGATTCTGCCTGATGTGAAAATCCCAGAAGTCAGAAAAGCGTCAGGTTTGAGGGTATGACATTGTTTGACGACTTTATGACAGTGTGAGGCTAGAAAATTGGCATTGCAGGGAAGGGGTAGCCTTACTTTTATGAGAGAATTGACAAATAAGCTTCTTAACCACCGCTTGTCCTCAGCTAATCGTCGTGATATTCTCTTTATCTTTCTTTAAAAATAAACTTTCCTGAAATCCTTGGGGGAGGGGGTAGTTTCCCCCATTACCCTCCCCCCTATTGGATCAGCCCTAGCGACGAGTTCTTCGAACGCTAAAAATCAATTGGTTCGTGCGGGTTTCTTTTTTTTTTTTTTTTTTTTTTTTTTTGAGGGCTCGGACGGTCTCCTGACTCCGAAGGTGCCAAAAGCCTTTCGGCCCATACACCATTCCCACTTGGGGCCCGGACTCGGGAGAGCCTAGTACGGCTCCTCAAACCTATTTATCCTTTCCAGCAAACTCAGGAGACGGGTCCCATTCTCCTTTGAGAAGCTGGGGAAGGGTATCCTATCGTCACCAAAAATGGTGTATCTGGCCGCCGCGTAGCCGTCACACTCGTATACGACGTGCTCCGCGGTTTCTTCAGCCTCCCCACACCTTTCGCAGTCGGGCTCCCCTACTGCCCCCATGATTGACAAATGCCTATTAAGGGCTTAATGCCCTGTATACATCCCTACTATCCGCCTAAGCTTAACCCGTGTTAGTCCCAGCAACCATGCCGAAGCTTCCTGGTCTTCCTCATTGATTCCCAGTTTTGCTTGCAGGCACCCGGGTTCAGTCCGCCATCTCCTCAGAGCTTGGTCACTGGCCCAGGCCCTTATCTCCCTCAAGACCACCCTGCGGGCAATGCCCACCGATGGTTCAGGTCCTATTACCGGCTGGTCCGCGCCACGCTTGGCCAGCTCGTCTGCTTTTTCATTTCCCTGCCATCCTCTATGACCCGGGATCCATCCCAACGTTAGGGAGTTCCCTTCACCCTGGAGGTCCCGTATCCCTACTCTGCAACTCGCCACGGCCGCTGAGTCCACCACGGGTTTGGTGATCGCCCCCAGCGCCCCCCCTGCTATCAGAGTAGATACCGATCGCCCTACCTGTCACTTTCCGCTTCAGTAGCTCCCGAATACAGGCACCGATCGCTACCACCTCGGCCTGGAAAACTGTGGTGTGTCCCCCTAGCGGGATACTTATTTCCACCCCCAGCTCCGGCACGAAAATTCCAGCTCCGGTCGGCCCTTCCTGACCCTTCTTGGAGCCGTCCGTATAACACACCAGCTCCCCTTGCCGGGATTCCCAACCTTCCTCTCTCATAATGACTCTCTGCTGGATTTTTGTCGAGAAGTCATTCCTTTTAACCACGTAATCCGGTCTAAGTGCCGAGGACGGGGATACTCTGTTTAGTTCCCCTTCCCAGTCCCATTGGCCCAGCCTGGCCCGCCTTAGGCCTCCCTGGCATCTCAACCTGTAGGCAACTTCAAGTGCCCGACCCCTGACTTCAATGTCCAAGGGCTTCAGGCCTAGTAATCTTTCCATGGCCCTCGTAGGGGTTGTCCGGAATGGCCCCAAAATCGCCAGGCAAGCAAGCCTTTGTATTTTTGCGAGCCTATCCGCCCCCCGCCCTTCTCTATCCCCCTCCACCATGCGACCGCCTCGTGCAGGATGCGCGGTCGGATGATTCCTGTGTATATCCACTTCATGACCCGTGGTTTCAGGCCCCAGGTCTTCCCCACGATTTGTCTACATTGTTGAAAGGCCACCACAGCTTTCTTATAGACGCTGTCTACGTGTTCCTTCCACCTTAACTTCTCATCCAATATGACTCCCAAGTATTTAACCTGTTTTGAGAGAGCGATGGCCTCTCCCCGAAAGTGGATTGATTACCACCCCTCCCTTTTTCTCTTGTGAGTGAACAACACCATTTTCATTATACTAGGGTTTATTGTGAGACCCCTAGGCCTACACCATGCCTCGACTATCCCCACCGCCCCCCTCATGAGAGAACACAGTGTGGATAAGTCTTTCCCCCTAACCACTATGGCTCCGTCATCCGCGAAAAATTGCGCATAATAGCCCTTTTCCTCTAATTTCCTTATAAGACTATCTACCACAAGTATCCAGAGAAGAGGCGAGAGACTTGAGCCCTGGGGCACCCCCCTACTGGCTCGTTTTTCCACCCTATCGCTGCCCACCTTAGCGACCACCCACCTATGACTCAGCGAGTAGTCTATCCATTGAATCAGCCCCTTCAATATCCAAAAAAAGAGCCAACGCGTACTCTTTCTGGGCCACCGACCCCTCCACCCACCCCAGTAAGTCGTGGAGGGCCGAGTCGGTCGACTTCCCCGCCGTGTACGCATGCTGGTTCTGGTGGATCACTCCCCCAGTAGCCAATGATTCCCTCATGTATAATTCAATTATCCTTTCCATCAGTCTTAAAAGTACACTGCTTACACTAATGGGCCTAAAATCCTCCGCTTTGGCATGCTTCCCGCCACCTTTAGGAATAAAAACAACTCTCACCCGTTTCCAGGCCGTGGGTACTTTCCTGGCTGCCAGGCACCTGACGAAGAGTCGTCTTAGTCTCTCCTGAAGCCTCCCCCCGGCATGCTGGATGGCACACGGGTGTATTCCGTCCAATCCTGCTGCCTTGTAGGGTCCCATGGAGCTGAGTGCCCAGTTGAATCGCTCCCTCGAGATCACCACGTCGCATCTATTGCACTCCTCTTCGTCCTCTGTTCCGCCCCTCAGTGGCACGACCTCCTCGCTCCTGCACCCTGGAAAATGAGTATTTAGCAAGTGTGTCGCGATACCTAATCCATCAACCACCGAACCACCGTCCGGAAGCGTTAGTGATCCTACATTACCATTCGGTTCTGACCGTACGATACGAACGAGTCTCGCCGCCTCTCCCGTTTCCTCAATTCCTTCGCAATAGGTCCTCCATGTATCTTTCTTAGCGCGGCAAATTCCAGTCTTGTATGCTTTCCTAGCCGCGCGGTAGGCCTCCCAGCCCTCGTCGTTCCCTGTTGCCTTTGCGGTTTCCGCAGCCGCTCTGGTCGCCCTTTTGAGCAAGCGGAGCCCCAGGCCCCACCAAGGGGATTTTTTGGGCTTCCTCCTTCGCTCTGGGCAGGCCACCTGAAACGCTTCTGTTAGTATTTCCCTTACCTCTCTTTCCTCTTCGTCAATGGATAACCCCCCGGTCTCCACCATTCTTCTTACCTCCCGCTCGAATCTATCCCAGTCTGTATGTCTGGGGTTTCGTTCGGGTTCCGCTTTGTCTCCTTCGGCTCCTACTGTGAACATAACAGGTCGGTGGTCCGACGTTATCACCCCCTCTTGCACCCTCCAGTTATTAATTAGCCTACCCATACTCCCCAGGCTCAGGGTCACGTCAATGACCTCTTGCGTGTTCCTAACTACAAAGGTGGGCTCATCCCCCCTATTCTCCACAAAAAGACCTATTCTTACCAAATCCTCCATTAGCTGCTCCCCGGGTCGGTTTACGTTCGACGACCCCCACGCTAGGTGGTGGGCATTTTCGTCGGCTCCGACCACTAGCAGCTTCCCTGTTGTCCGGCAGTGGGAGCAGAGATTCTCAAGCTCCGCTGGTACGCCATCCTCCTCCATCGCTCTGTGCCACGACGACCTCTTTTACCTCTTGATTTCGCAGGGTTGCCCTGAAACTGACCACAATGAGATCCCTGGTTCCGAAGGGGCGCAACTGTATCGGGTTAAAATTCGCCAACACAGCCACACATGCTCTCGGAGCCAGGTCTCCCTCAGTATAAAAAATCTTATAATCCTTATTTCTAAGATAACACACCCTGTTCCCTGAGACATACGGCTCCTGGAACAGGCCCACCTCAAAACTTACCCTACTCATCAGGACCGCTACATCCGCAGCCGCGGTCCTACTGTGCTGCAGGTTTGCCTGGACGCACCTCACTTCGGCGAGCCCAGCAACAGGTCCTCCTCCAACTCATGGACGGTGAGGATTCCCCCCCCCCCGTTGCTGTGTTGCTAACTGCCCCTCCGCTCCCTCAACTGGCCTTGTAGTACCTACCGGGTCCACTTCCATATCTGACCCCTCGCTATCCATTTCACCCATCCACCTGTTAGGCAGAACCCTAAACCTAACTTTAAAGAGTTCAATACTCACCATGGGCTCTTTCTTAATTTCCTCGGCGTCCTTCTTGGGTATCTCGAAGGTGATTTGCACCCTCTCACCCGTGGGGTCTTGCTCAAAACCCACCATCTTCCACTCCTCGAACGAAAATCCCCTCTTCCAGTTGGTGAGCTCCATATGGGGGATCACGGACTCCTTGGACATCACTAAGCCCGATACCATCGCCCTTATTCGGCTGGGAATCGGTAGGTCCGGTAGCCTACAAATCACCAAATTCCGGGTTTTCCCCTCCTCCTGTAATAGCTCCACGATCCTCCCCGCCTCCTCGGCCGTTTCACAGGTGAGTACAAAGATCTTACTATCATGTACCAGACCCGTGTTGACTAGGGCGGCCCGACATTTCTTCTCTATTTGCCTCGTGCAAATCCACTTTCTAATCTCTAAAACCTCCTCGACCTCAAAAGGTTCTCTGGCCTCTTTGACCACACACACTTTTGCCCTAGCCGATTCCTTTAGTTTCGTGACCCTAGTATCGGTCACCGCCCCCTCCCCCCTAGGCTTCTTTACTGGAGCCTTGGTATCCGGGGGCGTTGGCTGTGACACTGACCTCTGCCGTTTATTAATTTGGGCATTTACCTGTCGCTCCTGGTGTGATCGTTGTTCCAGCTCAGCCCGTCGATTTTGAAAACGGGATTGGAAGCTGGTTAGGAGTTTCCCCGTCTCTCTCTCTCCTCCATTGCCTTCCTGGCTTTCGCCGCCTTTCTCATATTTCTCCTCGACTCTCTTCCTTGTCGGTGGCGACGTGGCTCTTCGAATGGACCCTCACTATCCGAGGTATCCCAGAGTTCGTGGGGGGGTTAATCAGTATTAAACTTATTTTATTCTTATTCTGCGAGTTCTGTTTTTTAGGCATGAAACAACTCCCGAAGACGGTAGATTGTTTCGCCGGCCTAGCCCGGAAAACGATCCTCACGTATTTTTCAGCCCACAAAACTCAAAAGACATGAAAGGGGGAAAACAAAAAACATACTTTCTGTAACCTTGAGGGAGTTGTTGGACAAGTAGGGTAGCTACGGTAGTGAAGAATTTTTTTTCCAAAAAGTGAATCCATACTGACAATTTAATTGGTTAGAAATAGCTATGTGCCAATTTTCATGAAATATCTCGGTTTCACCACAAAGAAATCGTGTACCGAAGTTGAGGAAGCACCGTCAACAGCCTTAAGTAAGCGATAAGTTGAGGTGGTTCTATGAATACCACATTTCTGATGGCTAAGGATCTCTTAAGCAGGCTTTAAGTCAAGGAGGGTAAGGTACGTTTCTGAATACGAAATATCGCGCAAAGGAGACCTTAAGTTAAGGCCTCTTTAAGGAAGGTCTATGAATACGGCCCTCAGTGTCCTATTCGGAAGGTTCTTGTTCTCGATTCCTGGTCGATTTTAAGAACAATACAAACTACTGCCTCTCCCCCCCCCCCACCGCTCTTAATCTTAGTTGGGGCGGGGGGTAGGTTGGACAAGCAAACGATCAAAATTTTAAAGCTAAATTGGACTCACATTGTGGAGTGCTTGTAAAAAGAAAAAATTCCCTTACATGGAGACCACCAGAAGGTAGGTGTCTCTCCCGGGCGGCATGGAGCGGCTTTTGTCTCCGTTCGAAAGGATTATTTTTTTTTAATTTAAAAAAAAAACCGAATGGTGAAGGGAGAGGGGCATGAAAAAAAAAAATAAAAAACGCGTTAGGGTGGACACAAACGCATCGATAAAGAATTCCATAATTCAAAAGATCGGCTTGAACTCCAGGGGTCCATGGGGAAGGGGTAGGATAATTCATTCAATGTCCTTTGTGACCAATCGCCAAGCTCAACGAGAGTTAAGAAGACGAAAACAAGTCCTCTTTCTCAGCCAACCCGGTACCTTCGATACAACGACCATCTTCCACACCCACTCATTTTACACAGGAATCCTGGTTTAAGCCTTTTATTTGTTTTTTTATTTCGTTGTTTTTCTCATTTTCATCTTTAAAATTACAAGGGGGAAAAACCCGCTATCCCATTCGTCGCAAGGAATAAAAATAAAATGAACAACAGAATTCTCCTGATGTTTGAAACATTAGCCTAGTTTGTAGGTTCAAACTCGTAAGCTAAAAGGAACCGCCCGTTAGGCACTGGAAATTACCAAAAATTACAGCACATTTTCCTCGAAATCGCCTTAATATTCTTATAATTTTGGAACTTACAAAGCTTTCACTCAACCTTGCCTTAACATTTTAATTTATCTGGACGAACGTGTGCTTTTTAAGTGATGTCTTGCAATAACGATGAAGTACCTGCATGGATTTTGAAACTATTTAGTAGGGCATAAAAGAAGGACGCACATTAACGATTACCGTAGTGTTTTCTTTTGAGTCAAACACAAAACCATCTCGACTACACCTCTCGTTTTAAAAATTTGCAACCCAAAAGGGTTTTAGAAAGACAACAATACGGGGAAGAATCGTAATAACTAATATTTTTAACGCAGTCAGATTATTATTTCAGAGACATTCATTTGTTTTGAACAATGCAACGAGAGTATGTATGCATGAGCAGGAATACTCATAGGAGCTGTGTTAATTATTTTACTGCTCATGATTTAGTCGTTAGATTTTTTTTCTTCCCTCTTTCCATGTACGAGTACCTTTTCCAAATGACCCAAATCTCTCTAGAAACTAATTGTTGCATGTTCAGGGAGGCTGAGAGGGGATAGGGGTGATGAATTAAAGAATGAATGAAAAAATATAACTACATTAATGAGGATTGAGCTCTCTCATATGTGTCTGCGGGCTTTCCCATTTCCGTCAATCCAAAAATTGCTCGTATTTCCTCTACTCCTTGCCATTCTCTATGTCTAAGATATTGTGCCTTTGACGGCTTATACTTGGGCATAGTGACACCCTCAAGGCTATAAATTGGGCATGGTAGCACCCTCAAGGTATAAGGAGGTTATGTATTATAAGGAGACGTTGAATGGTATTGGCGATTCAGATTAACCAAATGCGCTCTGGTGGCGGACCCATCGAAGTAGGAAGAGCGGTATAGTCTCCACACCCTCCTAAGAGAAAACACAGTTTACCGTCCCTTTTTGGCCTTCAAAAAAGTATTACCTGAAAATATTACTTAATAGCACAAATACCTAATAACAATGAAAGTCATAGTTTAGAAATAAATAAATAAATAAAATGAAATTAATTAAAAAGCTCGTCGTGAAAGAATACGTTTTTAAATAGTCATGTCCCATATCATATCGTCTTTTTAATATTAAATACAATAAATATAAAGATTTGTGTGTGTTTGTGATTCGGTTATCGTATTATCTCCGGCTAATTATGAGTGCTAAGAAAACTAAAATTTGTTGCGTGTATGGTTGCAAATCATACCAATTAAAAGGAAGCTCCCTCGCTTTCCACCGGTTTCCTAAACTAAGTAACACGAAGGTATGTAATCGTAACGATGGATTTCATAATAATAGTAACATCCAACAATAAATAAATATATTTGAAATTAGGTTCGTCTAATTAATAAGTTTGGCGTTGAAGAGGATGTCGACCAACGCCTTGCATGGGAACGTCAATTGAAAACGGGGAAAAAACCCTCCAAAAATATGGTAGTCTGCGGATTGCATTTCTCTCAAGGAAACTATATTTTGCCTGGTATGTCCTATGTTATTTAAATCGATACTCCTTTGGATGTCATACAAATATGGCATAAGATGAGGGAATATGAAATGTGACATTTTTCCGTTCGTACAGATGTTCCGACAGAGAAACCGCGTTTGAAAAAAACTGCTTTCCCGGATATGAATCTACCCGTGGTACCAAAAAGGGGCCCTCAACGCAGTCCAAAGAAAAGAAAGGCTCCAATGAGTAGGGTTCCCTTTACAGAGGGCCGAGTTGATCACGATAATGCTGATGAATCGCTCCAGATTCTGCCTGGAATTATCGAAGACTTCGTACAGACCCAGTTAACTTGCGATGCGTCAATTCAAGTCAGCAGTGAGTCAAAAAACTTCTCTGCCCAAGTGTCGAGTGGAGATTTATACAGTCCATTCATTTCTGGTGTGAAAACTGATGATGTTATGAATACTCTCGCTGGTATTCCGAGCGTTCAATTGTTCAATTTGATTGTTAACTTAGTCAAACGCCACACGAAAGATATGAGAATCAGAAAACTTTCCGTTGAAGAAAGGGTTTTGATGACGATGATTAAGCTGAAACTAAATCTTTCTTTTTCTGTTCTGGCAATACTTTTTCGGACCGTGTCGTCTCAGACGTGTAAAGTTATCGTAGTAGAGACCCTAGAATTTTTAAGAATAGCGTTGGAGGGACGCTTCATTGACTTCCCATCAAGGAATGAAGTTCAAATGAACTTACCCATATGCTTCAAGTCGTTCCCAAACTGTCGAGTTGTCTTGGACTGCACTGAGATTGCTATTCAAGCACCGAAATGCCTAAAGTGCAGATTAAAGCTGTATTCCCAGTATAAATCGACCACTACTGTCAAATTTTTGACAGGGATTACACCAGGTGGCTATCTATCATTTGTGAGTAAAGCTTATGGTGGCAGAGCATCGGACAAAGCTATATTTGAGCAATGTAACATTTTAGCAAAGCTTGAGCCAGGCGACGACGTGATGGTGGATAAAGGTTTTCTGATAGAAGATATCTGCAAAGACTTTGGTGTCAACATTATACGCCCGGCATTCCTCAAACAAAAAAAACAGTTCAGCCGAGAGGAAGCAATGAGGAGTCGAGAAATAGCGGCAGCTCGAGTTCACATAGAAAGGAGCAACCAGAGAATAAAATCTTTCGAAATATTTAATTCAAAAATTAAATGGAGCTTCGTGAATAGCGTCGAAGACGCATTTGTGGTTGTTTGCGCGATAACTAATTTGTGCCCACCAATTTTAGCAGAAGACAAGTTTCAAACTTGAAAATTATAAATATTTCATCCTCGATTACCCAAGTTTTCTTGCCTTCTAACGCTTTTAGCAAGTCTCAATTCCCCTCCCTCGTCTCCCTGTAGTGGTCGGGAGGGGTTGTTTGGAGTTTGGTGGTGTCAAGGGAAATTATGTGAATTGTTCAAAAAGTTTAGGCCAGAATATCCCTTCTTCCAAAAGCCTCGGCGATATGTGGCTACTGCTATACTTTCTCTCATTAATGCTTATAATGGCTGGGCGGTTGGAGGGAGAAAGATATTTCTCGTGAGGGAAGTAAGAAGGGGGAAAAAAAAATAGAAAAAGATGCTGCTCACGGGAGCCCAAGCTAATGAAACATGTTCGACCCCTCTCCTCCTCACTATATCTTTCAGTTCATATTGCCGAGTGAAGAAATGAGCTTTTCTGACTTAGCCACTCGCTTTCATAACTCCCCATCTATCTACCTTCTCATTTACCCGTGGGCACACTAACTGCATACTAATTTTTATATATTTCTAGCCGTATCGGTCCAGGTTTTTGCCTTCTTTTTCATGAAAATCTCATTAATGCCGAAGTCGTTACACACTGGAAATGAGTTCTCTTTCATCATTCTATTTCTAGGAAAAACGCGAAGGAAAACGAAAGTAATTTATAAACTGCGGGGGAGAAACGACTCGTTACGCCCTTCACCAAGAGCCCCTCTGATTCACTCTTTACGAGATCAAGACGTTGTATAGTGGGAGGCTGTGGGTGGATTGTGATTTAAAAAGAAGGCTGGGTCCCATTTGCATGCTCAGTTTCATTGGATCCCCACCAACGGCTCCCTATGCAAATCACGACGAAGTCTCTTCTCTCACACCGTCTGGTTTTATTCTCTTTTTTTTTTTCTTAACGCCTACGCTTCTCGCGAACACGAAAGACGGAGACAGAAAATCGGTCTCAATCTTTTTAGGGCTGGGAGGGTAGAGGGAAGTCAGATGAAAAAGATCATTTCGATAAAGCTTTCATCATCAATCAAGATATAAATTTGTTCTACCCCGATCAATCGCTTGTATATTTGTAAAAGCTTCTTTTCAGGCTTTTTCGGAAACGTTTTTCTTCCCTTTGACCGATGAATCTCAATTTTCTTCTCCCTCGATCTTTCAACGATGGTTGCAGGGTGGGGTGGGGTTGGTGGGGGCTGAGAGCGCAAAGGCTGATAACCTGTCGCCTTTTGCATGCCCCAAAATGAGCGGACTAATTGAGGGGGAAGGGATGCGGGATGCTTGGAATTTAAATCAATTTAAAAAGTCCTTCCCACACCACTACCACTCAAATCCCTTTGTTTTTTTTTAAAGATTCCTGACATTTTAATCTGTTCGTAAAATATTAAACCTGCTCATCGAGAGACTTTTTTATTTTATAAATATAATAGTTTATTTTCAATTTATCGCGAAAAAGCGCCGTCATCAATTAGACGGACCGCGGGGTCTTTTATGTATATAAATAAAGAGATGCGCGCGCTTTATATAATGACTAAAATGAATGTGACCCGTAACGGTGAGACTTCATTTATTCCTCATTAAGTAAATATTCAAAGAGTGGCAAAACATGAAGTGCAAGAAAGAGATTTCTGCATTCTTCGGCAGCAGCTAACCTTTCGCTCTCTTTCTCTCTAAGATCGTTTCTTCTTTCCTTTTTTTTTTTTTTTTTTTTTTCACGTCGCAATTAGACGCTTCTCGGAACACTAACCAGTCACCAGCCATTCTGCCTTTTTAACATAACCGCCTTGCAAGAAGCCACTGTTTATGCTTCCTTCACCTTTCAAATCATTTTCTTTCTTATACCTTCGAAGCCATCACTTCTAACGCGTTTGAAACTTTTTTTTTTTCTTCTGCGCCAATATACATACAACTCCCTACCGTGCGTACGTATAAGTCCCTGAAACGACTCCCTCCCCCCCTCCCCGAACTTACCAAACCCGTTCAACCCATCAAGACCTATTGTCTCTATTTCTCGGTAATTACAGTTCCCTTTAATTTAACCCAATTTATACCTAAAGTGGCATATTTTTTAATCAACTCAAAAGAGCATCTGCCTTAGCCCGACCCTCCTGTCATCTTCGAGCCCCTTTTTTTGTTAATTGATCAATAACTAGTAATTCTTCAATCATTCATCAATAGAATAATCAGTTAAAGGGTCAGCTTTTATTTATGTGGGCGGACGGACAGAAGACAGTCTGAACCCTGGGAAAAAAATGACTTTCCGGATTCACTGCCTTTAAGTAATTTTCAGTGTATTTGAGAAAAAAAGAGGAAATAATCTTAGCCAAATGGTCAAAGCTTAGGGGTGTAGTTGAGGCCAATTATTTTTAAAGGACGTTTTTTTTATTCCGCGAGACTGTATTCCCATAAATTCATTACACAATGACGTTTTTTATCCGTCTCGCTTCGTTTTTTGTTTTTTTTTGCCTCAAATTGTCGCATTTAGAATGCTTAGCCGGGTACATTACGAATTCCTAGGCTTCTAAATAAAACGCTTTAAAGGTTTCCTCAAGATTATAGATCCAGTTTCTTATTATGAGCCGTGTGTACGAAGAAAAAAAAAAAAAGGAGATGAGCGGTTTGGTTGAGAAGGTTGATGGGAGTGATGGATGGAGAAGGGGAAGGTTTCCGAAGGACGTTATATGAAGAAAGCAAAGGAATGTTCTGTCTTGCTCTTTGTTTCTCTCTCTCTCTCTCTTTCTCTTCGGTGCTCTATCCTGCGCCAGATTTATATCTAAAGCAATAACTATCCTTGTTATTAGCTTGACGCACCATTTTCCTCCACAACCCACAACAACTAGCCTGTTGCTACTTTAAAACGTGTATCTTAACCACTGTACCTCCTTCCTCCTTATTGGAACAAGATTGACAATTTTATTTCTATTTTTTTAGTCCTTCTGTTCAAGGAAAATGGACCTGTCCATAATATGTATGTCTCTTTTTTAAATTTAAATTTTTGTCGAGATAGGTGCAGGTTTTGAGCATTTCTTCCAGGGGAGCAGACGCACCTTTGTAGGGGCATTTGATTTCAAGTAGAGCTACTGGAACCCCGTCTTCCATTACCAACCCATCAGGCGAATAAGAGAGCCAAGGATGATTGCGGTTGGTAATAATTCCGCACTGGACAACAATTTTACCGCTTTCTTTGACAAACTCGTCCCGGGCAACGCTCTCCTGCTCTTGGCCGTGCTTTATATAAATATTACAAAACTTTTTCGGCCAAAAATATTTGTTAGATTTCATCTTCCAGTCGGTCTTTGGGTTGTGCATGGCCGTGAAAATCCCGTAGCACCTGCTGCCAGTGATACGAAACTGTCGCTCCTTCTCCCAAAGGCGACGGTCGAGAAAGGTATTTCGACAAAGCTCGACCGGGTCTTGAGCATTTCTGCCCATCATTTTGTATCTCTGGGAACAGCAGGGCTTCATTTCGACAATAACATCAGCCAACGCGGACAGAGCTCGACTGGCGCTGGCATGCTTGACTATTTCGTCGAACATGATGTTACCGTCGACACGATCTATTTCCATGGGCTGAGGATCCTCTATGACATCTCTCTGGGATCGGCCTTTCTTGTGCAGGACGAAGCATGACTTAGGACATATTCGGGCAACCGTTGGAGAGAAAAAAAAATCAAAACATTTATACTTCATGCTGGGTGACCAGAAGCCGTTTATGTGAATTAATTTTTAACCTAAAGCTGTTTGTGATTGAAAGGTTGACATTTTCTAGTCAAAACTTTCATTCTCGACCTGAAATCTATTCACTGTTGAGCCTGAAAATGACTCTTGTGTACTTGAATAGCTCTGCTATTTACTGGGAAGGACAGAGTACTGAAAGCGCCCTAAAATTAGTGGTGAAGCGTCCAAGCACGCAGAGTGAGACCCCCGCGGCAATTTTAGTGGGGTTAAACTAATAATACGGAAAATCCTCAAAGTACATCAAAATGAATTTTTTAAACCACATTCGAAATTGGACCGAATTTTGCCCATATTCTGGCTGTATTGCCTGTACTATAAAACACTAATAAACTTATACGCCATCATCAGGGTTCAGTCTGAAAACAAATCGTTGCAGGAAATCCCTCAGAGCAGGTATTAGATGGATTGCTTGTCTGCAACAACTAGTTGAACCCTGATGATGGCGTAAATGTTGAAAACTGGTTGGGTTTACCAAAGAAAACTGTGGGTGACAACTTTATTTACCTATATTTCTCCTGGATGGTTTGATATACACAACGACGCTGCTTTAGTATTTCAGGTTGTGTGCTTAGGGGAAAATACGACATCTGGTCACCCTTATTTTAAGCGGAACAATTTTTACCAAGCTAAGCCTGGTGATTTTGTGATTCAAATAATTACCTCTTTCATGATTTCCTCTTCATCATCAACTGCATTGGGTTTGGGATCGGGTGGTTTATTGCGAATGCAACAGCCCCATGCATCTAAAGGAGCTGGTTTATATTCAGCGAGAGCACTGGCCTTTCCCGCGGACCAAACACACTTAATGTCCGTGCTGGACAATTGTTCAATTTCCTTCAAGACGTTTCTGAAATTGTCATAAAGTGGTTGCAATTGAAATATTTGCAATAATACACTCTTTATAATCGTAAAACAGGTACGATCGACTGCACTCACCTGTTCAAATACAACAATACGGCTACGATGTGCTTGCAGCACTCAGACAGACCCGCCTTACACGAGTATGTCATTTTAAATATTTCAGCCAAGTCAGCCGCAATGTGACCCTCGATAGTATGAGGGTTGCTTGTTATTTTGCTAGTCTGTAGCACAAGGGCATAAATACTGAATCCTTCGACTTCCGTGTCCTCGATTTGACCGCACAGGATGACGTGATTTGCATTCAACACTGCTTCCCCTTCACTAAAATTCCTCGACGAGGCTGTACACTTCGCGAAATCCATAATTGTTCTTAGCGGGAGCATTTTTGACACGACAGTTTCCAAAGACCGGGGTAATAATTATTATTGAATTATGATGACAGTTTATCGAAAGATCTGTAACCCTTGATAAATGATAACCTCAGCTTTCTGTCCGGGACCTTGAGTCCCGTTCTTTTTCATCATATTCTGGGCATAATTCAGCCTAAAAACAATTGTATTCACTTAAAACTCGCGAAAATATATGATTTAATCCCTTGAGCCGGCGGCAAGTATAGGGCTCTTCTCCGCCATTTTGCCTCGACGACAGCGCTGCAAGTGATAATCTGAATCGCCAGTACACACAACCTCTCCCTGGGATCCCTGTCCAACCTCGCCGGGTGTCCTGTATAGCCTAAGGACAAAGGACTGTGCCAAAACGCCAACCCAAAGCCCTTCTCTCTCAACCCCCCCCCCCAATCCTCGATATTTGTTCAAGCTTCCTGTGCCACCGTGTCCGGCCCCCCGAAAACAAGCCGTCGAAAAAAAGCCGTCGCGAATTTCAGATTCCGTAAAACGAGAGAAAGAAAGAAACCCATCCAGTTTACGAATTGTTGTCATTTTGTACGAATTCACCCAGTTACTAAACTCTTAGTCGATTTTGACGATTTTTTTTGCCATTTTGCGAAGTTATATTTGCGAATTTGAGCCGGACGTAGTTTACGAGTCCCTTTCACCAATTTCTCCACTGACCATTATCAAGCCCTGTTTCCGGCTGTAACACCAAACCGAGTGGTTTCAAAGCGAATACGCCACAAAAAAAGAGCGATTTGCATTGTCATCGATTTGGTCGATTTGGCCGTAGTGCGACCTATTGAGATCCAGTCGAATCGAGCCTGTTTCTCGTGGACTTCAAGACTATGTCGGATAGGCGCCCACGGTTACGTGCCAGGGAGGTCAAAAATGTGGGCGGTTGGGGGGGGGGGGGTTTAAACGCGTTCGTCGCGTCAAAAACTCAGTAGTGCTAGCAGTGGGGAAGCACGGAGACACCATTTGCCGTACCTTTCCCACGGACCAACGAAAGTGTAATATAGTAACTTAAGGTGAACTTTCGGCTTGAAGATCGGCAAATGGCTTGAAATAAAAACGCTTGTCAAGATGACTGAGAAATCAAGAATATACTAACACCTACCTCCCCCCCCCCTCTCATTCGCATGATTCGCGTTCTAAATTCCCCCTCCCCTTTTCCCGAACAAAATAGTGCGATTTAGTGCCTAAAAAGTCTCTGCATTCCATGCCTGTCTCAAACCAACGCGGTCCGCCAACAGGGTGAAAATCTCTCAATTTTAACCGCAATACAGCGTTTTTCTCGATTTCAGCCGTGAATTAGCGTTTTTTTTTTTGTTTTTTTACTCATGGCCATGAATTAACGCTTTTTCCCCCGCGCTATAAAACCACCTCAAGTTGCCTTCAGAAGCCATGATCAGGGGCGTAGGTACGGTGGGGGGGGGGGTTCGCCCCGGACCCTCTATCAGACAAAATTCTGTAATATTCGTGACTATAGCTACTAAAAAGCGCTGATTCGTGATCTCGCGATGCAACTTCCAGACTAAGATTAAGAAAAAAATCGCCGATCCGCGGTATATGGAGGCCATTTTACGTATAAATTGTGGAAATCAACGCAAAAGTGTTGTATTTGGGCAAACCTAGCGGTTAAAGTTGAAAAAACACGCTGTAACATTGACAAATAAAAGACGTTTTCAGGTTAAAATTGAACAAAAATGGAAAATTCGCAACTGAAATGGCGTAAAATCGCCCATTCGCGTATGAAAAAGGGAATAGGATGCTGAATAGCCGCTAAATTAGCACAAAACGCTATTTGACTGCTGAAATTGGGAAAAATCGCTAATTTGCAATTTGCAGATATAAAGTTATGAGAATACGTGAATTCGCGGATACAAAATAAAGAAAATCACTAATTCACGCCAAAAATTGAAAAAATCACCAATTAGCGCAGCTAAAATTAAGAAGAACGTTAATTTTCAGTTCAAATTGGAGAAAAGTGCTAACAAAAAACATGGAAAAAATTGCTAATTTGCTGCTTAAATTTAGTCAAACGCCAATTCTTGGCAAAAATTGACGAGAATTAAAATTGAATTGGCTAGAACTGAAAAGAAGCAATAATCTAAACATATAAAAGTTATATAAAATTGCTAATGCGGTGGTAAAACCGCTAATTTGCGGGTAATATTTAGAAAATAAAATAATCAGCCTGGTCAAAATTAAGAGAAAGGCGAATTTTAAGCCTAAAAATTGAGAAAATTGCTAATTCACGGTTAAAAATGGAAAAAATCGCCAATTTACAGCTAAAATCGCGCCAAACGCCAATTCGTGACTAAAATTAAGAAAATTCGCTAATTCACAGGTTTGAAACGCTACGACGCGTCGCCGTTACAATACAAAAAAAAAGCGCTAATTCGCGGTTGAAATTGAGAAAAATCCTTATTTGCGCCAAAAACTGAATAATACGCCAATCTGTGGACTCTGAAGGCAACTTTTCAGGCTGAAATTGAAAAAAAGCGCCACGAATATTAGCATTTCTTCGAATCGGTTTGCACCACCGAACAGCACTAAGGACGTATAAAGCACTAAGGCCCATTTTCACCCAAAAAATTTGTCTCGTTTAAAGTTGATCGTGATTAGTCGTCAATAGCGACCAGTATGAATTTTGATTTAAGGGTTTACATTGTAATCGCGATTAGTTGTTGATCGTGGTTTAAGGAGATGGTGAAATCGGGCCAAAGGAACTTATACAGAAACTGTGGGGATCAGCGTTTGGTTCTCTATTTTTGCCACGAATTTGCCTACAGAAGGCGCGAATTAGTACCTACATTTCTCAATTTCAGCTTTCAGATAGCGCTTTCGTGGGCTGAATCGAATATTCAGCCACACAGAATTTGCTGAGCGCCTTTCAACGTTCTATCCTATTCGCCAAAGTCGCGGATGGAATAAAATCGTCGAAAGGCGAGCTAAATCGCCGTCCAACCGCGATATCAAAAATTCCTTTGCACCAAGAGCTTCATTCATGAATACAAAACCTAAAAATCGTCATTTTCCAATATTTAAGCTTTTCGAGGCCCCCCCCTCGCCCCACCACGGTACGTTGCTGGCACCTATGAACTCCAAAACAAAAAATGTGCACTTGGATTTCCATTGAACACACTACACAAGTATAAGTGCCGCGTTCTCTCCATAAACATAGTATACGTTTTAATTCAGAGAGGACGGTGGAAAAACTTACACCACACTAGTGTATTGCATTGAATGGAAAACGCCAAGACTATTCGGGACAATGACGATCATTTATTTGCTCCCAGTATTATATTTATTAGAAACGACGGCATATTGATGAATCGAATGTTAAGAAACTTTATTTAATGAAAAAACGATTATAAAGTAGTAGAATAGAAAAAGCAGGAGCGTCTTGAACGATATGATAACACTAACTAAAACCTTTTTCGGTAGCTGGGGACAGCAATATGAACACAACAGTTCTTCCCCACTTAAAAAACTAAGCTTTGAAGCTTTGAATACAAATTGAAAAACGAGTTGAAAATTGAAAGAAGAATGACTCTACAAATTTAACCTGGTAACAGGTTTTCGTGGTCTAGCAGATCGTCTGAGCGCCGATTGCGGCGACGCAGTGACAAGCGGCTCCGGTCCGGAATCGCTTGTTTCGTTCGCTGTGAAGTTGTCTTGAAGCTGCTCGCCCATTTCACGAGTTTGGCGGCTACGTATGGGCGTAGCTGATGCAACCAGCGGTTTGGCCGGTGATGACATCGGGAAGGTGAAGGAAACCCTTGTTCCCTCTGAATGAGATTGTTCTCGGGTCGAAGTCTGTTTTGCCGAAATCGAGCGAGTAGCGTAACTGGTCGATATGTCGTTTCAAAACATACCCGTTGTCCAATTTGATGCGGTAATGCATGGAGCCCAACTTCTCGGAGACTGCCCAAACACCAGTTGGTGCCTCGGGCGTAATTCCGAGAGAGCACACGGTCACCCACGCTGAAAGCGCGGATTGGCTGGCTTCGGATGATGGGTTTGATGAATTCTGTTGGGCGTAACAGATGTAGACGCGTTCGGATTTGTCGTCCGTAATGTAATTCCGATGGAGTTTTTCCATTAACCAAAGGCGTCGATAGGTATTGGAAAATGATTTCTTGTAGTTTGGCGTCTATGTTCGATGGATTGTCGTGAAGCATGGACTTAAGCTTCTTTTTGAATGTCTGCACTGTACGCTCCACCTGTCCGTTTGTCGCCGGATGATTCGGCGCAGAAGTTCTGTGGTGTATGCCATTTGAAGCCATGAAATTTTGAAATTCAAGCGACGTAAATATCGAAGCGTTGTCTGAAAACAAGATGTATGGCAATCCATGGCGAGCAAAGAGGCGTCGTAATGCCGAAATAGTCGTTGAAGACGTGAAAGCTGTTCGAAATTGTATAATGTCAACGTACTTCGAAAAAGCATCGACTACGAGCAGGAAATTGATTCCATGTAACTCACCGAAGTCTATATGAATTCGTTGCCAGGGTTCTGTAGCAGCTTCCCAGGGATGGTGGGGTGCCTTCGGAGCAACTTTTTGCTGAAGTGAGCACGCCTCACACGACCTGACAAGACTGGCGATGTCCTGATCGATGTTCTTCCAATACACGGTGGAACGAGCAATCGCTTTCATTTTTTCGATTCCGCAATGGGTGGCATGAAGTTCTCGTAAAACATAAGGTTGCAATGAGTTGGGAATTACAACTCGATTTCCACGGAGTATGACCCCATTGTGAAGGGAAAACTCTCGGTTTGATGAAGAGGAAGCGATTTCGTCTATGAGTTTAGCCAATTCGGAATCTTTGTTCGTTTCCTCCCGAAGTATGGCGGGTGTTACTGTAACATCATCGACGACGCGGTTGACCAGTTTCATAGAATTCGGACGATTCGTCGTCGCAGTCGCCTTCTGCGGTTCGTTTTGTCGGAATCCGGAACAAGAAATCAGCTTTCTGGTTGAATTTTCCAGGACGATATTTGATCGTGCATTTAAATTGTCGGAGCCACATGGCGTATCGGGTTAAGCGATGCGCTGTAACGGTCGGAAGAGCTTTGTCCGGTTGGCTGTCCGTAATTAGCGTAAATTCAGCACCAAATAAGTACTGAAAAAGCCGACGCGTTGCCCAAAAAATGGCGGTCGCTTCGCGATCTATTTGACTGTATCGCTGTTCCGTTTTCGTAAGTGTACGCGAAATGAATGTAATAGGTCGGGTAACGTTATTGACGGTTTGCGATAAGACAGCACCGATACCGAAAGGACTGGCATCCGTTTCCAGCGTTAAAGGTACTCCTGGTGTATACGTAGCTAACACTCTGTCGGTGAGCATTTCTTGTTTGATCTTTTCGAAGGCAGACTGGTGTCCAGTGAAACGTAGCGTTCCCTTTCAACGCGCTCAGCGGTTTTAAAATCGTTGAAGCGTTCGGAATAAACTTCATGTAGTCACGAATCCGAGGAATGATTCTAATTCTTTTGTGTTCGACGGCGGCGTAGCGTTCTCTACTGCAGCCAGTTTAGATGGATCTTTTTTAAGCCCGTCGCCTGAAATGACATGTCCAAGATATTTTAGCTCTTTTTCGAAAAATCGGCATTTTTGTCCATTTAGTTTGATCCCAAAAACCTTCAGTCGTTCTAATAGCCCAATGACGTTCTTGTAACAGTCTTCGTACGTAGCACCATGGACGGCAAAATCGTCGAAATAATTTATCACGCCGGGACAGCCTTTTACAATCGGTTCGATAACGGAGTGGAAAATACTAGGAGCTGTAGCTAGTCCGACAAATAAACGCTTCGTACGATACGCTCCACGGTGTGTCGATAACGCGGCGATTTTCGAGCTTTCCTCGTCTAACTCGATGTGTAGGTACGCCTTTGAAATGTCTAAAACACAGAAATAGTGGCTGTTATTAAGACGGTTGAATAAATCTTCGACTTTTGGAATAGGATGGCGAGCCGGCACCAGTTGTGGATTGACGGTGGCGCTATAATCTGCGCAAATTCGAACGGTATCGTTCGGTTTGGGGACGATAACCAACGGGGTGCCCCACTGACAATATTCGATTTTTTCGATGATCCCTTGCGCTTCGAGTAAGTCTAATTCCGCACCGACCTTGGAGAGTAACGAATAAGGAACTGGTCGCGCAGGCGCGTAAACGGGTGTAGCATCAGAACGCAACTGTAGTGTGCAGGTAACGTCGGGAATTTTACCAACACCTGGGCCGAAAACCTCTGGGTATTTGCTGATTAAATCGACAGATCGATTTTAAAAACCGAATTCGATGGTTCTGTGGTTTTTATCGAGTCTAAGTCCAGAATGCACAGTTTCCGCACCCATATCCGGCCCAAAATAGGGGACAAAGGCTCGTCAACGATGAATAAGACAGACTGTGCTTCATTTTGTTTGTATCGGGCGTGCACAGTAATATAACCTTTGGGCGTGATGTACTGGTTATTGTAAACACGGAGTCGAACGTGTGGGCATGGTCGAATCGTACGGTTCAACTGTAACTTACGAAGATCATGAAAAGATAAAATGGATACGGCTGCACCAGTATCCAGTTCGAATATTTGACTGATTCCGTCTAATTTGACGCTTACTTGAATTTTCTGAGCGAGTCCTTTGTCGGCCGAAATATCGAATACTGTGTGTTCGTTCGACTGAATGACTTGTAACACGTCGAACTCGACGTTTTGAACGGACAATCGTGTTTTCCTGCTTCGGATACAATTTTAGCGATGTGACCCGTTTTGTCGCACGCCGTACAGTGGAGCTTATGACGGACGGTGCACTTGTTTGACCTGTGCCCCTGTTTGCCGCATGAGAGGCAGATGTCCTGCATGCCCAATTTAGCCAGGAAATCACTGTTGTAGATTTTCGCATGGCCAGGTGACTTAGTCCTGTCACGCTGCACTCGCTTCGGTGTCAAGCGTTCGCGAGATTTCGTACGACCTTTACGACTCTGTGTATTAAAATCACTTGAAATTTTATGAACGGGAACGGACGAGGTTGACGGCTTGAACTCCTCCACATTTTCCTTTTTTGCGGTTTCCATAGCCAAAGCCGTTTCGATAGCCTGGTCCAAGGTGAGGTCTTTGTTCTGTAACAGTTTCTCGCGTATCGAGAGATCAGAGAGCCCCCCAATGAATAAGGTTTGGAAAATTGCGTCTGACATACCTTCAAGGGTATCCGGCCACTTACACCGTTGGTTGAGTAGTTTTAAGGCAGCAACGTAATCCGCAATTGTTTCTGCTTTGTTTTGTTCACTTTGGAAAATTTGTAACGCTGTGTGGTCAGGTTTGTGGACCGATCATGACGTTTTTTAAGTTCTTTGACCACTTCGTCGTAAGGAACGTCGGAAAGGCGTTCACGTTTGAACGTAGCCTTTAAGTCTGTAAATTCATTTCGATGGAGACAACCTAGCAGTAACGTGGTTTTCGAATGGTCGAACTGCGTTTGTTGTTCGGGTGTAAGCTGAGGACGTTGTAAGAACCCTCGCATGTCGAGAAAATTCTCAAACCGTTCGAGATAATTACTAAATTCTTCCTCTTTCGGGTCGAATTTATCAAACGTAAGGTTGTGACTCACGATATTTGTGGATGCCGTCGAGCGATTCTGAGACTCCTGTTGTTGTTGAGCCAGAAGACGTTGAAGGGCCTGATTTTGAATTTGTAGGGTGGCCAGGACGGCAGCATCAAAACCAGCACCCCGAGGCCCTTGGGCGGCGGCTGGGTCGACTTGTGCCATGAGTAACGCGATGAACGTTTACCGCGGACGAACCATTTTCGTTTATCCTCGTCGCCAGTTTATTATACTTATTAGAAACGACGGCATATTGATGAATCGAATGTTAAGAAACTTTATTTAATGAAAAAACGATTATAAAGTAGTAGAATAGAAAAAGCAGGAGCGTCTTACTCTGAACGATATGATAACACTAACTAAAACCTTTTTTGGTAGCTGGGGACAGCAATATGAACACAACACCCAGACACTGCCAAGAGGATCACGAAACTTGTGACCTCTGGGGTCTGAAGGTCTACAATCCACTTGTTCGTCGCCTAGCTCGAAGGCAAATTCAACGACGAACAGAGGGGAAAATAAAAAAGGCCGAATTGGGAGAAAACATTTTATATTGTGGGAGGACGAAATTTTGTACAACGAGGGGCTCTGGAAATCTTAAAAACTATGATCAACTTATTTCTATGGTAAGTCTTAAAAATTAAAACGTTCGCGAACTAACACTCACGTATTTATTTCGAGTTTATTCTTCTAGGTTGGCCAACCAATTTCTTTTATCGACGGGAAGTTTTCTGAAGATTGGGGGGCGCCACCGCCAGAGCCTATGGACCAGGGTAAATCTTTCGGAATGCAGGACGACAGAAAATTACGGATTTCCTCAAATACTTTTTTGTAATATAAAAGGGGACTTTTGCTCTTCGTGATGTTCCTCCTCTTGCGAGTCGTCCAGACGGGAGAGAGCTCGGATCGGCGGTATTTTTCCTTTTCTCCTCTTTTCACGGCCTTCATTATTTAAGCAGTAGATTTTTCTAATTCTCAATAAAGAATTGGGTGGTGCGGTGAGGGGTGAAACTATCACCGCGAATTTTGAATGTGTGCGTTATAATTTAACGGTCACAAACTCGACCAATTTGTGCCGAACAATGCCAATAATGTCTAAAAGCACGCCATTTCAGAACCTCTACTGTGGACTGCCACTGTTGCTGGGGGAACTGCGGTCTCCTTCCGTTCGGTCACGAACTCCAAAACTGTGGTGTGAAGTGTAATTATATAGTTTCTTCATCAATTACCCAAGTTTTCTTGCCTTCTAACGCTTTTAGCAAGTCTCAATTCCCCTCCCTCGTCTCCCTGTAGTGGTCGGGAGGGGTTGTTTGGAGTTTGGTGGTGTCAAGGGAAATTATGTGAATTGTTCAAAAAGTTTAGGCCAGAATATCCCTTCTTCCAAAAGCCTCGGCGATATGTGGCTACTGCTATACTTTCTCTCATTAATGCTTATAATGGCTGGGCGGTTGGAGGGAGAAAGATATTTCTCGTGAGGGAAGTAAGAAGGGAAAAAAAAATAGAAAAAGATGCTGCTCACGGGAGCCCCAAGCTAATGAAACATGTTCGACCCCTCTCCTCCTCACTATATCTTTCAGTTCATATTGCCGAGTGAAGAAATGAGCTTTTCTGACTTAGCCACTCGCTTTCATAACTCCCCATCTATCTACCTTCTCATTTACCCGTGGGCACACTAACTGCATACTAATTTTTATATATTTCTAGCCGTATCGGTCCAGGTTTTTGCCTTCTTTTTCATGAAAATCTCATTAATGCCGAAGTCGTTACACACTGGAAATGAGTTCTCTTTCATCATTCTATTTCTAGGAAAAACGCGAAGGAAAACGAAAGTAATTTATAAACTGCGGGGGAGAAACGACTCGTTACGCCCTTCACCAAGAGCCCCCTCTGATTCACTCTTTACGAGATCAAGACGTTGTATAGTGGGAGGCTGTGGGTGGATTGTGATTTAAAAAGAAGGCTGGGTCCCATTTGCATGCTCAGTTTCATTGGATCCCCACCAACGGCTCCCTATGCAAATCACGACGAAGTCTCTTCTCTCACACCGTCTGGTTTTATTCTCTTCTTTTTTTTTTTTTCTTAACGCCTACGCTTCTCGCGAACACGAAAGACGGAGACAGAAAATCGGTCTCAATCTTTTTAGGGCTGGGTGGGTAGAGGGAAGTCAGATGAAAAAGATCATTTCGATAAAGCTTTCATCATCAATCAAGATATAAATTTGTTCGTACCCCGATCAATCGCTTGTATATTTGTAAAAGCTTCTTTTCAGGCTTTTTCGGAAACGTTTTTCTTCCCTTTGACCGATGAATCTCAATTTTCTTCTCCCTCGATCTTTCAACGATGGTTGCAGGGTGGGGTGGGGTTGGTGGGGCTGAGAGCGCAAAGGCTGATAACCTGTCGCCTTTTGCATGCCCCAAAATGAGCGGACTAATTGAGGGGGAAGGGATGCGGGATGCTTGGAATTTAAATCAATTTAAAAAGTCCTTCCCCCACCACCACTACCACTCAAATCCCTTTGTTTTTTTTAAAGATTCCTGACATTTTAATCTGTTCGTAAAATATTAAACCTGCTCATCGAGAGACTTTTTTATTTTATAAATATAATAGTTTATTTTCAATTTATCGCGAAAAAGCGCCGTCATCAATTAGACGGACCGCGGGGTCTTTTATGTATATAAATAAAGAGATGCGCGCGCTTTATATAATGACTAAAATGAATGTGACCCGTAACGGTGAGACTTCATTTATTCCTCATTAAGTAAATATTCAAAGAGTGGCAAAACATGAAGTGCAAGAAAGAGATTTCTGCATTCTTCGGCAGCAGCTAACCTTTCGCTCTCTTTCTCTCTAAGATCGTTTCTTCTTTCCTTTTTTTTTTTTTTTTTTTTTTTTTCACGTCGCAATTAGACGCTTCTCGGAACACTAACCAGTCACCAGCCATTCTGCCTTTTTAACATAACCCGCCTTGCAAGAAGCCACTGTTTATGCTTCCTTCACCTTTCAAATCATTTTCTTTCTTATACCTTCGAAGCCATCACTTCTAACGCGTTTGAAACTTTTTTTTTTTTCTTCTGCGCCAATATACATACAACTCCCTACCGTGCGTACGTATAAGTCCCTGAAACGACTCCCCTCCCCCCCTCCCCGAACTTACCAAACCCGTTCAACCCATCAAGACCTATTGTCTCTATTTCTCGGTAATTACAGTTCCCTTTAATTTAACCCAATTTATACCTAAAGTGGCATATTTTTTAATCAACTCAAAAGAGCATCTGCCTTAGCCCGACCCTCCTGTCATTTTCGAGCCCCTTTTTTGTTTAATTGATCAATAACTAGTAATTCTTCAATCATTCATCAATAGAATAATCAGTTAAAGGGTCAGCTTTTATTTATGTGGGCGGACGGACAGAAGACAGTCTGAAACCCTGGAAAAAAAATGACTTTCCCGGATTCACTGCCTTTAAGTAATTTTCAGTGTATTTGAGAAAAAAAGAGGAAATAATCTTAGCCAAATGGTCAAAGCTTAGGGGTGTAGTTGAGGCCAATTATTTTTAAAGGACGTTTTTTTTATTCCGCCGAGACTGTATTCTCATAAATTCATTACACAATGGCGTTTTTTCATCCGTCTCGCTTCGTTTTTTGTTTTTTTGCCTCAAATTGTCGCATTTAGAATGCTTAGCCGGGTACATTACGAATTCCTAGGCTTCTAAATAAAACGCTTTAAAGGTTTCCTCAAGATTATAGATCCAGTTTCTTATTATGAGCCGTGTGTACGAAGGAAAAAAAAAGGAGATGAGCGGTTTGGTTGAGAAGGTTGATGGGAGTGATGGATGGAGAAGGGGAAGGTTTCCGAAGGACGTTATATGAAGAAAGCAAAGGAATGTTCTGTCTTGCTCTTTGTTTCTCTCTCTCTCTCTCTTTCTCTTCGGTGCTCTATCCTGCGCCAGATTTATATCTAAAGCAATAACTATCCTTGTTATTAGCTTGACGCACCATTTTCCTCCACAACCCACAACAACTAGCCTGTTGCTACTTTAAAACGTGTATCTTAACCACTGTACCTCCTTCCTCCTTATTGGAACAAGAATGACAATTTTATTTCTATTTTTTTAGTCTTTCTGTTCAAGGAAAATGGACCTATCGCCTCATCTTCGTACACATTAAGCAGGCGATTGGGGGGGGGGGAGGGTCCTCAAAACCTAACAAGTCTCTCCACCAAGCCCAAAAAATCCCCAATGCAACAAAAACCAATGGCTCAATTAAAAATGTATCTTAAGCCCGGTGCACACGATGCAATTTTTAAAACTAGTTTTCCAGTGAGCTAATTTCCAAGCACGTTGAGCAGTGCTGGATCGAAAGCAAAGGCCTTATTCTGTAACGAAATAGAAACGTTGCTTTGGAAGAAACATTGAAATCTCATTCATGAAATTAATAGCGTTCCCCATTTGCATAAAATTCTGCATTTGGGCAGTTCATTTCCACCCGTCTTCACTGAATTAAATCATATGTTAGTGGAGAAGACGGGTGGAAATGAATAGCCCCGTTGCAGAATTTTGTGCAAATGGGGAACGCTATAAGAAAACTGAACGGAAACATATGATTTTTGAAAAAAGCAATGATGAAAAAAGTTAGTGAATCAGGCCCCTGGACTGTTCACACGATGCAATATTTCTTATTGCTGGCCATAGAGGAGTAATAACATGGAGGGAGCCTTGAAGGAAAGAGGGGTTCAAGGGGACGACCCCAAGATTACAGCTGTCGAGAGAGGTTGCTTTTAGGGTAACAGCCACAGAACTTCCCTAGTTTCCTGCACAATGTAAACAAAGGTAGTAAACAAAATTGATAAGTTTTCTTATTTTCTGTTTTCTTGAAATATAACTTATGTTTCGTTTTTGTCTGGGAAGAAATTTGAATATCAAATTATTGAAATATTTTTTACGGTAATTTTAACACTCTGTGCTCGTAAAGTCCCTTGGTACTTCGTTTTTAATGCGCCTACGTGGTTCGTGACATAGTAATCGTCTTCCTGTATATTTTTTATTTGCATTGAACAAATATCCAACGAACGTGAGATTAGCCATTTTTCACGGTCTATTCATAAAGGTATGAATCTCAATACCCAGACGTTTTGTCATCCCATCTCGCCTCTAATGCCAGTGTAGTCAGGTCATATTCGACGACGATCTGTTTTCAACTAAGCCGGTGGGTATGAGAACCAATTTTATAGAAAACTGATTGGTTTACTGTAGGGAATTGAATTGCTTTTCGTGTTTGACTGCTGCAGACAATTTATGGATCACCAACTCAGACCACAAGCGGATTCAGTAGACATGAAAGCACGGGACGAATTTCCGACGTCTCCCGAGCCCACATTGCTCTATTGGAGCTTTTGGGATCCGCATGTTACAATTCCGGTTTGATATTCTAGTCTAAAAGCCCGGCTACACGGTCAGTCTTTCGCTACGGAAAGCTCGAATCCAGTCTTTCCCTACGAAAAGTTTGAGCGTGTGGACGGCAAAACTGACTGGCTCGTTCAGGCCTCGGGATCGACTTGATGGAATTATCATCAGTCCTCAAGCTTTAGAGTATTTAACCGGACGATATGACCATCCTGACATAACAAATCAACATTTCCCAGGATGAGTGGTCATTTTGTGCCACAAAATTGTCCAAGATGGTGAGATGGACCGTTTTCGGGGCGTCGATAAATGAAAGAGTCCGGTTCTCGGGGGCTAAATTCCAGTTTTCTGCATTAATAGTCAGCGTGTAGCGCGATATTATCAATCTCTCGACTAAGGGTCACCGTTTCTGTGGAGGTTTCGTCGACAAATTGTGACTTTTCAAGATATTTATTTTAGGTAGGCTAATTACTCAGTTTGAATGCCTGAATTGTCAATTCACGAGACGGGGCGTGCCCGGTATTAAGTTAAACAGTCAGTTTCCAGGGTCAAGACTCTATAGTTTGATTCTAAATTAACGGTTTCCTGAATGGATCGTCAGTTTCGTTGGATCCAATAACTGGCAATTAAATCACAGTGGTACGAGCACATTGCAGCATTGTACATCATAAACTAACAATAATACGGCCAGAAATTGCTACGTTTACCCAAAATCCCCTACGATGCATACTTGAAAACGAACTATAGCCTGAAACTAAAAAGTATTGAGCCAAGAGACGGACA
The DNA here is from genome assembly GCA_038030265.1 of Corythucha ciliata. Lineage (NCBI taxonomy): Eukaryota > Metazoa > Arthropoda > Insecta > Hemiptera > Tingidae > Corythucha > Corythucha ciliata. The sequence goes on along the minus strand of CM075943.1, from coordinate 3,758,810 downwards.
CTTCAGCTGCTTAATATTATTACACTGCTTTATGGGAGAAATAAGGGACATAATCCAGGCGCAAATGATTAGCTTCAAGCTACATTCTGGGCGAGGGACACGAATTAAAAACTACAGATCACAGAGCGAGAGAAAGCAGGATACAAAAACTGTTTTTACGGGGTGAGGTGGGGGGGGGCTGTGACCGCTCGCTTGATGACCCAGGGGTTTGAGTTCGATGCACGCAGATGTCGCTGCACCCATGGGCGTTTTCTGATGGATGGGCAAAGACTCAGAACGCACACACATTACTGATGTGCGTGCGAATTCAATTCCGCTTCTTTAGGTTTTCTGAAGTACTCGATTTTATGGATTATTGGTGCTCCAACCAACAAGAGAACCAAATTTTTGCCAATCTTGGCCTCTCAAGATAGTCCAGTATGCAGAGGACAGCACCTTGCAACAGGAGGTGTAACGATTTTATTATTTTTATTTTAAGTACATAATCTAATTAGGTGGCCATACACGAACGGATTTTTTTGGGAAACCCGCGGGCCTGGTCGTATGTTAGAGAAGAAGAAAAAACTTCGGTTTTGACCATCAGTTTTCCAAACCCGAAGGCCAGGGGCCTTATTCTCTAACAAGATTGAAACATTGCTTTGGTAGAAACATTAAAATCTCATTCATAAAATTAAGAACACTAAACGGAAACATATGTTTTAGAAAAAAACAATGTTGAAAGAAGTTAGTGAATAAGGCCCCTGGCCTGTTTATCGACATACACGTGCAGTTGAGACCGACGGATCTCGGAACTATGGACTCGGGGGTTTTGAAATCCGAAGGATTGGCCTGTCGAGGGCCAGTGGGCCACTAACGTTCCGTTTGTGTCCGAGGGTTTGTTTGTTTATGGAAAAGGAAAAACTAAAATTAATAGAAAGCATAAGATTGAGTAAAAGCTGGGAGCTGACGACAACGACTGAGCGACTGATGATGCTGAAACCGTGGTGTCGCACCAAATTAATCGTTGAGGATCGACAAATATTTTTTGATTTATTCCTTGGTTATAGCTTGATCTAGCTGTGCACTTCACACTCGTACTGCGCGGGCGTTTCGATCGGTGTGAAGTTTGTCGTAAGCGCCCGACCGCCGTGAACGCACACACGAAGCCGTGTCGCAGCTCGCTGCAGCCTTATTGAGCAATTGCAGGATTTGAACCCAGGCCCGCTGGTTTGCGAAGCGAATATTGATTCCATTACACCACCGAGTCATGCCCGTGGACCCATCAAGACGCATATGGCTGACCTCTTTCCTTAGGAAAATACGAAATCCGTCGCTTTTGCCTTTGATCTGTGACACATGCTCAACAGTTCAACCTGCGGATTTTGTTTTTCAAAATCTGTGGGTTTCACCATACACGAACGGATTTAAGTTCGTAAGTTTTCCCGAAGGCGAGGACGTGAGTGGGCAACGAAAGGCTAAAAACCCGCAGATTTGGTCTGTTGGAAAAACCCACGGTCTATATCTGCGGTTTCTGGCTTGTCATTCTCCACTCACGTGCAAGGCAGAAACCCGCTGGCCGGGCCCGTCCTGCAGTTCTGGCCTGTCAAAAAAATCCGTTCGTGTATGGCTTGCTATTGGAGGGGGAGGGGACGTGGAATCACAGGTTGCACACGAAATTTCGAGAGGCAGAACTTTTGACAACCAATAAGCTACAACGTCAAAGAACAAGTTCCAGGTACTTGATACAGATCTTTCCATTCCATGCTCTGCATTGCAGAGCCTGCAACTTTCCCTCCTCCTCCTTCAACACAGAATTTCGCAAGCTCGTCCCCCTCAAGACCGCGAATGCTGTATTATTTCGTGCTTTTGACCCACCCCTCTCAATTTCGCAGGGTTGACTTTCTGAGAAAAAAAATCCCAGGTTGTCTAATTAAAAATCTGATTACGTAGGGGCAGCTCACACAAAAGAGTTTGTGTATCACAATATGAAGTCAGCTCGGACTCAATTTTTCACGCTAGCATTGCACGTGCAGTGAATGCTGTATTATTTCGTGCTTTTGACCCACCTCAAAAGTAATTTTGCAGGGCCGGCTGATTAAAATAACCAATTTCGCTGCCATGACTCTTCCAGCAATTCAGCGGATCTGTCACTTACAGCAACCAATTTCGTGGGTTTGGATCCATAAAAATCTAATTTTCTGAGGGTTAGCTCATTAGAGACCCAACACTCTGTTTCTCAGCTGCTAATTGACATAGTGAGATAATAGCCCCCCCCCATAACTTAACAAAGCGCTGCGACTGTCTGGTTGATGTCGGGGCACGTGCCCCTAGACACTTCCTTACGTACGGCTCCAAGTTCTGACTTGGCTTCTGAGAGAGGTCGCCCCGAAAATGAACTGAGAAAAGTGTTGGGCATATACGACTCCAAAAAAAATTCTGAAGAAAATTGTATCAATTAGAGGCTATACTATATTTTAATAAATTCGAATGGTATGATGGGGAAAATGTGCTAATTCAGAGCTCAAATTTAGAAGAACACTGATTCACGCCTGAAATCTCACAAGTTGCAAAAAAAAAAAAAACAAAATGAACCCATAATGCATTTTTTAATGTTGCGAAGCGATACTGTTTGTTGTGAGTCCAAACTGGTCACCGTGACGTCAAACTTTTGCGGCATATTGCTTCTCCGTAATATCACATACGGTTCATGGCGTTTGTTTTTTGCTTCTCTCAATTTGTCATAAGTGGAATAATTCGTAGGAGGCAGGCTGCTGCGTTGTATGTTCTTCTGCATGAAATTGAGAAAAATCGCAATGGGATGCAAAAGAGACGTTTGTGGAGCCGTTCTTGGCTACAGAGAAGAGACTGTAGTCAAGGGGTTCTACATATGTTGTTTAACGAACTACGGTAAGCATTAATTACATTGCAGTGCCTTCCACGTGTTCTCTAGTACCTGTTCCGTGTTCAAGGCCCGAGGATCCTTTGTCATTTGACAATTTCGTTCGAATGTCCGAGCTTGAGTTAAACGCCTTGCTTCGTCTCGTAACTCCAATAATTGAGAAGAAGGACACCGTGATGAGAGAGGCTATTCAACCGAGAGACAGACTTGCGGCAACTCTACGGTACTTGGCCACAGGCAATTCATTTCGGGATCTTGGATACTCCACACGGATCGCTCCAAATACCCTGTCCAAAATTGTTACATCTACGTGTCAAGCACTAGTGTCAGTGCTGAAGGACTTCGTAAAACTGCCATCTGATGCAGAAGGATGGAAGGAGATTGCTTTTAAATTTCAAACCAACTGGCAGTTTCCTCTTTGTCTCGGGGCACTTGACGGGAAACACGTGGCCTTCTTGCCTCCTCGGAAGGACGGCTCCTTTTTTCGTAACTATAAGGGAAACGACAGTATTATTCTGTTCGGGCTGGTCGACGCAGAATTCAAATTTTTATTCGTGGATATAGGGAAGAATGGCAGAAACCACGACGCAACCGTTTTCCGGGAAAACATTCTTGGTATGCGGCTTGAATCGGGTGGATTGAATTTACCAGGACCAACCTGTTTGCCTGGATTCCCTCATGAATTACCTTATGTCTTTGTGGGAGATGATGCCTTTCCACTGAAGTCGAATTTAATGAAACCGTATCCTGAGCGAGGCTTGACACAGGAGAAAAGGATTTCTAACTATAGACTAAGCAGGGCACGAAGGACAGTGGAAAACGCATTTGGAATTATGGCGAACAGGTTTCCAATCCCCCTCTCGGTTGAAAAGGTTGAGTTGATCACATATACTTGTGTTCTCCTTCATAATTATTTAATAACTAGCAAAAGTGATTGGCATATTTCGTCGGTAAATTTAGAAAACAATCTTGACTTCGCCGTACCTCTCCAGAGCTTAGTAATTCAAGCAGGAAATAGATCATCAGCACAAGCGAATTCTACACGCGACAAATTCTGCGCGTATTTAAACGGTGTTGGTTCTGTACCGTGGCAAAATTCAGCATGTTGAAGTTAAAGAACATAATGGACTTTCAAGAAATGTTTTATAAAAATATGCTTAGGTATTATATATTTTTTTTGTCTTGTGTACATTTTTGTGTACGCGTGGATTAAGTAGAACAGTGGATATAGCAAGGAGTACAATAACACCAAAAAAATGACCTGCCACCATAAATTCCTGTTTACCATAAAAAATTCGTTCATAAATTACCTCGATAGAGAAAGTATGGTGATAGTACCACCTCATTGGTGATCGAAATTACTATTTGAGGTTTTTTGTTTTCCTCTTGGTTATCGAGATATCGCCAATTTCGTGTATTTTTTTTGTGACCCTTTGTTTTTTTACGACAAGTGACTAGTACGACCTCATCAACAGGTGCTAGACTAAAAGTAAATAGTTCATTGAAAAGAGCATACAATTTTCTTCATTATTGGTCCTCAATAATATTACTACAAGGTTCTAGCCGGTAGGGCATTAGATAAATATCAAAAGGAAATCTGTAATTCGCATTTCTGTCCAACTTTCATAAGCAATTTTCACCATTTCGTCAAAGGATTTTTTTTGCATTTATAGGGAAAACTTCCTTATTACGTTAGTATTCCAATGACGTATAATTGTTACCAGTGATCACCCTCTACCGAAGAGGTATATGTATAAGCGGTTTATGTATGAATGCGAATAACAAGTTTCCTTCCGATATCCAATGTCCTAGCTTCTAGGGCCTTGGTGTAGTTTTATTGAGTTCAGGACCAATAACGAAGAAAATTGTACGCTCTTTTCAATGAGCTTTACTATTAGTCTATACATATAGCACCTGTTGATGATGTCGTACTAGTCACTCGTTGAAAAAATCAGAGGGTCACCAAAAAAACACGAAATTGGCGATATCTCAATAACTAAGAGGAAATCAAAAAACCTCAAATAGTAATTTCGATCACCAATGAGGTGGTACTATCACCGTACTTTCTCTATCGAGGTAATTTATGAACACCCTGTACACCAATCAAAGTATGATTAAATCCACCTCCTTTTTCAAGCGGTTGTTCTCTGTAAATTCTCGTCTCCTTCGCAATTCATGAACTATAGTAAAACCACATTCTAATTGTTTTAGGTTTGCAATAAAAACTCCAAGTTTATTCAAATCGAACAAATTCAAAAATTGTTTATTTTTCAATTTAATTATTCCAACCATGTGACACATATAGCTGTATCACATCCTCCCTTCCTTCAAGTTCAAGGATATACCAGTCGATTTGGAGGACGTCTTATTCTTTGAGAACGCCTCAATTTATCCGGCGTAGCTTCTCTGAATTTCTCGTCCACTTCACTTGAACGACTCCTTTCACACATTTCAGGTTGCTCGTTGGTAGGAACGCTTACGGATGATCTTTTTCTCGTTTCTTTCCAATTTCGTGCGTTGTCTTCTAGAAGTGGCCATGTATATCTTTGTTTTCGCGATGTTTCGTGGTTGATTGGTCTTTTAGATCCGACTAAAGCCTTTCGATTTCTTTGATACCTTCTTTTTCCAACAATCACCTCGTACCTACGTGGAACGCCTTCTATTTTATTTGTAATGATTCCATGTTGCCCTAGGTCCTGAATGTAAACTTGCTCTCCTTCTTGTAATTCTCTGAGTTCACGAGTTTTTTTACTCTTATTATACCAGTAAGCTTGCTTGACCTTATTTTTTTCATCAATTTTGCGAAGGTTGTCCAAATTTGGCCACTTGGGCACGAGAAGTTCCTGGTTCATAGGAAGAGTTCCTCTTAACTTTCGTCCCATTAACAGCTCTGCAGGGCTGTAACCTAGCACGGTTGGAGTGGTGCGGTATGCTAGAGGTCCCGTGAACAAATCTTCCTTCCGAAGGATGTTCTTTGCTATTTTGACTATTGCCTCAGCAAAGCCATTACTTTGAGGGTACTTCGGTGAGCTAGTAATTATCGACATTCCAACATCCTTTGCGAAAGATCGAATTTCGTAGGACGTCAAGTTGGACGCACAGTCACACCTAAGAGCTTCTGGGATTCCGAAAGTTGCAAACATTTGTTTCAATACAGATATGACTTGTCGTGACGTCAAATCTGTACCGACACATTCTACGTTAAGATAGCGAGAGAAGTAATCTCCAACCGCCAAGTACCATTGCCCTTGAAAGTTAAAATGATCTGCTGCTATAACCTGTCACGGCCGTCTTGGTAGCTTTGAAGGTATTAACGGTTCTGAAAACTGATTTCTGTGTTCTATGCATTTCTTACATTCGCCAACTTTTTCTTTAATTTCTCGATTCATAGTTGGCCACCAAACACAGACTTTAGCCCTATGTAAGCACTTAGATTCCCCTCCATGGCCCTCATGGATTTTTGTTAACATTTCTTTTCGAAGTGAATGTGGAATGACTACCTGATGTTTGAACATTAAAACGTCTCCTTTCAACCAAAGGTCGTTTACAAATTTCCGAAATGGTGCTAATCCGTTGTGATCCATGCTATTGGGGCGTTCGTTCAACAAAAACCGTTTTACAGCTAAACAAACGGAATCTTTAAGCTGAGCTTTTCGGACTTTATCCAAACATGAGTCTAGCAATTCTGGTCCGCACGCCTCAGTCACAAAAACTTCGACTTCCTTTTCAAAGAGGATATCTTCCATATTTTCACCATTTTGAACAGGTGCCCTTGAAAGTGCATCTGGACCATAGAATTTCTTTCCCGAAACGTGAGTCAGTCGATAACTGAATTGCATCAACCTCATTCTAAACCTTTGTATCCTAGCGGATAGTTCAACAATTGCTTTATTTCCTAATAGTGATACAAGAGGTTTGTGATCAGTTAGAATTTCAAATTCTTTCCCAATAAGTAAGTCCCTGAAGTGTTCACAGCCCCAAGTAACCCCTAATGCTTCTCTCTTGATGTTCGAATAATTTTTCTCAGCGTTTGAAAGTCCTCTTGAGGCGTATTGGATAGGCTTCCATGACCCTGGGACTTGCTCTTGCTCTAGAATGACCCCCAAACCAATCATACTTGCATCTGCAGCTAATCTCAAGGGTTTATTCGGGTCATAAAAACTAAGGACGGGCGTAGACGATAAAAGCTGTTTTATTTTTTGGAATGAATCATCTTGATTTGCATCCCAATACCATTCTGATTTCTTTGCAAGTAAATCACGGAGAGGTTTTGCGACAGACGACAATTTAGGGCAAAATTTGGCATAAAAATTAGTCATCCCAAGAAACCGTCTCAATTCAGTAACATTCGTCGGCTTCGGATATGTAACTATGTCTTGAACCTTTGTTTCATCGGCTTCTATTCCATCCCCGGACACAATATGACCTAGAAACTTCACTCTTTCAGCTCTGAATACACATTTCGTTTCATTTAAAGTCACCCCCTCATCCTTTAGCCTTTTAAGAACATTAGTTAATCGTTCGTCGTGCTCTTCGATAGAATTTCCATAAATAAGTGAATCGTCTAATAAAGTAATCACACCGTCTATGCCTTGTAGTACGTTCGTCATGTACTTATGGAAAACCTCGGGCGCGCTGGTAACGCCCATTGGAACCCTGTTGTAATAGTACCGACCGAAAGGTGTTAAAAAAGTTGTCAATTTAGTACTTTCCGGGTGTAATTTTATCTGATAGTACCCAGACCGACAGTCTATTTTCGAGAAAAACTTGGCACCTTTCAGCTGGGACAATAAATCGTTCACAGACGGCATCATGAACCTCTCCCTTTTTACAGCTTTGTTTAAGTGGTAGTAATCTACACAGATTCGAACTTCCTCTGCATTTGCTTTTGGTACGACCACCATATGAGCTACCCAGTCCGTTGGCTCATCAATGCGAGTGATAATGCCAAGCTTTTCCATCCGGTCTAACTCTCTTTTTGTCTTTTCCCTCAAAGGAATTGGAATTCTTCGTGGGACTCCGACCGCGTAAGGCTTAGCATGGTCGTCTAAAATTATTTTATGTTCCGCTTTCATGAGACCAATTCCTTTGAAAAGTTCAGGAAACTGTTTTTCTATCTTCATGTTTAGGTTAGAGACGTGTCCTACCCATTTCAAAATTCCCAATTTCAATATAGCCGGTCGCCCTAGTAAAGGAACCTGGGACCCTTCGATCACAAATATTTCTTCCTCTGCAGATTTGTCCTTACATCTTAAGGAAGTTTTAAATTTTCCCTTTACTGAAATTTGAATTTTCCCAGGACCGTACAACTTTTTTTTTGTTGTCTTTAACACATGAGTTTTTGAAAAGCAATTGGTGAATTGAGAGAAAGACATTAAAGACACGTCGGCACCTGTGTCTATACGGAATTTGACAGGTTTAGATAGGTTCCCGAGTCTTAAATGTATTTCCCACGGGTTCTCATTGGCCTTGCACACTTCTCCAACGAAACCGAGACCCGCCGATGATCCATCACTTTCACTTCTTGACTCGCTACTCCTCTCGACGTCATGAATTTTGGTACGCCTACTTCGGCACACTCTCGCAAAATGCACTTTATAACCACATTTCCTACATTCAGCGCCTAAAGCCGGGCAGGGCGTAGTGTGCTTACCTCGAAATCCGCATGTTTCACAATGTTTACTGGTGGGTTGGTCACTCATAGATTTAAATTTTCTTTGTGGCTTCTTTCGTCTGACTAAGTCGATTTTTGCTTCATCCGAGGGGTTTCGTACAACATCTTGCTGAAGGCGAATTCTCTCAGCCTGTCTGACCCGGTCTTCCACAGTTCTTAGGACAAATTTATTTCTTGTACATTCCACCTGAAACATTTCGGACAGGTGAGAATCTGACATTCCTTGCACTAACTTGTGCATGATCAAGTCATCTTTTAGGTCACCAAAGTCACACTTTGATGCAATCCTGTGCAAATCTCGAATGAAAAGGTCGACTGGCTCCCCTGAATGTTGGTTACGACTAAAAAATCTTGCACGCTCATAAAATAAATTAATATTTCCTGTGGAATAATTACTAAATTTGTTTACGACCGCATCGTACTTCTTTCTCTCCGCATTGGAAATGTCCAACTGTTCGAATATATCCTCACATTCGTCCCCGAGTGCTAAAAGTAATTGGTTTACTTGATACTCCTCTGGCATTTTGTACAGAAAAGAGCCGGTTCGATAACGTCCCCATCGTCGGATCCACTTGCTCCAGTCCGGATTTTCTTTATCCAACTGCCCCGGAGGAGAAACCAAAGGTGGACGAAACGTGAGGTCAGCGATAGGTTCCTCTACGCTCATTCTGACACCATGTTTTAGGTTTGCAATAAAAACTCCAAGTTTATTCAAATCGAACAAATTCAAAAATTGTTTATTTTTCAATTTAATTATTCCAACCATGTGACACATATAGCTGTATCACACTAATGGAACCTAAAAATCAATAAAACCAATGTGTTTTACGTATGATGAGGTTCATTTACATCTGGAAAATTTGTTTTAAAAATCCATCAGAGTTTGGTTCAACTATATCTACAACCGTATTTGCAGTCTTCTTTATTCAGGTCAAATGCATTTCGGGCACAAAAGTGACCCATCCTCAGCAATTGACTCCTTGTACTGCAAATGACACAACTTCAACTACGGCACAACCGGACTGCAAATACGGTTGTAGGTTGTAGTTAGTTCATGAATTGTGAAGGAGAGGAGAATCAAAATAATAATATGTATATGATGGAGGGATCATAATTGAAGTTCGATAATCTGTCCTCTTTCTCAAGAAATCTCCCGCCACTCATTCGGAATATCATATCAGGCAAATGCCATTTTATCTTTCAAAACACATTTTTTGCTTATCCTCGCTACATTTTTGGGAAAAACGTTATTGATAACGTGAAATATCACAAGTTGGATAGCAAACACACTAGCGGAATTTTTCCCAACGTTTATGAATAGGGCCCCTGGGACGAGATAAGACACTTTTCGAGGCCCTATTATGCTCCAATCAGTCGTAGTTTCACCCAAAAGTTAATGCGACACTCATGCAGACACCCTGTAATGAAACTTGACGCGTATATAATATTAAACATTTTTTTTTAATCAGCTCAAAAAAGTCCCTCGTTTTCCTGTAACTCCTCGTTTCTCGCCGTTGTGGCTATCGCCATAAGCTCCGAGAGGACTGCATATCTTTTCCGTTCGCTTTTTATATTTTTAACGACAGAGCCCAGGAATACCATGAAAGAGTCAACCCCGTCAGTAGGAGGAGTGACGGGGTTTGTGACTACCACTGGCTGACGAATGGAGTCGGCGAGTGACGAAACTGCTGACGTGTAGTCACTATTATCCTCTAGGGAATTTCTTTTTCTTTTCGTCGTCCGAGGTGGAGGTGAAAAGGTGGAGGTGAAAAGGTGGTAATTTTCGAAATATGTGTGGTATCCGTCGACGCGGACGGTAGATCCGCATTTGATGAAATCGACGGTTCATTAATTGGTATTATGTCGGAAATCTGTACAGAAAGCAAGCAAGGATTCGCACCGTCGGCGAGGAAGTCATGCCTTTCTATTAAGTCAAACACTTTACCTGGGACAATGGTTCGTTCACAGTCTCTTGAGAAGAAATTTCTTCCTCAGAGTTTAAACTCTTTCGAGGAGCACAAAACTCATTGAGAAACCCCATTTTTTGGAAATACCACAGAGTTGGCTTGTACACCTGGAATTGAAGAAGCATCACTGAATTGAGCATAAGATCTACGAAAGAGCAAGGTATGTACTTCATGCCTGAGTATACTTACATCTTCTGTTCCCGTTCCACTCTTCTCGGACTCCCGAACTTTCCGTCTCTCAATGAGGTACTGCGTCCTCAAATTATGAAATTTGGTGGCGCAGTCCTTAGGTGTCACGCTCTGTCGCACACCTTTCACCTGTCATAAACGAAAAGCTCTACCAAAAGTGGCTTTTATTTGCTTAAAACTTTGCAAGGAATGAAATGGATTATTAAACAATATGATTTTAGGTAGACAAATGTTTACCACATTCGCCCCCCCCCCCCTCCTTTTGAAAAGAAATAAAATATACATGAGAAATCAATCGACGTAATCTCTCAAATACTGCGGTCTTCTTGCGGTTCTCTTGGGTTTTGAAACCGCAATGCAGTTCCGGTTTGTCGACTCATTTTCTTGGGTTGTATCGGAACTTTCTGATTGCGAGTCATCAATGATCTCTTCCGAAGAGTTCGCGGGTTGTGACGAGCGCGTTTCCTGTTGCTCAGACTCTTTTGAAATGCATCCATTGTCCTTTTGGATTGTTGGAGCCAGATGTCTAAGCGAAACGTTTGATTCTGTTCCGTCGTTTCGCCGAATTGTAGCGTATTGAGGGTTAGCCTCTAGGAGTTCTACTTCTTCAACCAAATCATCGTATTTACTGGTCCGGTTTCGTTTGGTCAAGAGTACGGGACCAGGATTTAGTAGCCAGGTTGGAAGTGAATTGCCGTTTACTGTCCGACGTTGGAATGAGAAAAATCTCTCGTGAGGCGTACAGTTTGTTGATGTACAAAGCAAAGATCGAATGGAATGCATTGATTCTGTCAAAAATTTTTGATTTTTGTATGAATTCTTTGTATGAAACAAGATGACCCAACAGGGAAATTTCATTTTGGTTGAATTTACTCTTCGCTTCGTTAATGATCAGACCGTATTTGCTCACGGCTGATAGAAACCTTTTCAAATTTTCGTCGTGTTCGCTTTTGTTTTTCCCACAAACAGTGATGTCATCTAGGTAGGCATAGGTACCAGCCAGTTTTTCGACCGAGATTATTTTGTCAATTACCCTTTGAAAGCACGGGACGCCATTAGTTACACCGAAAGGAATCCTGCAAAAATGGTACAGCTGACCACAAGCTTCAAAAGCGGTGTATGGTTTCTCGTCGTCGGAAATAGGGATTGGTGGTACGCACTTTTTAGGTCAATTGCGCTAAAAACAGAATGCGTGGCCACTTTTCGAACCAATTCATCAATGTTTGGTAACGGGTATGCATCTAGCACGTAAAGCGATTGATAGTCTGAGAGTAATCGATGCATAGCCTTTTCTTTTTTTCATTTTGCACAATGAGGACTTGAGCTCTCCATGGTGAACAACTCTCTTCAATGATTTCCTCCTTCCTATCATGGCCCTCAGCTCAAACTCTCCTTCCGACTCCCTCGATGTAGTCAAGGCCCGGAAATACATTGAAGAACTGCTGGGAAGTGGACTCGACATTGCTTTGCAATGGATTCCTTCCCACTGTGGCATCTTGGGAAATGACCGGGCTGACTCCCTGGCCAAGGAAGGATCCCAGATGGATATGCCTGAATCTTCAATCGGATACCAAACTGCGAAGAGATGTATCAGGGAGAGCATCGAGGTGAAGGTGGCCCACCAAAGAGCTGCAGAGGGTAGAAGATGGGCCGCTTTGCTCCAACCCACAAATCGTGTGCCAGCGCAGTTACCAAGAAAAGTGTCTGTGGCGGGCTTCCGCCATACCACTGGCCACGGTTACTTGAATGCCCATCTCTGCAAGATACGGGTGAAGGACAACCCGGGTTGCTCCCTATGCCATTCGACGACTGAGATGAACACGGACCACCTGTTTGACTGTCCTCAACTCGAGGACATTAGGACACAGTTCCAATCTGACGACACCAACTGGTCGAAGATCTCAAAGTTATATTGGGCTGCAAGAGGTCGGATGGCGGAACAGCCAATGACCTGACTGGCGTAGGGGAAAAAAAAACAAAAAAAATGATTTCGTCCTTGAGTAATTTAGTCACTTCCTCTTTGATAAACTGGTAATCTTCAGTTGAGAAACGCCTGGATTTCGTGGCTATAGGTCTACAGTCCGGAGACAGATTTGCGAATAATCTTGGAGGGTCGACTTCGGCGCACGCCGATGAACAAACAGATAAGGTAGATTTGTCCCCTCCAAATGAAACGTTAACGTCTGAATGTTGTTTCATCAGATCGTGACCGACGAGTAGATCAGTGCAGAGGTCACGAAGCACAGCAAATTGAAAATTTCGGTAAAAATGACCTTGAAGGTGGAAATCAGCGGTGACATAACCCTTGATCGTGGAAGACAGCGCCGTAGAAGCCATAGATTCTTTTCCTTCTCGAGCGTCAAAAGGAATTCCATGGCGTTTGATAAATGAAAAATCAACAAAACTTATTGAACTTCCAGTATCTACGAGACAATTGGCAGGAATATTGTTTAGCTTCGCTTTTACCACACTTTTGGAGAGAATAGTAGTTGCTACTCCTCCTAGTAATGCCGAGGAAAGAGAACTTCGTCCTTTTGGCATACAAACTTTTGCAAAGTGTCCTTTCTTTTTACAGTTATTGCACAGAGATTCACGAGCAGGGCACATTTCTCGAAAGTGACGTCTTCCACCGCAAAAGAAACATTTTTTGTCCGATTTCGTTGTTGCTGCAGCTAGAGGTTCACTTTGAGGTGATTCAATATGAGTGTTCACGGATGAACAACTAGACACATCAACATGCGATGATTGAGAGTAAAACTCCGAGTGATTATGGGCCATTTCCAAAGACTGGGGGCCTATTCTTTAACAACAAGCAATATTTTTTTCGCCAGCCATGTGTTTATTTCATTCATTTGTTTGAAGAAAATCAATGAAATAAACATATGACTTCGAAAAAGCTGTTGCTTCGGAGTTAGAGAATAAGCCCCCTGAGCTTGTTTTACTGCTTCCATAAGAGTCAACGCGTCGTTTTCGAGTAGACGTTCTCGAATGTGAGGGGAAGCAAGCCCAGCAATAAAAGCATCGCGAATATACCCATCTCGGTGGTCAACCGCACTCACAGCTTTGAATCCACAATCTTTGCTAAGAATTTTTAGATTCTGAACGTATTGATCGACTGATTCTCCAGGTTGTTGTTTTCTGACCGCTAATTGGTGTCGCGCAAAAAACTTCACTCTTCTTTTTGGCGTAGATTGAGTCTAATGATTCGATAACGGTTGCATACGACTTGTGTTCTTCAATCAACTCAAATACTGAAGGTGAGAGAAAACTGATGATTAGCTTCAGTTTGTCATCGTCTTTCGTGATTCCCGCGATTTCAAGAAAGTTATCGAACGTAATCTTCCAATGGTTCCATTCTTTTGCAGCAGAAGGAGCGTCAGAATCTGTCTCAAATTTGTTTGGACGAATAAACTTCTCCATTTTACGATTGTTTTTTTTTTAAGCAAATAAAATTGTCATAAACGAAAAGCTCTACCAAAAGTGGCTTTTATTTGCTTAAAACTTTGCAAGGAATGAAATGGATTATTAAACAATATGATTTTAGGTAGACAAATGTTTACCACAATATCTAACGAAGAAAAATTGCATCGTGTGCACTGGGCTTTACTAAAGGCCCATTTACACGGGCAATTTTTTTAAGGCAATTATTGCACGAAAGCAAATTGCAGCAATAGCCGAAAAATTGTCCAATATTGCTCACTGTTGTTTAATTCCGGCGACTACCTTTTTTTTTTTGCAATTTTTGGCCCCGGGCCACCAGGGGATGGGTGGTCCGGATTACAATTCTCGGAAAAGAAGAAAGGAACAATTTTCAACGGTAGTCTAAAAGTAAAAGTTGAGCCATTTTTGTTGCTCAGAAATGGAGCAATTCACTGCAATACAATTGCAAAATCCCTCAACTATCCGCTGAGGGAAAATTGCTTCGTATTGCTGCAATTTTTGTAGAAACGAATTGTCCAATAATTGCCGAATGGCAGCAATTTTTATTGCTCGTGTAAATTGCCTTCGGCCCAAGGACCTCTTTGCTTTGCGACAGATAGGGTGGTTGGGAATTGGTGAAGGCAACATCAAATGGATCCGTCTGATCGAAAATTCCGGAAAACCTAAGCACAACCCGATTTAAAATGCAGTCTATAGGGTAATTTTTCTCAAAATTACCCGTTGTCCGATTTTTGTGTTTACATATAAGTTTCATATGGGTCCTTTGGATGACACTCGGTTACTGATACATACTTGGAAAATCACTCGTGTGTAAAATATTATAAGAGAGGACCCAGGATACTTCCCTGAGGAACTCCAGCTCCTTGTGTTGCCGCGTTAGTATATGAATTGTGAGCAAAAGGAGACAGCTCTCCTTCTCTGAGTTCCCAGCGTTTATTTAAGTCACCGCGAAGGAAAATTTCATGGCATGGTAAGGGGTGAATGTAATGGTGCCTGACATCAACTTGTAGCACGTTCACGTTGTCCACGTACTATCCAAATGACAGCTACTTTAGGTTAAAGTGACTGCATACTAGCATTGTTTGGTGAGCTGGCGGATGAACCTTCGCTATAGGAAAGTGGTCGACGCCCTTCTCTCGTTTCAAATTACAAATAATAAGATCAATACCAATATCTTGGAACTTACTCCCTTCCCACCATCACCACCGCGCTCCAACTACACCCTGATCGTCATAACTTAAATAAGAGGTACACCTATATACATTGTTGAAGTTCACTTTCTCTTTATTAAAGAAGAAAAAAAGAACACGTTTCAAATACACCACGATGAAAAAAAGGCGATGGGGAGGGGGAACTTAGGCATCACGATGACCTCGGCGAAAAAGCTCCTTTCATTTACTTTGTAATTACCTACTTGCTCGTCTTTCACGATCAAAATATAGCTTCAAACCCGAGATGGTGAGCTTCACGCTTGGCTCAGTTCACAAACTACTTTTTCCACTGCCTGGTTTCACGGTTTTATTATTATTTAGAGAGATGTTTTGAGTGAACGAAGCTTTTTTTTTTTATTTTTAAATATTCCAATCAATCGACGCCCCTTCACATTTTAGGGTGATATGGCTGGCGGTGGGGTATGTGCCCCACTTTTTCGTTAATTTACACAAACAAATGAACCTTTTTTTTTTCGGGTTTGTCTCTCTCTTCCCCAAGTATTCCTTGAACCACCCCAACCAACCATTTTTTTTTTGTTTAGGAGGATCGTGCAGATGCTATTTTTTCCCTCAAATGACAAGTTGAGCAGCTGCCTATTCGTTTTTACTGTGACCCACGCTTTCGCTTCTTTATATTACTTATTTTTTTATTTTTTGTTTCTCTGCCTTAATAATCCAATCCAACTGTAATTTTACAACGGTTTGGAAGGAACTTCCGCTGTATTTTAACGTCACCCCCACAAATTCGCATGTTCCCTGCCATTTTTTTCCTGTTTAGGCTAGACCTTAGATGAGCATCTCATCCGAGAAAAAAAAAAGTCATATCAACACTGTTAATGGAACAAACTTCCTTTCAATAATGTAAAGGGTGGAAAGGAAAGGAAAAAGCTACACACATGAGGATGATGAAGAGAGGGGGAATGGAGGAGTAAAGCTGCTTCGTTTAAACAGATATAACTTCCTGGTGGTGGCGGCTAATAATTTAGAGGAAAAAAAAAAAAAAAGTTAGATGAAGAATCATGAAGGGACATCGGTTGGTGATGAGGGGCACGTGCTAAGCAACCCTTCAGCTACGACAAGCAACACGATCCAATGAAAAAAAAAGAAGGGATTTCAGAGGGGTTGGCTGAGAGGGTAAGGGTTAAAAATGAGATTGGCCCATTTAAAAAAAAAATTGCCTCTAGATTGTCGCATCCAATGCCGACGAGACAAATTTTTACATTTTAAACGCTGCCTTTTATTAAATAAAATTGGTTTTAAAAAAATGTTCGTACAAACATTTTAGTCGCGTATATTATCCAGGCGTACCTGCCAAGTTCTCAGGTGCAACTCAACGCTTTTTCCCCCTTTTTTTAAATATAAAACCAGCCGAAATCTAAAGCAGTTGTTCCATTATTGAACCATCATTCGCCACAATAGGATCATGGCAGGTTTTTTCTAGCCCTTTTTTTCTCCTCCTCCGCAAAAATCCCTCGACACAGCAGGGAGGCGTACATTTTTATAGATTTTTTCGAAGCCCTTTTCTATATGAACTCAGGCCCAAAAAATATTTTTTAAAAAAAAGACGAGAGGGCGGGGGGTTTGATGCAAGATGGATGAAAACCTTGCAGTTTATTCCTTCTTTCTCTCATCGTGAATGACTCAGGTAAGGACTTCACTCTCACTTAGTTGATAGGCGGGGGCGACGATGAAGAGGGATGAATAGGTACAACAAAATTGAAGGCTTGAAAGGTTCACCCCATCATCCTTTTGCGAGCAGTTGGAACAATACATTAGTGGAGGAAACTAGGAGAAAACACGATAATAAGTTAGGCAAAAAAAAAAAAAATGTTTTTGAAGTATGGTAGGGTAAAGGGAGTGAGGAAAAAAATTATGTAGAACAATAATCAAAGGTTGCGCCTCGCAACAGCAGGTGGAGCGTGCCTTCTTGGTATAGGTAGTTCCCTTCTATAATAATGCCAATAATAAACATTTCCTTCCTTCAATAATTAACGGCATCTATCATCATTTCCCTTTTTTAATTTTTTAAACTCTCAAAAACAGAACGTTAATGTGATTTCAGTTATAATTCATTTCAATTCTCTTTTGCCTAGTTATTAAACTTTTGAGGGGACTGGAAGCAAATTAGCGAGAGGTGGAGGACCAATTATTGTGAAGCTATAAATAAGAAATTATAAGCCTAGAAGAACCGAAAACATAAATTTCCATTTATTGGTAGGATCATTTTAAAAATAAAAACGATTGCACAATTTATTTACACACATTATGGCGGAATTGTCAAAACCACGAGGTTTCCTATAAGCTGAATGAACCAGCCCCGGATTAGGAAGTCTCTTTCGTGAAACATTATTTTTTGACAAGCCAAAACAAAGGGGGAATTTACTGAAAAAATAAACATTTTTTTTTTGTCCTCGTATGCTGTAATACTCCCATACAACAAGGTGAAAACATTTTATAAATGATAAGGAAGTTTAAAGAAGGGCAGAGTTTCTATTAGTTTTTATCCCACAGTCAAATATTTGAGTGGGGGCGAGCTATAAAAAGTTCGTAGGCAAGAACTAGCGCTTCACCGTTGAATAAGCACATAATAGCAAAGTTAAATGGGTTCGAAACGGGAACAGGATTCGGGGGAGGGGGGGTAGAGAATATCTATTGTAGTTTTGACGCCAAATTAACCATTTTTGTATCGAAAATGAGACTCCTAGTCTAAATTGACAGTTTAGAAGGGGCCAAAATTTCCGAGGGGGCACTGTCGTTTGAAAAGTGAAAAGGACAAAGGTCATGAAATTTGGTTTTTAAACGAGCTTTATCATTTTTTCGCATCATCCAAAATTATAGGAAGACCTTATGGCATGACATTTGCTCTATTATAAAATGTGAATCGCCAAAACCAACGAAATTTTGCTTTGGAGAGATAAAAAATCACTAAAATTTGGATTAGAACGAGCTAAATGCGTGAAATTGGATTTTGAGAGGTCGAAAATTGGGTTCAAACAACAAAATAGACTCAGGCTTAGGCTAATTACTCAGTTTGAATGCCTGAATTGTCAATTCACGAGTCGGGGCGTGCCCGGTATTAAGCTAAACAGTCAGTTTCTAGAGTCAAGACTCTAATAGTTTGAGTCTAAATTAACGGTTTCCTGAATGGATCGTCAGTTTCGTTTGATCCAACAACTGGCCATTTACTCACAGTGGTACAAGCACATTGCAGCATTGTACATCATAAACTAACAATAACACGGCCAGAAATTGCTATGTTTACCCAAAAACCCCGACGATGCCTACTTGAAAACGAACTTTATTAGCCTGAAACTAGTGATGCACGAGACCGAGACCAAGTTTTCTGGTCTCGAGCCGAGACCGGGACTGGTCTCGGTCTCGGAATTAAAATAATGAAAAAAAAAAAAAAAAAAAAAAAATGATGGCTCATTTATGAATACAGAACATTTTAACAATGAAATGACCTTGTTTCATGCCGAGACGGCTATTGTGTTATGGGCCTCCGGGATGTGGTGGATCCAAGTGGTGGACATATCCCCCCCCCCCAACGCACAAAATGACATAAAATAATGGGGAAAAATTTACTTTTTGTAACATTATCGTTGTAAACACGCATATTTCTTCTTTCACGAATTAAACATGATGGTTTCCGCACGATCACGGAGGGAAGTGATACTTTCCCTTCGCCAGGTACCTCAACAGGGAAGTTGATTTTTACTTGAAAAGATGACCTAGGTGAAAAAAGTATTTTTTTTCACTCACTAGTGAAGCAAATTAAGGCAGAATGCCAATAATTTCACATTTTCCCTCGCAAGCGAAGGAAACCGGAAGACTTTCACTCACTAGTGAAGGAAAGTGAAAAAAAGTTCTGTATTCAATTAGCGTACCCTTGCCTCCGAACACTTGCAGGAAAGACAATTAAACCTGTTGGTCGTGCGAAAAATAATATCCACAACTCGTGAGGAAGAACCTTTCACTCTGATAGTTGTTTTTAGTTCACTCGGTAATTGTCGGAAAGACAATTAAACCTGTTGGTCGTGCGAAAAATAATATCCACAACTCGTGAGGAAGAACCTTTCACTCTGATAGTTGTTTTTAGTTCATTCGGCCCCGCCTCGTGAGCCAAACACAACTCGCAGGTAAAACTCCACTTCCCTCACTTGTTGTGAAATATACTATTTTTTCACTTGTCTCGCGAAAAATATCGTGCATACCTCAATTCACTTGCTCGTATTCATTTAGCCGACTCGGCTTTGCCTCGCCAGTCAAACAACGTAGTCGCAAGTAAAATGGCACTTGCGTGTCTCGTTATATATAAGATACTATTTTTTTTAATTATTTTAGAGCCCTGGGGATAAAACTTTCACTTTATCGCCGTGACCCAAAAATCAGCCCATGTTTTAATAAAAAAATTATGTTCACACCGCGTCAAAAAAGTGATTTTGGGGATTTGCGGGGGGGCGGGGGCTACGCCTCGCCCATCCAATTTTTTCTTTCGGCCTCGAAAAAATCGCTTTCTTGCCTAGGCGTATAATCTATTATTCCTAAGATCATTCTTAAAGAAGTGTTTGAGCAGACGTTCATCAAGACCTACTTTACACACGCCGTGCGGTAAAGAGTTCACGGTAAATGAGTTAGCTCTTTACTACACGGCGTGTGTAAAGTAGGTCTTTAAGCACGATGAATGATGGGTGAAGGATGAGCGGGACCGTAAAAATTATAACCCAAAAAGGTCAAAGTAAGTTGATCATGTTGGTGAGTTGGTAGAAGAATTGAGGCAGGGAAGCCCGCTTTCATCTTACGCGCTTCTTTTGTTTCTTCTTTTTTATTTCTCTGGAATGAAGTTGTGTGCCAAATGGGAGACTTTACGGAACCCTTAAATTAAATAATTATGAACCTAATTGGCTTTAAAAGGCATTGAACGACCGAAGGTAAAAAAAAAGCGTACGACCCTGAGGCGTATAATCGCACTACAAACTCTACCGATGATGGCACTCGACTTCGTCTCGTGTCACAAACATCGTGCCTCGTTCGTTAAAAGCTCCTTCATGCCTATGTCATGGTCACATGCCGTAATTTGTCATTTCATGAAATGACCAGCCATTTCATGAAATGCGCGCTCTTGATGTAACAGTGAGGTTAGAACGCTATCTGACCAGGAATTCCGGTCATTTCATGAAATGCATCCTGCCTCTGGGCACTTGATGAAATACACGAGCGATTACACTACGTGGCCGAGTCACTCTGGTCATTTCTTGAAATGCCAACCCAACTCACTCTGGTCATTTCTTGAAATGACTGGACACATGGTGTAATCCTTTCGTATTTCATGAAGTGCCCAGAGGCTGGATGCATTTCATGAAATGACTAAAATTCCTGGTCAGATGGTGTTCTAACCTCACTGTTACATCAAGAGTGCGCACTTCATGAAATGGCTGGTCATTTCAAGAAATGCCAAATTACGGCAAGTGACTACGACACCTACACTGAGAAAAAAGTGCACGAGCCGCTCGTACTAGGCTCCATCTGCTGTCGGTTTTTCATTCAACATCAAAGGAATTGGTTCGTCAAGTTGGGACGGGCTTTTAGTAGGCTCAGAGCGCGCTCGAGACAAAAGGGTGAAGAGGGGGCATTTCTTTGAGGGTAACTTTGTCATCTCCCTTTTTCAGTTACCGGGTTTTTTGTTTTTCTCTGTTTTCACCATTGTCGTTGTCGCCGTCGTAATGGAATGGTCAGAGAGGCAATTTCTCTAATTGAGGCCTACAAAAACCATCCCAATTTATGGGACCCGAAACCCATTTTTTTCTTTTTCGATACAAATCCGTTTGCGACCACCGACGACGCGACTTCCTTTTTTTTGGGCTCTCCACACTAGCCATTAAATACGCCGCACCGCTCATAACAAAGAGTGGTATATCCTTCGAGGTCATAACGCACCCGCGACTCTGTCAGAACTACCACTGAGAAATAATAAATACACTTCATACGGCAGCTCTCGTCTCGTCCCATGCTCACAGTTTTCCCCCGGCTCGAGAGAAACAACATTTCAGCGAGCGTGCTCTAAACATGCTCAGAGCACGCTCGGAGCCTCCAACGAGCGGCTCGCCTCGCAAGTGTATACGCAGCTTAACATTCCAACGCTTTCGTTCAGTTATCTATGGACCCCCAAGCGCAGAGTGACGTTGCCCTTATTGTCTTTAAAAGAACTATGGAAGTTGTTGGTCTTCGTGGGGCGTCTCCGAACCTTCCCGCAAATTGTTTACCGGTGAGTTGGAATTTTATTCAATTACATTTTACGATGTCAGAAAATAAGTTTCACCTGTGCAATTCATAATTTACAGGTAACAGTAATCTTCGGTTACTCTCATTGCATACATTTATGCAATGGATGGAAAATGTTGATTCAAATTTGTAATTTATAACGTGTCTTGGACCCCTATTCTGTAAGGTCTCAACGCGAGCGTTAGGATGAACGTACGCGTTAAATCGGGTTATAACGCGGCTTTTTCAGTTTCTTATTCTACAAGTAACGCTTTCGAGCGAACGCGCAAGAGTCCGGCGCATGCCCACGTTTTCAATAGCGTTAAAAACCATTTTGTCATCAAATGCGTTTTCTGAATGACGCGTTGGTAGGTTTCTAACGTCTTCGCGTTCATATCTCAGGTAATAGATTCGAGCGTATATGTACTTGATTGTGTTTATTTCACGTCATTCCACAGATTCTCGTTGCACTGAGGTTCTGTGCTACCGGGTCGTACCAACGTGGCGTTGGATGCGAATATTTACTGTCCATTTCTCAGCCAGCAGTCAGTCGGGCACTCAGAGACGTCACCCAGGCAGTAGTTGAAACGATCATGCATGAGTGGGTCCGCTTTCCAACCACCGAGGCCCAAAGGAGGGCTCTTAAAGACCGGTAAATGCTGGTGATCGTCACCATCAAAAGTAGTGCGCCTTTTTAAGTTTCCAGACTGATTTATCCAATTTGTCCCTCGCTTAGTTTTAACGCTGCGAGGGGCATCAAAGGTGTGATAGGATGCATCGACTGCACTCACGTCGCTATCATAAAACCAAACGTTCATGAAGAGTCATACATAAATCACAAGGGATTTAATTCGATTAATGTACAAGCGGTAATGAATAACAGCATACATTTAAAGGATGTTCTTCCTATGACTAATTGCATGTCATTACCAGGTCAGTTCTCACGATTTGGAAATCTTGAGCGTCAATGCTCGATTTCCAGGTTCGGTTCACGACAGTTTCATTTGGAAGAGCTCGACAGTGAGGCAGGAAATGATGAGGCTATGGGACTCTGGTGATTCCTCGACGTGGATATTGGGTAGGTTTGAAAATTAATTAATTCTTGTGGTTTCTTCAACACACTCATAAAATGTCCCTGTTTTAGGAGACTCTGGATATCCACTGGAGCCTTGGCTAATGACCCCTATACTTAACGCTCAAGATGAATCGAATGAAGCGAGATACACGGCATGTCACTGATCTACTAGAAACTGCATTGAAAGGCGACTTGGCGATGCCTTCTCGGCCATCGTACTCTGCACTATCAGCCTATGGCTGCAGGACGAATTATTTTGGCCTGTGCCGTTTTTCATAACATGCGCCTCCGCTACAACTTAAAGGATGAATCCGTCGATGATGACTATTTCATCGAATTCGATACGAACGGACCTACAAATGAGGTTGGAAGTTCCGGAATTCACTTTTCTCAGACTCAGTGCGAAGAAGACGAAGAAACGCACGTTGTTGGAGGTGATAGGTTAGCAGAGGCTCGGCGAGTGCAAGCAAGAATTGTTAGGACTCAGTTTGGCCTGTGACTTTCTCAAATATCTCGGAACTAAATGGACCGGCTTAGTTTTTTTTTAAATTATTAAACGGGCAGGGAAGCCCAGAAGAAACTATCTCCTACCAAACTCGGCCTATAAGATCTATTGGGGTTCCATTAAAGTTTTATGTACATGAAAGTTCATTTATTTACAGTTTTTCCTACATTAGCATGCGGTCGTTGTTATTGCATACGTGCGTAACAAGCTTATTCAACACCTTATTTTGGTTGCAATCACCTATGAGACAAAATATAAATTAATACATAAATACACGTTATTTTGATCAAAGCAACTTTCTTACCATAAGTCCATCTTTTTGTTGATTCTGCGCCTCCATGAACGCCTGTGTGGCGGCCTGAAGGCTAGTACCTCCGCTGGCATTCTTCTCTGATATTGAAATATAGGCATTAGTATAGCAATCGAATAAAACTATAAACCGATTTGTCAAGCTACTTGTACTCTGTCGAGCCTTCTTTCTCGCCGGTTCTGCCAAAGGCTGGAAATGAGGCTGTGAATTACCTGGGCCATCATTTTCTTCGTCATCAACCTCTGAAAGTGGAAAGTGGTGGCGAAGTGGTGATTGCAATGCCTCACAAGCATGTTCCCCCGTAGGTGAAACGGGTCGGGCCAAAACGGGCGACTGACCCAGCAAAACGGCAGGGCTGACTGTGTCCTAAAGATTAAATATGTTACCGTCAAAACCCGAAATCAGTCAAAACCCGAATTACCTAGACATAACTAGCTTTACCAAAGCTCCTTAGCTAAAACTAGTATTTACTAGGTAAATCTAGAATTGACGATGGGGGTCAGGGAAAACTAGAATTTACGAATGAATTGTTCCTTATTAATATAATATTAGTTTTTGCTAGTTAAAACTAGTAAAAACTGAATAACCCAGTCAAAACAATAAGTTTTTCGTTTACCACGCCCATGCTGTTTCGGACTTAAGAGTTCGACGATAACGTCGAAGACAGCGCCAAATTCAGTTTGTGGGAGTTGCAGTGAATATAAACAGCTATTGGGTGGAACGTGGAAGCTACGGATCCGAGCTTGTACTCCCTTGAAACAACCACTCATAGAGCTCGCGCCGTCGTAGCCTAGTCCAACGAGATTATTTAGGTCCAATCCAAGTTTTCGGCACTCAGACAAAATCAAATTTGTTATAGCCTCCGAAGACGAATCGATCGTAGGTACGAAGCCGACAAAATCTTGCGAAGACACAAGTATCGTAAACATAACGGATGCAAAGAGAAACTTGTTCGGTACCGCATACGTCACATGTTATTTACGCTAATTTTTCTCGAATTATTTCTCCAAAGAGATTAATTATTTCATTTTGAATGTCAGGGCTTGTGTAGCATTTTTCTTTGAATTGAGAAGATGTTTTTTCAATAAATCGTTTCCAGCATTGGCCCGAAAACGAAGCAAGGACTTAAACTTTCCGTCCTCCGAAGAAGGATTTGAGAGAGAAACCGAGCCCTGGTCGTGGTGACCGCGAAGAGGAAGCTCCTGCTCTCCACAAAAAATTATTGTTTCGACTACATGGACGAGTATTTGTCTGTTTTCCCGTCGAATTACGTCCCTATGCGTATCAATCTGAGTGGCGACGTCCGTTTGTTTACCCCTGAATACTTTCATAATGTTTTGCGCCTGTATCGCACACGTTCTGTGGTATTCTGAAGTGCTGTGTGCCGAAAATTTTTCAATTGAGTCCTTCCACTTGGAAAAAACCACAGGTAACCAAACTACTCATTCTATCGTGACTCCCTTTTCCAACACTTTCGCGGCCGAAAAATACGCAATAACGACAGTAGGCCGCGTCGATTTTCATGGAGTAGCCTAACCATTCCCACCTAACAAGCCAACTAATTTGAAATTTTAGGTTTTTTGAACCAAAGACGCGAACCGGGAATTAAAAATTATTTAGTTCGACTTTTGAATTGGTCGAACAAAATTTGCACATTGTGTCGTGCGAAAAAAACGAAATTGGCTTACGTTCGTCGAAAAGAGCGCAAGATACATCATTTAATATCGTTGAATTGCTGAGAATTCGTCGATTTTTGTGACCGTTGGAGCGTTACTGCCTTTACAGACAGCGGCTGAAGCTGAAGTCGACGGTTCCGCGGCGACGTCAATCTCTTCTTGTTCCGCTTTCTTTTTCTTTGAATCTTCGGGAGTAGTGAAAAATTTGTCGAGGGTTCCCTGCTTAATAGTTTCAGTTCCCCTTTTCATGCTATTAAACAAATTAGTTTGTATTAAATCTGTACAATGCCTCACAGTAGGTAAAATTACTTACGTTATGATCAACTGTCAACTAATCAACTAGAATAAACAAAAATAAAGCGAAAGCCACAAGAAAGAACTCACGAGTCCAAGCTAGTATTCCACACTGACTACGGTTGGACCATTGCTGTGAGTGCACCTTGGCTCTGGTTGCACCTTGACTGTGGTTGGACTTGTGCTGAGGTTAGATCATTGATGTTATTGGTCAATTGGTCATTTGCAGTCATTTTTGTTTAATTACGTATTGACGTGTTTTTGGCGTTTGAGCTTAGCTGCTAATTAGCGATTTTTAACGTGAATACGTTTTACGGGAGCGTAGAGACCAATTCGGGCTCAAGTGGCAAAATGGGCCTCACTGCGCGTGCGCCGCCTTTTATGGGTGGTGCTGGGAGGAGGGTATTGGGGGTGGTAATGAGGAATATCACTAAGATCCCAACCAGTAGCGTACTGTGATGGGGGCGAGGGGGGACCGCCCCGGGGCCTCAGAAAAGCTTATACGGTATACGGAACAATGACGATTTTTAGGTTCTATATTCATGGGTGTAGGTAAGTAAAAAGGTTGGACGGTTGAACCGCGAACAGCGAAGGTTGAATACTCGATTAGCCCTCGAGAGCGCTTCTGGTGGCTCAAATTTTAGAAAATTCGCGTCTTCTTGAGGAAAATTCGCGGCTAAAATGGAGAAAATACACCGTCCCCTCTTCCGTTAGATCCTTAAGCGCACTTATGTGCTGATCGTGAATTTGACAATGTGAAACTTGCTAACATGGCCAAAACTTTGGAAAAAAACGTTAATATCTCTGAGTCTGGTCTCCCTCTTCAATGCGTCGCTTCAGACAGGGGTTTTCCCTGAGGTTTGGAAGGTTGCAAGGGTGAGAGCGCTCCCTAAGGTCCCACGGACGCGGACCCCGGGTGATTACAGACCCATTTCGGTATTGCCATGCTTATCAAAAGTTCTGGAGAAGGTGGTGCACAGGCGGATGATGAGGTACCTTAAGTCGAATGGGCGTATCAACCGTCTTCAGTCGGGATTTAGAGAGGGCCATAGTACGCAAACTGCGCTACTCAAGGTGATGGAAGATATTCGTATGGCGATCGACTGCGGGGAGGTGACAATAGTGGTTCAATTCGATTTTAACAGGGCATTTGATCGGGTAAATAATGGGTTTCCACTACGGAAGGCGGCCGGTTTGGGGTTCTCGAGCAGCGTCTTGCGCTGGGTGGCCTCGTACCTTGGGGGGGCGGAGCCAGGTGGTGGAGGATCTGGGGACTGGGGCCGGACGGCGTGCCACAGGGAGCGGTCTTGGGATCTGATTTTCTCTCTGTTATGTTGTCCGACGTTCCCGCCTTGCTTGAGACACTGCGAATACAATCTTTTCGCTGATGACCTTGTCATATATTACTCGTGCCGACTGACTGATCTGGCAGAGGGGATCTTGCGATCGAATGATGATATGACCGCTGTGTATTCATTGTCGATTGGTAATCATATGCCACTTAACATAGAAAAGACCCGAGCTATTGTCTGTGGGTTCAGATCGTTCGTGAGCCGTATCTATTCGGCTGTCCCACCGCCTGTTCTGAGCTTGGCGGGCCAAGACATTCCCCTCTCAGAGAATATGAGAGTCTTAGGGGTCATGACAGATTCGTGCCTCTCTTGGAAAGGCCATTGTCTGGGGGTGGTACGTGGGGTCTTCCGCATACTAGGGCAGCTTAAGGCCTCGTGGGAGCATCTTGTTAGGTCGCTGGTTTTTCCGGCGTTTGATTATTGTTCGGCGCTTTTTGTGGGACAGTCCCAAGAAAATGACCTTATGATGTACCGGGCTATGAATGCATGCATGCGGTTCATTCTTGATCTCCCGTATGACTGTTACATGACGCCCTACTACTCCAAGTTCGGCTTGACAAGTTTCTAATGGACCCTGAGGACCGGGGAAGGCAGAGAAGTTCAGCTCAGCTCTGAAGGCAGCTATCGGGGATAGTGGAAGTGTGGAGGAACTGGTCACAAAGAGAGTGGTTGAGATCAGGAACCTTGACGGCGTCACAACAAAGGAGGATGTGGAACAGGCGATCCGACGTGACCACGAGGAGGTAATTCGGGGTGTGCAGTTGGGGTCAAGACATGGCGATAGTGGAGCTAGATTCCGATGTGGCTAATAAACTGCTGGAGAAGGCGCGCATTAAAGTTGGGTGGGTCTACAGTAGGGTGCGAGCCCGAACTACTGTCTTGCGTTGTTTCAGGTGCTTGGGCTACGGGCGCATCGCCAGAGCCTGTAAAGGTGCGGGACCCCTGGACAAAAGCGGGCGGAATGCAAGGTACAGCCACGGAGTGTGCTCTGCATGGAGGCTTGAAGAACTGGATGACGTTGTACGGATGCTCCCGGGGCACTCGCTGGTTGCTGGAGAATTCAATGCTAGAGCAGTGGAGTGGGGGATGCCGGAAACCGATAGAAGGGGCACGCTGATTCTTGAGATGGCTGCTAGGCTTGGTCTTGTTGTACTCAATGAAGGCGGAGTGTCAACGTTTAGAAGAGGGGGGTACAGCGAAAGGTGGAGAGGTGGATGGTGAGTGGGGAGTTCACGAACAGCGACGACCAGTACATCACTTTCCGGGTGCTGGGCGACGGGCGAAGGGTGGAGGGCTGGCCCAGGGCGGCGCGACGCTGGAACGCGGGAAAGCTGAACGAAGACGCAGGAAGGGAAGGTGCTGAGTCTCTTGTTTCCACCAATGGGACTGATCCGCAGGGCCTGCGATTCCGCGATGACTCGTATTGGGCCCCGGCACGGCAAGCCCGCTGCTTACTGGTGGACTGAGGATATAGCCCGACTTCAGGCGGCCTGTCTCCGGCTGCGGCGCAGAGAGCAAGAACCGAAGATGACAGACGTGTATGGTCATCTGAATATAAGAACGCCAAGTGGACCCTCCGGCGGGAAATAAACCACAGCAAGGAAGAAGCTGACGGAGGAAGTCAATGATGATCCCTGGGGACTCGTCTATAAGATAGTCACAAAGAAGCTGGGGTCCTTCGGCCTAGGCAGGGACTTGGACACGGACACTATTGTGAATGGTTATTGTGAATGGCTTGTTTCCGACGCACCCGCTCTGTGATGATGGGGAAGCGATAGGGCCCGGTGAGTTCATGCCCTTTTTAGCGAGCAGGAGGTTCTCACAGCCATAGCCTCTATCCGCAGTGGGAAGGCTCCGGGAACCGATGGGATCCCGGCAGAGGCCCTGAAAGCAGTGGCCAGGGTAAGCCCTGAGCTGCTGACGAAACATGTTTAACAGGTGTCTGTCAGCTGGCGTCTTTAGCTGCATGTGGAAGGTGGCCCGCCCTCTGCGTTCCGACCACTCAGGCACTGCAGAAGTTGCTGCAACCACGAATTTTGGCGGCGGTTCAAGCAGCTGGCGACCTGTCTCTGAGACAGCACGGATTTCGACCTGGATGCTCCACAGTGGGTGCTATAAGCGAGGTGGTGGAGGCGGTGAAGAGAGCGGAAGTGGGGAACCGCTACTCGAAAAGGTTGGTGCTCCTCGTCACGTTGGATGTTCGCAATGCCTTGCGAACTCGGACAGGTGGGTCGATATTATCGAGGCCTTGGAGACAACATTCCGGGTACCCGATTACCACCTCATGAGGATGGTTAGGGAATACCTGCGAGACCGATGGCTGTCGTATGGCTGACAGCAGGTGCAGCCCAGGGATCAATCTTGGGCCCGGATCTGTAGAACTTCACGTATGACGGTCTGCTTAACTTCACGTCTGGAACTTCATCATCTCCTGAACAGATGATGCCAGCTCCAAAAATGGCAAAATCAACCACCCGCGCGCCAAAATTGGCCAAACTGACGGTTTTCGCGCCTTGACTTGACGTACTATTCACGCCCTATATAAATAGCAAAACTGACACTACGCGCCCTAAAAATGGCCAGACTGGGCATTCAAGCCACAAAATCGGCAACACCGATTCTATGTGCCCCAGAACAAGGGCACATAGAGTCAGTTTAACAATAAACTGACGATACGCGCCTTAAAAAGGCCTAAACAGATTATTCCTGACCTGAGAATGGGAAAAACGACCATCCGCGCGTCAAAAATAACCAAACTGAGCCTTCACAATGTCTAAATTTAACATTCGTGCCCTAAAAGAACATAAAAAATAAATCAAAACTGGCTATTCACGCCCTAAAAATGGCATACTTGTACTCAGATGTGGATCCAGGATTTGCTCAAGCGAGGGGCTTGGCCTTCAGAGATTGTGTGCTTCGCTAGATTGACTAAAAATGGCTTGAAAGGACAATAATTTACTACCTAAAAACTGCTAAACTGACTATAATCGCAGCCGCAAATGGCAAAACTGACGATTCTTGCATTTAAAATGTTTATTTGTGCCCTAAAAATTGGCATTTACCACTCTATAAAACCGCCAAAATGATTCCACGCGCCTTAAAAATAGCCAAATTGGCGATTCTCGCTCTAAAATGGCCAAAATGACTCTAAGCGGCCTGGACATGCCTTAACAGATTATTCCTGTACTGAAAGCGGCAAAATAGACCATTTGCGCGCCAAGAATGGTCAAAATAACAATTCGTGCGTAATTGGCTAGAAGGGACTAATTGAACCCTTTGCTGCTATGTATATGGGCAAAGTATAACTGACGATTCGCGCCCTGAAAATGGCAAAATCGATCAGTCGCACGCCAAAAATGGCCTAACTGACCATTATCACCTTGGTTTGACGTTCCATTCGCGCCCTACGCGTATAAATGTCCAGCTTCAAGACTAACGCGCCCTAAAATTGGCCAAACTGACTGTACAAGCCATGAAATCGGCAAAACTGACTCTATGCGCCCTAAAAATAGCTTAACTGACGATTCGCGCCTTGGAAATGCCTATAAACACAGACGATTCCTTTCCTTAAATTGGCCAAACTGACCATTAGCGCTTAGAAAAATAGAAATTTCTCGCTCTAAAAACAGCAAAACTGACCATTTCGACTGGTAAAACTGATGATTCGAGCACTGAAATATCGCACTGACTATTCATGCCTAAGGACCATTCTGACATTTTGCGCCGTAAAAATGGCCAAACTGGCTATTCACGTCCTAAAATTAGTACAAATACCAACTCTACATATAGCGGCCCGCGAGATTCGTGCTTTGAAAGGTCCGAAACGGATGATTCATGTCCTGAAAATGCAAAATCGACCATTATCCAGCATTAAAAATGGCCAAACTGAACCGATAAAGGACCGCGTTCATCTTACGAACTGATTGACACCCCCCCCCCCCCATTTCTGTAAAAAAAAAAATCACCGTTTCATATACATATATTTTTGTAATTTGAAAACCCCTCCCAAGAAAAATTTCCGTGCACGCCACTGCGCATGCCCACGATTTGCTAATAAAATTCACTATTTATGACCGCCGGCTGCCGGAGCGATTGTTGTTGTTGTTTTTGTTTTTTTTCGATTTGATCCTAAACAAAATAATGGTGTCACGTAGTCCAGAGTCAATTATGCATAAAAATAAAAAGAGAAAAACTAAATGATCGTGTTAAGTCTGTTGTGTGCAACTTCTTATCGCAGGGGCCCCTCTGATTTGTGGCTGTAGAACAATTAAGATTTTTCGCCTGGATAATTTCTTTGTGAGACTGAAACAAGGTGGTGAGAGAGGGAGGGAGAACGTCTATTTAGATTGATTAATAAGAAGGATGAGGTTTTTTTTTTCATGCTTGCAGTATTTTTTCACGAAACCTTTTAACCTTAGAAAAATATTATTCAAGGAGCGAAAAAATTAAGTTTGAATACAAGGACCTTGAGTTTCCGAGGGTACTAAATAAGAGGGAAAGAGACAAAAAAAAAAAACGTGGCACAAGTGGAGAAATAAGAGAATAGTGCGAGAAGATATAATGGAACGGGGATATAACTAATATCCTTCCTTAGCGGCGGCCTTTTAGAAGTCAGCACTGCAATTAATTCAATGACGATTAAGAGAGAGTCCTGCCGCCTCTCCCACCTCCTTGCTAATGGTGACCTGGAGGACAGTTTGAAGATGGTGATGGTGGAAAGACGACAGGTTTTGAATGTCGATACTCGTCATTATTTTATACCAAGTTGGAGTGTCTGGAAGAGTGTTGAAAAAGGTGGCAGTTAAGGGGGTAATTCAAAATTATTTCACTTTTTTGAGCGAATGCCTGTGGGCAGTAAAATAAAGCAGACGGGAGTTTCTCAATTTTTTTTTTTTTACTCAGGGCGTCATCAAAAGGTGATTTCAGCTCCGGAATTCATTCTCCCATTCCTTTTAAAGCCTATATTTTGTTGATATGACCCGAAATCGTGCTTTCAAAAATAAAGAGGGAGCCCTACTGTGGGAAGACAAGACGCCGGCGGAAAATTAAACAAACTGTAAAAATTGTTGAAGGCGCCGCCCACCTTATCGAAGAAAAGCTGTTTCAAAGCTTCTTGAAAGGCAATGCAATTTGCTGATCTATAAACGATGGCTGAGGGTTAATGACGCCTCGAGTTTAAATCAAAAAACACCTATACCTTCACTATCCTCTAAGATAAATTATCTGATTTGGGATCGTGCCTTATGCCTCATCAAACCAAGCGATTATTATAATAAGTTTTCAGTAGTGATCGAGCTCTTGATATTCCTTTAAAAAAGAAAAAAAAAAAGTCCAGGCGTGAACACCCTTCCCTTTCATCCTTCCTAAGTTATCGTGTAAAAAAGAGCGCCTTTCGAGACTCGCGAGGAGAGCCTGTTTTTTTTACTTGAAAAGATAATCGTAACACGTTTTCGTATTAATTAGATGAAAGGCAAATTGTATTTAATATCTTTTGTTGAAACGCCCTTTTAAAAATAAAAAAAAAGACCACTTTCGTTAAACGTTTGAGTGTGCCCGCGCTGCATTTTTACATACTAATTTAGTGATGGTACAGCCGTGACCAGAGCTTAATCAAAAGATAGTTATCGAACGTTCTCCTTTGAATCGGAGTAATTTAAAGCTTTCTATCACCCCCCCCCCTCGTCATCCCTTCTCCATTACCTTTAAAAACCACTGCACCCTGGCCTATACCATGGGAAGATTATTAAAATTTCTAGAAAAAAAAAAGGCACGATCAATGAATTACTTCGCGAAACCACGGTATCCTTTGGAATATTTTAAACTTTTTTTTTTAAGCGAACCTTCTCCATTTTTATTCGTTTTAATCGCGAACACAAAATGTTTTAATTGAACAAAGAAAATGTTACACGGTCGGATGATTTTGAAGCGAAAAGCCGGAAGAGCACGCACAGCCACAACCACCCCGCGTGCTTTATATATTGTATAGTATGCAAACAATCAATTAAATGAGGAAGGTGCGTGTATCAGAAATTTTGGTCTCTGACGCTTTTTTATTGTGAAATTCGGTTAAATAACGCGATTGGCATCCTTTTTCACCATAAAAATGAATGCAATATTATTTGAAATATTACATTTTAAAGTATGGATAGGGTTCGAGGGGTTAACTACCTACCTCAGCCCCCTGAGTGACGTACCAGAGCGGATTTCGAGGCTACTACATACACTTGTGAAGCAAGGGCGCGATATTGGCGATTGTAACCAGTGGGTGCTCACTCAAGGCGGGGGGGGGGGTGCAAAGCTTCGAAGGGGGCACGTCTGATTGGCTCCCCCCGAGATCTGTACCAACCTAACTAATTGTCAACAAAAATGTAAACAAATTGGGAACGGACACGAGATAAGAGTTGGGTTATATTACCTTTCCTGGTTACCCCAAATTTATTACAGTATTGAGTGATTTATTTATATTTACTTAATTTTAACGTTCCAAAAGTTGTTTTATGTTTTATGAGCTGAAATTTAGGTCTATTGTAAGCAATTGATCCACAGACGGTGATAGTTTCTTCCGGTTTTTAGTCACTGAGGCAGAACAGAATGTGTATTCCCCATATCACTCGGCCAAGAAGTCTTGTTCCTATGTCACTTGGAAAATGAATTTTGACTAGAGAATCATCAAAACGTGTTCTTTTTATTCTATAATACACAAATGGCGTTTATTCGACCGATCCAAAAAAAAAAAACGAAATGTCGGTGAACTACACGTTTGTTGGGTGCTACTCGAGGGCTGGAAAGGACCGTGTATCCTTCTCCAGATTCTTTTCCAAGCATCAGTGTTAGGTAATCTTCTTCAGCGCTATAAAAGGAGCACGTGAACATTCTACGTTAAGCATTTCCCAACGCTCTTTTCACACTAACGCGGTTTCACGAGGCCCCCGCGTGTAATCCGCGTGAATGCCGCTTTCTCATCGAATCAAGTAATATGTACCGCACGTGTGTAAAGGTGTACGTGGTCACTACGCGGCAGCCAAAACCGCGTCGCGTGAAACCTCGTATATGTGAAACGAGCCTAACGCGCTAGTTAAATTTAAGCCACTTCAAAATTGACGGGATGGCAACGTGAAAGGGTTTGAAATGAAACGATTGCTCTGGTCCGACTATAGTCACCGATTCGTATTTACGTTCCCGTACCGATAATAAATTGTGAACAGGGGGCCTATTCTAAGTTGTTGGGATAAAATGCCGCAAGCGGGATCCAAGAACGCTGAATAAGAAATAACATTATCCCGTCATAGCAATCACACTTGCGGCATTTCTTCCCGACAGCTCAGAATAGGCCCCCTGGCCTTTTTTCTTGAACAATAACGGAAAACTCACTCTTGTCATCACAAAGCCCTTGTCTCCGGCATTCCGAACTCCCGAAGTACTAACTAAGCCACTTCTGTCGACGTTTTGTGGTGATTTCAAATCGAAACTCTCCTCTTGTGTGAATGCACTCACCACGTCAACGAGGATAATTTACATTATCCAAGCTCGACATCGCCGGGAAATGACGGGCGTCTGCCGAATTGCCACTAGTGAATCTTTGTACTAGAAAGGACACTATGATTGAAATAAGTTGCCCGATTTTTATTGATGACAAGATGTCAAATGTTGAGCGATTGGATACTCACGAGCAAGGACCGGCACCGATTTATTTTCCTTTTTTTGTAGATAGCGGCGATCCTTCCTTCGATAATCCCCCAGCGTAGTCACTTAAGTTCCATTTGACGTAATTTTGATGCCTACAATGCCATCAAGTCTTAGGGTCGTATTCAGAAACGCACCTTTACGAGACCTTAACCTTTGTGGCTCCTTATAGCAGGAATTTGTATTCAGAAACCAACCTTATCCGCATTGGCTAAGGAACTGTAAAGGAGTTCTTTAAGGCATGAAAAAATTGTATTCACAAAGCCACTTTTACCTTCGTGGTGAGAAGCCAGCCATTGTGAGAAATGGAAGAATTTATTGTGTTTTTCGACTCGCTCAATCTTATTTCGGATCTCCAATGGCGTAATGAGCGACACAGAAGAAGCACACTATCTGAATCCAATTCGGTTCTCCAAAAGGTCTCGTTTCGGTCAGATCAGACTGTTTGAAACGTTGTGATTTTGATCCGTCGAGCGTGGACCGACTGAAGGGTTCAAGTTTCTCTACGGCTGTCAAACTTTCACAAATTACTGAGAATTTACGCGACGGGAAATCTTCAAGCGACGGTCCCATACCACGATTTGTCAATTTATCTTTTTTGTGTTGTGCCTCCCCTTGTGTTTCAAGTGTGACCGTTCTATCTATTTCATTATTTTCGTTTTGTACGGGATTGGAACCTAGGCCAAAATAAATAATTTATAGGTCTGAAAATAATTATTTCGTCAAAGTGCACGGTGAGTGGCACCGTTTCGACCTCTAGCTCACTACCGCGGCCGGAGCTGGGGCCAGGAAAAGGCCCCAGTGCCAGTGCGGCCTGGTCAGAGGTGTCAGGGAAAAATGACGCAAGTGTGGTTCCCACGAAGGGATAATGTTATTTCTTATACGGGGTCCCTGGATCCCTCTTGCGGCATTTTCTTCCCAACCGTTCGCAAATCGAAACTCTCCTCTTGTGTGAATGCACTCACCACGTCAACGAGGATAATTTACATTATCCAAGCTCGACATCGCCGGGAAATGACGGGCGTCTGCCGAATTGCCACTAGTGAATCTTTGTACTAGAAAGGACACTATGATTGAAATAAGTTGCCCGATTTTTATTGATGACAAGATGTCAAATGTTGAGCGATTGGATACTCACGAGCAAGGACCGGCACCGATTTATTTTCCTTTTTTTGTAGATAGCGGCGATCCTTCCTTCGATAATCCCCCAGCGTAGTCACTTAAGTTCCATTTGACGTAATTTTGATGCCTACAATGCCATCAAGTCTTAGGGTCGTATTCAGAAACGCACCTTTACGAGACCTTAACCTTTGTGGCTCCTTATAGCAGGAATTTGTATTCAGAAACCAACCTTATCCGCATTGGCTAAGGAACTGTAAAGGAGTTCTTTAAGGCATGAAAAAATTGTATTCACAAAGCCACTTTTACCTTCGTGGTGAGAAGCCAGCCATTGTGAGAAATGGAAGAATTTATTGTGTTTTTCGACTCGCTCAATCTTATTTCGGATCTCCAATGGCGTAATGAGCGACACAGAAGAAGCACACTATCTGAATCCAATTCGGTTCTCCAAAAGGTCTCGTTTCGGTCAGATCAGACTGTTTGAAACGTTGTGATTTTGATCCGTCGAGCGTGGACCGACTGAAGGGTTCAAGTTTCTCTACGGCTGTCAAACTTTCACAAATTACTGAGAATTTACGCGACGGGAAATCTTCAAGCGACGGTCCCATACCACGATTTGTCAATTTATCTTTTTTGTGTTGTGCCTCCCCTTGTGTTTCAAGTGTGACCGTTCTATCTATTTCATTATTTTCGTTTTGTACGGGATTGGAACCTAGGCCAAAATAAATAATTTATAGGTCTGAAAATAATTATTTCGTCAAAGTGCACGGTGAGTGGCACCGTTTCGACCTCTAGCTCACTACCGCGGCCGGAGCTGGGGCCAGGAAAAGGCCCCAGTGCCAGTGCGGCCTGGTCAGAGGTGTCAGGGAAAAATGACGCAAGTGTGGTTCCCACGAAGGGATAATGTTATTTCTTATACGGGGTCCCTGGATCCCTCTTGCGGCATTTTCTTCCCAACCGTTCGGAATAAGGCCCCAGTCGCAAGGGCGCACGAAAGCCCTCGCTCATCGTTGTCGGCGCCACCTCGTGAGACCCCCTGGAGCTAAAAGGCTTCTCTTCCATCCAAAACTCCTCTTTAGAACTTCAGTGGGGGCAGAAAACTGCGTTATTCCCCCGGAGTTTTATACGGATTTTTGCCTATCACTCGAATACTTCGCGTTCCACGAAAACGTCTTCTGAGTCACACGTTGAAGAGCGTTACATTTCCTTCGAAATTCACAGGACAAACTCATTCCTCATAGGTACCGAGCAACGGCCCTCGCAGACAGTTTTGTGACCTACGAGGTGTCAGCCAACCGGTGACGCCGGTGGAATCGTGAACATAAAGGAAGTGTCTGAAAGCATTGCGGGGCTAATAAAACAGCTTATATATTTTCCCAGTGGCCAAAGAGTGAGAGAATCATCCGTTCCATTTTTCAGATTGGGTGGTTTCCCCGGTGTCGTCGGCTGCAATTATTGTGCACATATACTCCGCTTAAAATCTCCGTAGGTGACGGGAGTCTGGGTGAGTCTCAAAGTAGTTGTGTTTTGCGGCCCAAGGATGGAATTTGTAGACGTTGTCACCCGTTGGCTACATTCGAATTTTCCAAAATAGAACCGTAGCCGTTGCTCGATCACGCAGTCTCCAGCAGGGCATTCCCTTGTGGGACAATGGCCGCTTTCCGCTCAAACTTTGTGGTTCTCTTCGGTCTTGAACTTGTCCACGCTCATCAATAAATTAAAATTACGCAATGTTAATAGGCTGGCATTTCATACAATTTTGATAACTAATGGGCTTTTGAAGGCTTAAATAGCGAGAGGTTTCACATGATAAAGCGTACAGTCACCATTAAAAGCATATTTTCATTGTTCATTTGCTTTAAGGCCCCTTTAGCTAAAGGAACTGCCGAGGAACTCTAAAGGATCGTTTCTGAATACGATTTTTAAAGGAATCGCTAAAGGAACCTTAACTAAAGGAGCTCCTAAGGGGACGTAAAGGTTGGTTTCTGAATACGGCCCTTAGTTATTGAAAAAAAAAAAAACCGATTTGCAGCAAGCTTCCAATGTAGAACTTACATGAACGGGGCAACCAGGAATAGATAAGAATGCAATGCCAACTCGATCGTAACCTGCCGTGTCCTTTCCCGATTGTGTGACAATTTGTTCTTACTGATAACAGCAGGAAGTTTAATGTTTCTATATTTATTCTCAACTAGCATTCGACAGCTATTTGAATGCATTTCAGACGAACATGACTCCGAAATTGTTAATTTCCCGCGAATAATACAATTCATTCGGGATTATTAACGTCCTCTCAACAAAGGATCCGCAATCCTCAAGTCGACTCATTTGGTAGAATGTTTAGTGATCTGCGAGCACGAGAGTTTAAGTGTTTTCGCCCTGGGCCTTCAGACATCAATTTTGGACTGTCTGCAGCACGTGATTTGTGTCAATATTAAAGACGGGACAAAGCCATCCACTTATGTACGAGGCAAAACCGGTTCTGTCGTGCTGCCATTCCAAAGCGCCCCAAGTTCCGTATAAAGATTTTATCCTGCCGGGTGTTTCATTCTTGCTCGTCCCTAGGACGACCAGCCAGTTTTATTTCGATTTTCCTTCAGCAGGAAAATTGTGGAACGAGACATTCATTGTGCGGAGTGCGGTCGTTGTTGGAGCTCTGGGGGCTCAGACAACTAAACTGAACCTTTTCCCGATGTTACTTGTAGCAGCGTACGCATAATAGTGATCCATTTTTGGCCTAAAATAATCAATAGAAGTCAAAACTCCTGAAATACCAGGGGCCTTATTCTGAACGGTCGGGAAAAAATGCCGCAAGCGGGGTCCAAGGACGCCGAATAAGAAATAACATTATCCCTCCATAGCAACCGCTTTTTGCGGCATTTTCACACGGCTCTGGAATACGGCCCCAGTACTTCCCTGGATAAATTCAGTAAACAAACACATTGAAGTCTGTTAAATTTACACAAAACCTCCCCAAGTACAAACCTTAATATGAATAATAAGAGCGCTATCTACAGCCCGTTTGATCGGCGAATAAGGAAGTTCATGTATCAAAAATGTTGGTCAGTGATACTTTATTACTGTGAACTACGGCTAAATAATCCGACAGTGACGAGAAGGCCTCGATATTGTACCTTTGGCGTCACCGAATCAAGAAAACAAGGTTGTGCGGGTGCGCAGTACACCCGTGCAGAAATTTTCACTGTTGGTGCAAGAAAACTCGAAAACACCGATTCAAAAATGTTTTCGACCATTTTGCTGAACCCGTGCCGTTCTCTGAACACTAAAACGAAACGGAGAGCTGGCGAGTACCAATAAAGAAATGACAAGGTGCCGTTGGGATGTCGCTCAAGGGTGAATCCAAAGAAAACTGCTGTGTCTTCGGTTGCTCTTCCCGTCGTGACTGAGGCACAACATTGTCATTGCATTGTTTCCCTAAAATTGTGGGTTCAACGGTGTCAGTTGTCAATTAGCCCATTGTTGGGAGAAAGTTGACCGCTGGAAGGCTTGGGATCTTGCTTGACGTTTGAGTATAAATGTATCAGAAACCAAGTTCGTCCGTTCGCGTCACTTTAAGCGCCCCGTCTGCATAAGACGCAAGGACGCCGTCGCAGGACGCAGCGCAGAACGCAGGAAGCAAGTCCACTTTTCACTGTCTACATAAAACGCAAGGCTCCGTCGTGCGTTGAGCCAATCATATGTCACGTTATAAAATAAAAAGTGAAAGAGAAGTTCTAATCACTTTATCTTGACATTGTTAGGTTATCGTACTCCACTAATTCCAGTCAGCATTGTATTTTCACACTTTCAAGTCAATTTAATCATTTTATGGATAAGATAGCTAAAAAGTTAGGACGTT
Source organism: Corythucha ciliata (assembly GCA_038030265.1). Classification (NCBI taxonomy): domain Eukaryota; kingdom Metazoa; phylum Arthropoda; class Insecta; order Hemiptera; family Tingidae; genus Corythucha; species Corythucha ciliata. The sequence goes on along the minus strand of CM075943.1, from coordinate 3,719,316 downwards.
GCCACGTTATTCACCATCTGTGTTTCGGCGATGGTCTTCAAAATGCGGCTGAGGGAAAAATAAAATAGAAGAAGGGGTCGTCAGTGGTGGCTTCATGCATTAACGAAAGAATGATGTTCGGCTGCTATGAAACATTGAGAATCGCGGATCACGAGCAGTTTTTTGAGTTACGGGGATGTGACCTTCGAAATTCGAGGATCTTCTTGAAAGGGTGACTCCATATTCCATATCTCGAGAAGAAAAGCAACAGAACTCCTTCACCAGTTTTTTTTTTTTTTTGGCATTAGCCCGAAAGCCAGAGCCACACATTAGTTTTATTGATCATTATACACCTTATAGTATAAAGATAAGTATATTAGATTATAAATTACACCACGTGATCTACCTTAAGTAAAAATTGGTGTAGGAGTTTGTACACATTTAAGTCTTTGGAAGCCAATAGGGTTATGTAGTTAAATGGGTTTTCCAATAATGGCGCTAAGTGGCGGAACAGCTCAAGTCTTTCTGAGGTAAATTTGTTGCAATGCATGACTACGTGTTCCAGATCCCCTACCATATGGCACGATTCGCATTGATCAGACGTCTGCACATTGATTTTTTTAAGATATGCCGGACAAATTCCATGATTGGTCCTGAGACGACACACAGCTGAGCACAAGTTTTTGGACACCTTCTGGTTGTTGAACCAAGGGGGATCATTTATTGTTGGGTTGTGCCCTACGTAGAATAGGCCAGTTTCACTTGTATTGTACCTGTGGTACCATGTTTGATATAATATTGACTTGCTTAGCCCAAAAAACTCAGTGTAATTCATTTTAATTTTTAACTGATCTCCCGTAGAGCACGCTTGTTTCGCAAGACGGTCGGCTTGCTCGTTACCAAAAATAACTGAATGACTTGGTACCCAGAAAAAAGTGATTTTCTTGTTTTTCTTTCTAATTTGGCATACTATATCTAACGCTTGTAACATTAGTTTGGGGCTTCCGTAATATCCTAGGGGATTGTCCATTGCTTTTAGAATGCTCTTGCTATCGGTAATGATAACAAGATCATTAGTCGTGTTAAGGCCGTTGAAATATTTCAAGGCCTCTCGCACCGCCACCATCTCGCAAGTGTAGCTCGATGTATTGTCCGGAAGTCTAAATTTGCTTCTTATGTCGTACGTTTGGTCATAGAACGAACATCCAGACCCATATTGTGACTTTGACCCGTCCGTGAAGATGTGATGAGTGTTGGCCATCAGCTTTAACTCTGACTCCACCACCTTATTAGGGAACCAGTGGGGTTCTTAAGAAAAACTTTTGACTAAAAAGGCAACTTTCCCTATACAAACTTTTGTGTACATCTTTAGTCAAACTGAATAGTCGTATTGAGTAATTTGTACACTGGATCTGAGGTAATATCGAATGTAGTCGTCGGAAGCTGCGTACAAGCATTGGAGAGGCTTTTTTCTGCCAAAATTTATGGGTGAGATCGAGCGTATTCAGGTGAGAAATCTTGTTTGCCATGTCAGGGAAAAAACTCTGAATTTTTAAAAGAAGACGGTCTGACAAAATCTCCCGTCTGATTTTAAGAGGGGCTTCGCCAGCTTCGTTCAGAAGATTTTTAATAGGGGTAGAGCGAAGCATTCCCAGGCATAAACGGATGCATTTATATTGTATTACGTCTAGCCTTCTGAGGATAGATTCACACGCCGATCCATATAACATACACCCATAATCGAAGATAGAGCGAACCGTTCCCTTGTAAAACAAAAGGCTGACATCTGGATCTGCTCCCCAACGGGTATGTGATATCATTCGCAATACATTAACAAATTTTTCGGCTTTAAATACCATTTTTTCTATGTGGTTCCTCCAGGTAAGTTTCCGATCGAAATGTAGGTAAACCCAGAAATTTCACTTCATTCTTAACGGTAAAATTGAAGATTTTGAAGAGTTGGGAGGATGATATCAGAAGCTGGTTTTTTTAAATGCTTTAATCTCTTCCATACATCCCCAATAGGGAAGCTACCGCTAAGCTGCCCACAAAATGTTCTCCAAGATTGACTTTTTGCCTGCTTCACGACACGTTTTGCAGCAGCAGCTGCTTTTTTGAGCTCCAAGTATGTAATCATTGATGGGCTATTTTTGTATGCACAGAATGCCGCAGACCTGTGCCTTTTCGCAGCTGAGCAGTCATTATTCCACCAAATTGTATGTTTCTTATTTCGACTGGAAGAACATTTAGGTATGGCTTTGTCACAGGCCAGCTTAAGATATTGTTGAAAGTTTTCGTATGTGTCAAGGCTTATTGTGTAATCATAGTTAGCCATATAGCTTCTGAAATCATCCCAATTTGCTTTGCTTTCATTCCATCTTCGCAGGGGTTTGGTTCGAACACAAAACGGGAAACTGGGTAAAAAGTGAGAGAACTGCTCGCTTCATATTCGAAGAAGGAAACATGTGCCATGGGTTAATAATCATGGACGTAGGGGCATTACAGTCTCCCCCACTTAGTCCGAAGATACATTGGTACTAATGTGAATTACGAAAGTTCATAATCGCGTAGATGGATTGGAGGACGACGTTGACGTTCTGATCGTCGGAGTTGAGAACGACCTGGTGGTCCATTTGACACGTCATAACGTAACGGTTGACGGATACTTGAATCAGGCGATCACTAGGCGACTGTAGTATTTCCGTTGATGGAACAATGGTTTGAGCTAGAAGCCTTAGTGGTGGTTGACTTGGGTTTTCGTTTCCTTCTGGTTGAGAGGGTGATTCTTGGCCTCCCGCTTTGGTTTCTGGAGAAAATGACACCATCTTATTTGGAACGTTAGTTCTCCTCAACTGGTCGATTTGACGTTTTTACGTGTACCCATCGTCTAGCTTGATAATGTAGTGTAGGCGTCCAAATTTTTGTAGTACAGTTCCAAAACGCCAATGAATTTTTGAATTTGTGTAGTATCGAGATTGGACTCGGTCGCCGACGTTTAAAGAACGAAGTCCAGGAACTGTTGATTCGTTTTGAGGAGTTTCCTTGAATGGCTTGATGGCGTCCAAACGTATTCGAATTGTTCTGCCGAAGTAAAGTTCAGCAGGGGATTTCCCCTCGACTAAGGGAATCGCTCGGTAAATTTGTAGAATTTTCTGCTGAAGGTTTCCCGGTTCATTTTCCATAGCCGTGAGACGATTTTTTAGGGTGCGCACGTTCCTTTCTGCAAGCCCGTTTGTTGCAGGGTGTCCGGGCGCGCTGAATTTCTGAATGATAGCGTTGTTTTTGCAACAAGTGGTGAATGTCTCACATTTGAAGATAGTTGCATTGTCTGAGACAATTATTTAGGGAAACCCGTGAGTCGAAAATATATTTTCCAGAAGTTCGATGGTTTTTGTAGCAGTCGGAGCGTGATAAGATATCCGGGCTTCGACCCATTTTGATGTGGCGTCGACGACAATGAGAATGTGTTTTCCTCCGTCCAAAGGCCCGGCATAATCGACATGAAGTCGATCCCAGTTTGTCTTTGGTTCATCCCAAATATGTAGTGGAGCTTTTGTCGGATTCGGTTGATTTAAAGCACAGGATTCGCAAGAGCTTACAAGTCGTTCGATATCTCGATCTAGGCCAACCCAAGTGCAGTATCGCCGAGCAAGTTGCTTCATTTTCGTGGCACCAACGTGAGTACTATGGAGCTCACGCAGAATAGAAGCTTGTAGAATTTTTGGGATTACGGCTCGATGTCCTTTGAAAAGAATTCCTTGTTCGAGTGTGTATTCGTCTTGAATTTTCCCCTCGAGGAGATCTGCTTTAATTTTTGAAAGTTCTCGGTCCGCATTTGTCTCCCGGGCGATGGTTTCGGCGTCTACATCGTCCGCCGCAGCGAAGATCTTTGATGTCTGTCGTTCTTCTCATTTTTGAAATTGCTTGAACCTTGTCAGGACTTTTCAGGACCTCATTTTTGCGAATAACATGACCGAGGAATTTTAATTCAGTTTTGAAGAACTTCGCTGCTTCCTTGGTCTTATAACGTACAACTCAAAATTCATCCCCAAGATGTCCACAATAACTGTACCTCTACGTCTACTTCTTCAAAAAAATAAAAAATTCCAGTGGACTAAGGAATGTGAAGCAGCATTCCTCAAACTCAAACAAGAGATTGTTAGTAACAGGGTCCTCTACCAGTTCAATCCAGAGCTTCCAATTGTGGTCACTTGCGATGCCAGTCCGACGGGAGTCGCTGGCATACTTTCTCACATCGTATTTAAAAACAAGAAACGGGAAACTGGGTAAAAAGTGCGAGAACTGCTCGCTTCATATTCGAAGAAGGAAACATGTGTCATGGGTTAATAATCATGGACGTAGGGTCATTACATGTAAGATAATAAATAGCGCATGATTATTCGATTCATAATTTCTTCTTTGACCAAAGTATTGGCTACGTACAACTAAAAAGAGAGCGAAGCTCCGTCGAAGTTTGCTGCCTCATCACGCCGGAGCAAAAAGTAAGGCAGTAAGGCTCAAGTTTTACAAAGTGTCAGTTATTTTAAATGAAGCTGGATTTGAAAATAAAATAACGCAAGCGCGGTGTTTTAACTGTGCTGCTTCTGAAGGTTTGTGTCTTTGTTTTATTTTATTTTTTCATCTCGCTAATTTCACTCATACCTAACCCATTATGATTTCTCAGGTGGCTGCAAACACACAATCGCGTTTTTGTTTTGGCTCTACCGGCGTTCAGAAGAGCCATCCCCGACTTCAACAACATCCTACTGGAAAAAAAAGTGTTCTGTCTTCTGTGTTGAATAGAAAGTTCATGACTCTCCAAGAATTATGCGGTAGTCCGCTCGTGGAAAGCCCGTCCAGTGATGTTGACTACGCGGCACACTCCATGGAATTGTGCTTAAGTAACGAAATAAACGACAGTATCATCATGACGATGCGGCAGAAACAAGACTATTCGTTGCATTCGATTTTTTGTGACTACTTTTATTCCCACGGAGAACAAATACCAACATCATCACGCTTTTTGAACATCGTCGTCTCTCTTCTGACACCATCCACTTGCAAAAAAATTGAGGCTGACACTCGGTTGGTTTGCTTTACAACCAAAAAAAAAAAAAAAAATCCGTGTAATGTTTTATTTATTGCGATTCCCATTTTTTTAAAGGAAACAATCAGACTCATCAGCGTGGTTTAGTTAGCGTCAGTTATAAATGAGGCAGCTAATTGCCAAACAGACGGTTCTTTGGTAAATCGTCTGTTGGGAAAAACTCCATTCAAGACTCAAGCAATGGAAAGAGGGCGGAAATTGGAGAAAGATGTGGTGAAAGAAGTTTCTAAAGTGCTCAACGTGAAGTTAAGAGAAAGTGGGCTGCTGCTCAGCAGAAAGTATTCGCTGTTTGGCGCTTCACCAGACGCAATTGGGCCAGATTTCCATTGTGGAAGTAAAGTGTCCAACAAAAAAGAAAACTTGTACGAACTTCTTATCGGTGGATAGCAAAATTGCTCCAAAATATTTAGCCCAAATTTAGTGTCAAATGTTGTTTGCTGAAGTTAGAAGAGGGTTGTTCGTTATAGCGGCCCCTGATTTTGAGCAAACCAAGAACTTTCAGAGTGTCTGGGTCGAGAGAGACGATAGCTTTATCTTGGATTTAATGAAAAAGAGCACTATTTTCTGGAAAAAATGTTTTTAAATACTTCGTACAAATCGTTCAGTCATAAATTTGTCCTTTGCCTTTCTTGAAGGCAACAAAATGATGACCCTTCATATGACAAGAGGGAATTATCTTCCGATCCTGTCAGTTCCTCATGATCAGAATCTTGACTGGGTTTATATTTCTTCCAAGAATTTCCCGCGTCTACGTGAACTTTCCTTTTACTAGTAAATTTCGTCATCACGGTTTGGATCGATTTCGTCTTGAAAGAGGGCTTCGCCTCCACTGATTTATTTTTACGGTCAATGATATTATTCATTTGTATCTTATATACTTATTAAATCCCTATACTACAGCGCGAAAGTGCAAATTGTGTACTTTCATCAACCATTTTGTTTTCACCTGGAAGGTTAAAAAGTGAGAGTAAACAATTCGAAAGAAACAGATGACAGCATTGCAAACACCAAAAACAGAGAAATAACATACCAGTTGGTTCAACTACGATGATTTCAGGCATTACCGGATCTTCAATCCATCCGACATGGCCTTGTTCCGTCTGGTGGTGAATTACTTGATTGTCGGTTCCTTTGGCTTGGTAAACTTTTTTAAGGAAGTGGGGCATTATTGTGCGCGCAAAGGTATGACTTGAAACGGTAGAATGGAACTAATCAGCGAAACAAACCTAGTCCAGGCTTTGGCTCTCCCTCACTCTTTTCCGTTGTCACATAGACCAGTGGTTTTCTTTGTAGAATTTTCATTGTCTGAAGAGGGAAACATTACTATTATTGTATGCATTCTATAGTTAGACTCATAGTTGACATTACCAGTTTCAGGTCTTGGTTAGAAATCAAATTTTGAGGGTAGCTCTCCTGGTTTTATCCTCAAGCGTGAAGTGTAACGTGTTCGTAAAAATAGTTCGTGATTGAACAAATTATATTTTTAGAACAACTGATTAAAATAAACAAAGGTAATAATAAACGTAAGATCTCAATAGTCTTCCCTCCTCACGGAGAAGATTCCCTGAGGGGATTGATTTGATCAACATGCCGCGTACATACACCGTCGGAGGTTTTCACGAGGTACATCACTTCACCAAGTTTTCTTATTACTTGACCCTTTCTCCATTTACCTGTGCGCCCACTGAAATTTCTTATCATCACGGCATCACCAGTGTGAAAAACTCTTTTTGATTTCTTAATTTCAGTTACGTTTGGAGTAGGGATTGGTTTGATCAAATCGATTAGGGAACGAATACTTCTTCCGAACATGATTTGCGATGGACTTAGTCCTGTTACAGAGTGTGGTGTCCTGTGATTTGTCAAAAGAAATCTGTTCAGTTTCAAATTCAGAGTCCCTGCATCTTTTGCCATCTTCCGAAGGGCTACTTTCAATGTTTGGACGTATCTCTCGGCTTGCCCATTCGATGAAGGGTGATAGGGAGCAATCAATAAGTGTTTGATGCCGTTAGACTTCAAGAAATATTCGAATTCGTGTGATGAGAAACCACTTCCGTTGTCCGTAACAACCGTTGTAGGTAAGCCAAATCGAGCGAACATATCTCGTAAAGGTTGTATCGTTGCTTCAGTTGAATTAGATTTAGTTATTACTACTTCTAGCCACTTGGAGAAGGAGTCTACCACGACTAAGAAGTATTTTCCCATGAAAGGACCGGCATAATCGAGATGGATTCTCTCCCGATGAGAACACTCCCATCGAATCAACATCGATCATCGAGTCAACAAACAACTAAAAATCGAGCCGCGATCGAGTCAAAAATGTCGCGCGAATCAACGTCGATGGGATTACGTCAACTCATCGATGAAAAATCGACATATAATAGACGTCGACACCACTTCGTCGATAGTACGTCGCACAATTTCATCGATATTACGTCGCACCATCTCATCGATTGTACGTCGCACAGATGCGTTGTCATCGATGGAAAATTTGTACCGGCAGCTGATGAGCATACTTTCTAAAAGGCACATATCCATTTTCCCCAAAACTGGTTTTTACCTTGAAAAAATGGATACGTGCCTTTTTGAAAGTATGCTCCTCAGCTGGTCACAAAAATGCAATATCACGTTTGGATTTATATAGATTTGTAAACCATTATAATCACTTCGTCGATATCACATCAATGATTCAATGGGCCTAAATAATCACCGACCGATACCGTCACTTTATTTGTATGAGGACCGATGAACAGCATGGACCTAGGCCATGCGGTCCGTACCTATATGCATACTTCTGAACCTACACCAATCTTACTTTAGAAATGGAACGTCCCGATAGAACGAGCATGGTGGGAGTCGCGTTGGTGTTGGATGCATGGGGTTATAGTGAACAGCCGCATTCAAAGGACCGCTTCATAGGACCATTCGAATGTGTGGATCGGCCTTAAAGGTACTGAACGTGACCTGTAAATTATAATACATACTTTAAACAAAATACGAATTGTATTTTATAGGACACTTCATACAATAACTAAAGCTTAAGTGAAAATTATTTTTAAAAAAAATGACAGAACACTACTTTTAAAAATCAAGGTGTATCCTCCTCGTACTTCCTACGGAACCTAACGTTTGCGAAACGCCAAAATAACTAAGTTAGTAAAAAGTTATCATAATTATAAAGCTACACAATTCGGTACCAATAGAGTATACCTTAGTCTGATAGAGAATCACGTTCAGTCAACTGCCGAATTTTCTCCTTCCTTTTTTAGGCCCGATTCCACCAACTTCTTAAACCACGATTACAATGTAAACACTTATATCAGAATTCATGTGGGTCGTTATTGGCTACTAATCACGATCAACTTCAAACATGATCAATTTTGTTGGTGAAAATTGGCCTTAATGTTCAGGCGGCCTTGGCTGTCTTCAAGCCACCTGGCAACTGTGTTTTTCACTTCTTCGCTACTGAAGGCGGGGGTATTTCAATGGTTCTTCCGATGCTTTTTGAGTGCCGCTGGAAGAAATTCAAGTCAATTGCAATTTTGATCATGGCTGGCCAAAAGTGTAATATCGTTTCCCATTTGCACAAAATTCTGCATTTGGGCAGTTCATTTCCACCCGCCCACTCTTAATTAAATCATATGTTACTGGAGAATACGGTTGGAAATGAATTGTCGCGTTGCAGAATTTTGTGCAAATGGGAAACGTTATAAGTCATTATGTTTAAATACACTGACAGAAAAAATAGCCTATATACCTTATATTCTCAACTTTTTCAATTGCGACTCTTTAGAAGTTTCGTCTGCCGAAGAATCGTAAGTTCGTAAGAGTAAATTTCCCCCAGCCCAGAAGGACGAGGAGCAGCCTTGTAAGCAATGTGTGGCGCCTTTAGAACTCCTTCTTCTCTGGTGAACTCCTGTGGCTCTATGTCGAACACCGAGACTGCGGGCACAGCCACCACGAACGGATTAGTGCACGAGAGAAACTCGAATACAACGAACTAAAAATATTAGTCTAATAAGTTCCTTTGCTTTTTCTTCTATGCGCAGCAATTAATTGACTTGACATTAAGATTATTAGTGCTAACGTTAAAAAGCCGTCCTCGCACTCACTTTCACGTTCATGCGACTCACAACCAAGGCAAAATGGGTCACTTTATGCATCATAAATTACATCGGAAGCCTGTCCCCAAATTATAACGCTCTACAAGATGTGTTGCACTTACCTAATATCCGGAGCATATTTTCCTCTGCCCAACAGTTGAAACAAAGTAATTCAAACGTGACTGGTACTGATGCCTGAGAACTAACACTGAGGCTTGCTGCGTCTACATAATTAAGTACGACACACTCCAAACCGTCACTCAAATCTTTAAAGTTCTCAGTCACACTTCACAACATGAATAAACGATGTGCCGTCATGCGCATTCAGGGTTTTAATGACGGTTTCCTATGAGGAAGTTTAAGTAAGTCGTTCTCCTTATTTTTTTCCCTATTATATCCCTCGCCTAATAATAATTAGTATTTAAAGTAAGTAAGCTCATTACGGGTCACTATTTATCAAAAACTGATTGTTTATTTATTGCTGCTGGGGTGTAGCTCTCTAGAACGGTCAAATTTGCACGAAAACTCTATTTAAAAAGTAAATGCTTCACCAGGCTACAGAGCTATGAACCCACAGCTTCACAAATAATGATTTTATTAACACAAATTCGTGCAAGGCACTAATACCTATTTTTATCTTGCAGCTCATGAGTGCAACGCGAACAGTTAAGAAAGTTAAATTTAACCCGGAAGATGTACCGGGTGCAGTCATGTCAGGGAGTCCTGATGCCGCTACGGTGGAGGATCTCGTCAGGTTTTTGAAGTGCAGAGGGGTGAAATTACAGTCCAAATCGAAGGAGTACTTGGTTAGCACGGCGAAAAATGTTCTCGAGTCTAATTTACCGGTGGATATGACGGTCGACGGTGGCTCCAAGAAAATGTATCGCGCTTAAGAAAGGGGGATGTCAACGCAGCTGCTTCGTCCTCCACTGATTTCGATGTTTTCCCTATCACGGCTTGGAGAAAATTTCCCTCCATCGCGATTCCGGCTAAATTTTCGGACCGCATTGTGGCTGACCACATGAAATGCGAGGTTCTCATCGAAAAATCAGGGGATGATACGAGTTCAGGTAAGTGAACTCGTGAGGAGCCGTATTAGGCTCTCCCGAGTCCGGGCCCCAAGTGGGTATGGTCGTATGGTGTATGGGCCGAAAGGCTTTTGGCACCTTCGGAGTCGAGAGACCGTCCGAGCTCTCAAAAAAAAAAGTGAACAAATTGTAAATTATCAAGTACTACCAATCTAAACTTGACCATCTAAACTTGAATGGTGAATGGTGGAAAAGAAAAAATTGATTGCCTTTTTTTTGTCAGCGGCTATTTATTTTTTGCCTCTTCTTGCATTATTGACATGATTATTAAAGTCTAATACATATTATTTTTAAATACTAGTGAACTGTTGTTTAATTTTATTTCACTGCACTTGAATTTAACTCCAAAAAAATACCCAAAAAGAACGGCTTTTAAGCCCTGTTCACAAACCATAATTATGTTATGCGTCCGTGCAGTATATGCAACCAATCAAAATGCTTCATTTTTCGAGGGAATAAATTTGTTTGGTTGTATAGACTCCACCGGATTGTAACTCATTGGGCGATGAACCGCTTAGTCCAGAGCATCAAGGTTCTCCTCGAAATGCTTGGAGCATATGACGGCCGCCCATGATGTTCCTCAGGGACTGGAATCTCTCGTCCTTCCTCTTACAGAGTTTCATCCACTCGCGACACAGTCGGCAATCCTTACATCCGGAAATGTGGCGATTTTCCGCGATTGGGGTCCACTCGTAAACGTCCCACTTATAAACTTGGCACGGTTGAGGAAACTTGAAAAATTTGACGGAAGGGTCATAACCGGGGCGGCCGGGACGCCCGTCACTGTTACAAATCCCAAAACAACAGTGCCTCCCCATTTTCGGGCTACAAATCGCGCTAAATATAAAAAATTATACCACTTATTAGGGGTAGAGAAACAGGATTCAGATTGTTATTACCCGTGTAACCTTAAGCCAATATAACCAGAAACTCGGGCCTGCGCTCTCTGCCAGGCACATTGTCTATTGACACGAACTTAAAGGAAAAGAGAAAGACCGTTTGATTATTAGATAAGGATGATAACGCCACGCGCGAAACGTGGGTAGTTCAAAATTCTCGTGGTAGAGACAGTAGTGTTTTTGTATTGCAATATTTTTTGTATTTTGATGAGTATTTTTTATTTAGTGCTGCACTCAGATCACACTGCAGTACAGCACCAACACAAATGATGAATTTATACATTATTGTTTCATAATAAGTGCGAATGTGTTTCATAATAGGGAGTTATTGCATAACCGTCTGACGGCTAACGTTAATGGTTATGTGACGTCATGATAAGCGTAAAATTCAAATTTTGAGTTTAAGCGTTAATCACAAACGTTTAAAGACCATATGAGGTGTTTCATAAATTTATTTGATGCAATTAAGTGCATCTATGCCCTACCATGTGTTCATATCTTAGGGAAACTATTATTTGCAATAACTCTTTTTCCGCGTTAGTCGGCTGTGCAATAAATCCCTAATAATAAAAAATTGAACGTCATAATAATAAAAAACGCTGCAAATTTTAAACATGGGTTTATTATTCATGAATGTAGCCAAATCTGGCTTGAAATTACATGAAAAGCAACACCCCACACCCCTATATGAGCTCAAAACCTTTGAAAATCCCCATTTCGGTCCCGCTTTTGGCCCATAAAAACCCGGGGAGTTAGTTACTCAAACTGATCCGATGTTAGAACCAACTAGATCCCAAATGGGTGTATGTGCGAAAGATTTTTCGAGCAATCCTAGGGCAAGATGTGGCCCGGACGGCGGACGGACATCCCAGAAATCGATTCCAGACATGTTAAAACGTACACAGAAAACTAGTTTAGGGTAGGTTGTAAACATTTTTCCCTGGCCGAAAACATAGTAGTTGTAATATTCAGAATGAATAATAAACCAAAATCAAGTACTGTTAGATTAAGCCTTTTTTTATAGAGGAAAATTCAACATCAGTTCTGAAATGTTATCTCCATAAGAGGGGAATCTCATGAGAGAAGTTGAAAGACGCCTAATAAGTACATATATTAGAAATATTATTGCTTGGTGTACGAATTAAATTCATTCTTTCCAACCGCCAGCTGCCGATGCTTTTTTTCTGAACTATAATATAAATATAAGGTGCTTTCAAGTTTATTCACGAGGACACATCGATATCACATGTGCGTTGATCTTATCTGGAAGCCGACATCGGGGCTAAAGAGGTTATATTTAGATGGACTGTTATCTACCCAGCCCTCCCAAGCAATCCTATGCAAATCGTGATAAGGTAACCCTTGTGTAATCTATACCTACGTAAAAAAAGTTAGCCCCGATGTCCGGAACTCGATATTATCAACGCTACTACTTCAAGATCTCTTCGATACCGAAGTTGCATTGATCGAAAGATCGAGGTCGCTTCAACATCGTTTCGATATTCGGTGCAACTCGTTAATGCCACTTCGTCATCTCGATGTCGTATTATTGTCGAAATGAAAACCTAGTTGCATTGAGATTTCATCGATATCGAATCTATGTCGACCGATATACGTTAGTACAACTACGTCTATTCGACGTAGCATCTAGGGAGAAATAATAACATTATTACATCGAGGAGTAAATGACATCGATACTACGTCGATAAGGACTCATCTCCGAAAACCGCCGTCCATGACGTCGAATCGATGGGAGTGTTCTCATCGGGCTTCACCCGGGGCGTGATACGGGTACCTTACCGGGGATTCGCCGCCCCCTTCTAGAAATGGCACTTGCCGCGTGTTCCAAAGCAATTTTATGACGTAACATCAAATAACAATCCTCCTTGTGCAAAAAAAAAATTTTTTCGGAATTTTCACATGGACATCAATTTTAGCATTAACTTGTACTGCGCTTTTGCCGCCCCCAGATATACGACTTCCCACGCGTTCCAAACGATTCTTTTCGCGTAACATTAAATAACAATCTGCTGAGGTGACAAATAACTGTTGAAATTGAAATTTTAAGACTTTTCGAAATTTACCATTAACTTGTACTGCGCACTTATTTTTTTAAAAAAAATATGTTAGTGATGCGTTCCAAAGTGTTATTACAGCGTAACAATTAAAGTACCATGAGACTATGACGTTTTTTCGAAAATATTTGTTACTCGCAGAACAAGTTAATGGACCTCGGTTAGGTCAAGAGCGATATGGCTGAGTGACGCTCGGGGGGGGGGGGGGGGGGTGGATAAAAGCCATGAACAAAATCAAATACCTGACAAGCCAAGCCAATATTAAGCCTTCTATCGTATATTGCTCTCGTACAAGCTCAGGTAGAAAAAAATGAAATATGTGTTGTGAATTTTTATTGAAGCATTTATTGCCCAACGGGAAATGAACTCGAACAGACACATAATAACAGAAAGTTACTTACATCTTCACAGCAGTATAACGTTGATTTCATAGACGGCGATACCACCAGTCCAATTTCTTTGAACCACATTTCCCTAATTGATTGCAATTTAGGAGTATCAACAAATATTGTATTGGACGTGATCACAGATGAACTTGTACACATCGGCACAACACAACATTTACTAGGCGATGATGAAGACATATTCAATTACCTAATTTATATTATGAATATAAACAAAATTATTTGACTCTGTCAAAACAAAAATGATAATAATAACTTGCTTCAGTATAATGTATAAGCTACTGTAGTAGGACTCAATCTGAAATAATTACGTTGCACATGATATAGGCAGGAGGGGCAGAGTATAAAATCGCTTGGAGGGAAAACGGAAATTTCGAATTAGCTACTTTCAAAAACAGTTTTAATGGTTTAATTGACGAATAATTCCTGATAAAGACATCTCATCGTGTTCTCGGTTGACCACGCTTTCAGAAAAAAAAAAAAAAATCATGTTTCTTCCTCATTGTTAGTCGGTCATTAGAATGAAAATTATTTGCATAAAATGTTTTGTTTCTGACCAATCACCTAATAGGAGAGATTTACAGTGTTGAATAACCTCACCCCCCCCCACCACCACCACAAAAAGACAACTTTCAACGAAAGCGGACGCATTGCCGCTCATTGTCACGTTCTATTAATTCGCCTTATTAGCCTAACCGTACTTTTTTCTAGTCTTCCTAGACTATACGTGACTAAAAGTTTGGGTTTTCCTAAAGTTTTTTTTTTTTTTTTCGCTTTTGACAATTCAATGACGTAACTTGATGCACAATTTAGACACGAAATATCTTTTCATTCTTAATTTTTTCAACAGAGTAACATAAGTCATCGGTGGCAATTTTATTTATTTATTTTAAATAAAGAGAGAGACCCGACAAGAAACTCTTATTAGAAAGCGGTTGAACTATATTTTTTCGAAAAAGGTACGTAAAAATCGGTTTCATTAAGACGGCCTCGCCTCCCGGATATTTTACGCGAGATGAAAAGGCGTTTAAACTTGTCTGTCTGTAAGCCAGGAATCGTAATAACCTGAGTTAACCATATTTCGACCTATAAAGCGCGCGGTATAAAGCGAAATACTTTCGATGTAGAAACGGGCAAAGGCTTGTATACATATTTTTACCCAACTTTTGCGGTCGATTTTTGATGCACTGAAAAAACTTTGTCCGGTAAAAATTTACAGTGAGGACACAGTGCGCCAGGGAGGTAACAATACTGTGTTCAACGTCAAAAATTTTTCCTTATTCCCTACTGTAAATTTTCATTGGGCCCAAGCAAAACCGACGCATTTAAATCTGACTGTAGTAAGGAAGTATCAATTCGTAGCATGCAACATTAAAATGAAATAGCATGTATGTTATGCCGAATACATGAAGTTGCCTATTTCCGGTATTAGGCAAATAATTGCCTATTTCGTGAATTCGGCACGCCTCTTGCCTATTCCGTGAAATGACCCGACCCATGAGTCGATGTCCATTTCGGTCTCTGAGCAGTCATCGCCATCGTAGCCGTTGTTGTTGCGATCAACACCGTCCCCATCGCTATCTTTTGGTTCACCGTCGACAGTTGGCGCCTCACATTCTGCAGATGTAACATAGGTGACTTTCGCACTTATGTTAGGGGCCGATGTGCCCTCAATGTGCGGATTTCCGAATGGGTCTCAGAATCTTTCAAGCTCTCGAGCATATTCTCTTCTAAAATTCCATTCGAAATCTTCTCAAGAAATTCTCTGGGCATCTTGGAAATGAGTCCCATTTTTGGTTTTTGCCCCAAAAACGACTTTGTACGGTTCCATTTTGATGGCTTCGTGCTAGGTGATGTTTAGTGACTGTTGTATTGGTCTCGCGCCAAAAGCTTATGGTAAGGTTAAGGGACGGTTTCATAGAAGAAGGTTGTTTTATCTGTTCTGGAGTTAAGGAACCTTTAAAGACGAGTAGACGCATACGGCGCCATGTTCGTTCTTATCAGTTTAATAAGAATGGTTGGGGGTGGTTTGTTGACATCCACAAAAGGTGGATTTTACAAGACTGATAATTGATAAGAGCGAACATGGCGTCTGTGATTTTACCTGTCTGATTATAGGTTCTCTACTGGAGTGTGGCTTAATAAATGTGTTCAGTCTAGGCATTCCGCATAAATGTTCATTTCCCTTCGAACATAACATTTGGCGACGAGTATTTTCGTGCCTATGCGTGCGTCTAAACGAGTACGAGAAAATGGGACGTAAGAAAACGTCGCGATCGTCTTCGGTAGTACCCGACGGAACAAACAACGCCAAAGAACTGGACCAGGGTCTTACACGTCGAGTCGGAGTCATTGGAAGCATTCTGCCCTTCGAAGAAGGTGGGGAACCGTTCGAAAATTACTTTGAAAGGTTGGAGGCGTTCTTCGCACTCAATAAGTTATCGGAAGAAGAGAAAATTTCTTCGCTGACAGTGCTAACCGGCCCGTCGTTATACAAGGTACTTAAAAACGTCGTTGCTCCCCGTAAGCCAACGGATCTATCCTTTGAAGAAATAAAAGTTGCCCTTCGTAGTCATTTCTGTCCTGCTAAGTGCGAAATAGCAGAAACGTACAAATTTCACAAGCGCATACAACGTGAAGATGAAAGCGTACAAGAGTTCATCGTAGAGCTCAAACAAAAAGCAGAATCATGCAACTTCAAGGAATTTCTAGATCGCGCGCTGCGGGATCAACTCATCGTCGGGCTTCGACATGAGAAAATCGTCTAAACGTCTGATCGGTGAATCGTCGCTAACTTTCCACGAAACGTGCCAAATCGCCCTCAATATGGAAGCGATCGAGAAAGAAACACGTCTCAGGCTACAATCGCGAATGCCCCTCCCGAAGTAAAGGAAAGCGACTGTTTTCGGGTCATCAGCACGGCGCGGCGGACCGACCATGACAGGAGGGCAGAAGGCAATTGAACTCCACTCAAATCTTTCAAGGGCCCACCACAGAACAACTTTTTTTTTTTTTTTTTTTTTTTTTTTTTATTATTATTAAACGGGGAGGGAAGCCCAGAAGAAACTATCTCCTACCAAACTCGACCTATAAGATCTATTGTGGTGTCCCCTCAGGTTGCCCTGCCAAGAAAGACGCTAGCTTAGCTTTCAAGCGTCCTCCACCACCACTCCTTAACGAAGTTGAGGATATTTGCCGTAGCCATCCTGGAGATGTCCTCCGGTTGAAGCACATCATTTCCAAGATGTAGAAAGCGTAACCGCCCCAGAGCCTGGCACTCACACAGTACGTGCTCTGCTGTTTCCACGGCCAGGTCGCAAAATCTGCAAATGTCCGTGTCAGACTTCTCCATTAGTCTGAGTGTATATCGAAGGGCACAATGTCCCGTTAGCAGTCCCACCAAGATTCTAAGGTCTCCTCGGCTCAGAGAGATCAGGCCCTTCTCCGATCGTCCCTTTGGAGTGACAAAGAGCTTGGCCTGCCTGAGACCTGGTTGTCTAACCCAGTGTTCACGATGCCTCTCGTCCAACCACGCCTGCACCTGCCTCTTCGTGAAGGACTTCGTGACCCCGAGACTTGGCTCCGGGCCCACGTAAGGCATCTCTGATCCTCTCTTCGCGAGTTGATCAGCCATTTCATTCCCCTCAAACCCCTTGTGACCCGGCACCCACATCAAAGTAAGGCTGTTTGCCGTTGCCACAGGCCTGAGGGCTTCAAGACATCCCCAAACTAGCTTCGAGTTCACGACGCTTGAGCCTAGGGCTTTAAGAGCCGCCTGGCTGTCAGACAGGATAAAGATCTTCGCTTTCCGGAGACCCCTCTCACTAATCTTCCGCGCACAGGCTTCTATAGCATAGATCTCCGCCTGAAAGATGGTGGCGGTCGTCCCAAGGGACTCCCAATGCTGAAGCCTGGGGCCAAAGACCCCAATGCCAGCACCCCCATCCTTCACAGATCCATCAGTATACCATACTTGCGTGCCGGGCTTAAACCTCGGCAAACCCTTATCCCAAAGGTCGCGGTTGCCTATGTCGACCTTAAAGGGTTTCTCAAAATCCATCCTCACATGCATGAGATCCGTAACGACTTCAGCCGCCTCACTACATGCAACTTCCTCCAGAACACGCAAGTGCCCAACCTGGACACCCCGCTTCACGTACTCCGCCCGCAGCAGTCTCACCGCCGCCATATATGCGGTCGCCTGCACATGAAAGTGCAGGGGAGGCATGTCCAGTAACACCTCCATGGCTGCCGTCGGGCACGAATGCATAGCACCCGGTACTCCAAGACAGGCCTGGCGCTGCAACTTACTCAGCAAGGCCTGGACTGTCCCTTGTTTCGTCTTCTGCCACCATAGGAGTGAGCCATAGGTGACGATAGGCCTAACAACGGCTGTATACAGCCACAACACCATTTTTGGCTTTAGACCCCATGTTTTGCCAAACATTTTCCGACCAGCCCACAATGCGAACGTGGCCTTATTCAGCACCCTCTTGATATGCGAGTTCCATTTGAGCCCCTGATCCAGGGTAACTCCAAGGTACTTGACTTCTTTTCCTACTTTCAACACTTCTCCATTCAGTCGAACTACCTTTAATGCCAGCTTCCTCCGCCTGGTAAACGCAACAAGGGTGGTCTTCTCAGGGTTAACCCTGAGACCATGCCTGCTGCACCATCGCTGCACTATGTTAAGGGCACCCTGCATCCTACTGGATATGGAATCATCAAATTTGCCCCTAACTAGAATCGCAAGGTCATCCCCGTAACAAACTACCTCATAACCCTGCTCCTTTAGGATAGCGAGAAGCTCGTCCACCACGAGCAACCAGAGCAAAGGAGAGAGCACACCCCCCTGGGGACACCCCCTTGAGGGCAACACGGAAACAGTCTCCCCTCCCAGCTCCGAAGTCACGACGCGGCATTCCAGCATCCCCTTGATCCATTTCACTGAAGATGGATCAACACCTCTGCTCCTTACTGCAGCCTCCATAGAGTCATAGGTGGTGTTATCAAAAGCACCACCTATGTCCAGGAAGCAGCCCAGCGCAGTTTCTTTCGCCTCCAGAGATTTCTCAACCTTACCCACCAGTTCGTTTAGGGCGGTCTCAGTAGACTTTCCCGCCTGGTAGGCATGCTGCCCCCTCTGGATTGGTTTAATTTTAAGGCAACCGTCCTTGATATCCAGGCCAATTACCTTTTCCATTGTTTTAAGGAGGAAGGACATGAGGCTTATGGGTCGGTACGCCTTTGCCTGGGCCGAGGAGTTTGCTCCCGACTTAGGAATGAACACAACCCTGACCTCCCTCCATGCCTTCGGTATATACGATAATGCATAACTTGCCCTAAATATCCTTCTGAGACGCGGCTCCAGGGCCTCCAGGCCACGCTGTAACATGACCGGGAATATCCCGTCCGGCCCAGGGGATTTATAGGGCTTAAATGAGCCGATAGCCCATTTAATTTTCGCGGGCGTAAACAATTTCCCCGATGCGCTCCATATTGCATTATTTGCTGGCTGGCAGTCAGCCACCACTTCGCCCTGAACATCTGAGGCCCCTGCATCCCTGGAATCAGGAAAATGACTTCGCAGGAGGACCTCCAGGGTCTCTTTAGCGCTCTCGGTATACGCCCCATCTGCCTTTTTTATTAGACCAATTTGGCCTGGGCTCTCTTTGGACAGGACCCTCTTTAGTCTGCCCATAACGGACACATTCTCCATCCCCTCACAGAAGGTCCTCCACGTGGCCCGCTTTGCTTTCCTAAGGGCCTTGTTATACTCCGTGAGGGAGTGCCTATAAGCCTCCCACTCCCCACGTGATCTGGCCCTATTGTAAAGCCTCCTCGTTTCTGTTCTGAGCATCTCCAGCTCGTTGTTCCACCAAGGGACTTCCCTGTTCCCCTTCTTCACCTTAACAGGACAGCTTTCCTCATACGCACTGAGGACCGCTGAATTTATCGCCTCCACCGCCCTATCGAGATCGGCGTGGCACTGAATGTCCAGGTCCATCTCAGGCAACTCCTGTTCAAGATGCCCCTTAAAGACCTCCCAATCCGCGTTCTTGGGATTCCGATACTCTGTACTTCTAACCCTAGGAAACTCGACCTCAAACGAAATCAGCCTATGGTCAGACATTGATGTTTCTGACATGACTTTCCAATCTCTGACACTATTGGCCAAAAACTGGCTAGCCAGAGTAACATCCAGGACCTCACTCCTCGCACGTGTCACGAAAGTAGGGATCGAGCCCTGATTTACCACCACCAGGTCATGCGTCATCAAAAATTGAAAGAGTGACTCACCCCTGGCGTTGACATCTGTACTTCCCCAGATGGTATGGTGAGCATTCGCATCACAACCCACAATCAGCTGCAGGTTCCTCGCGCTGCAGTACAGGACCAAACGCTGAAGCTCCTCCCGGGAAGTACGCGGAAGCTACCACACACCTCCGGGTCCGGTCCTCGTCCTTGGCTTCCAGGATGACTGCTGTCAAATCTCTGCACAGAAATTTTGGCATAGTTAAAAATTTCACTGCGGGACTTAGAAGCAGCGCAGTTCGTGGCCGCTCCTCATCCCTACAGTAAACCAGCTTACCTGCTGTCGCAGAGAGGCCCTTGACCTGCCTCTCCCATGCCCATGGCTCCTGAACCATGGCGACGTCATAGCTTCCCCCAGTGAACACCCTGCTCAAGACGGCCGACGCCGCTGCCGCACGATGCAGATTCACCTGGAGGAAGCGCAACCCCGTAGTCTTTGAATTTCAGTTGAAATTGGCAACTGCAATTGACAAGTAGCAATTTGGTTTACAATCTGGAGTGAGAAATTCAAACAAGGAAGCAGGAGGAACATCAGCGGCTGTCAAGTTGCAGAAAGACAAAGGTTCCTTGCGGCCACCAAAATTAACACTAATAGCGGAATGTCGTTTTAGGATGTCGTGACCGATAATTACATCCGTACAAAGGTTTGAAAGCACGCAGAGTTTGGTGTGACCATGAAAATGACCGAGAATTCGTAAGTCAACGAGACAATGACCCAGTATCGGTGAAGATAGAGAAGTATTAGCCATTGAGACTGTACCTGATTCTGAGAAAAGTCGTAATTTCAGTTTGTCTACGAGACGACTATCAAGAAAACTAATTGAGCTGCCTGTATCTATGAGCGCTGTCACTAAGTGGGAGTTATTTCGACAGTTGTGGAAGATTTCTCAAGGCCATTGGGTAAAGAAGCTAAAATAGAAGCCGACTGATGAGATTTAGGAGGCGAACTGACTCTTTTTGCAGCTGATTTGCAGACAGACTGGAAGTGACCTCTTTTTCCACATTTCAAGCAATCCGAATCACGAGCGGGACATTTGGTACGAGGGTGTCTAGCGTAGCCACAAAAATAACATTTTTGGGAGTTGGGTGATACTGCAGCTGCTATATCCGAGGGGAAAACCGACTCGACAGGTGTACGAGTATGAGTATCTCGAGCATAAGTGAAAGAAACGCTGTGAGAGGGGTAAGATTGTGCTTGGGTTTGGGCCATTTCAAGAGCTCGAGCTTGTTTCGTTGCTTCAGATAATGTCAATGAATTGTTTTCGAGTAATCGCTGTCGTATGGAATTTGAATTAAGCCCTCGAATGAATGAGTCTCGGATATATTCTTCTCGATACTCTGTAGATGTAACGAATTTAAATTGACACGATTTACTTAGTTGATTTAGGGCTAACAAGTAGTCATCTACCGTCTCGCCTGACAATTGAACACGAGAAGCAAGGACGTGGCGGGAAAAAATTTCATTGGTGGGCTTGTCGTAAATACTGTTGAGAGTGTTTATGGCTGAGTCATAAGTGGGACACTCACTTACAGTGTCGTAAACGGAAGGCGACACGTAGTTGACCAGAAGCTGTAATTTATCTTCATCAGATGCTCTAGCTGATGCGAAGAAATTTGTGAAAGTGCGGAGCCAGTGTTTCCAATCTTGCGCCGAAGAGTTTGAGTTTGGTTGAACATCGAATCTTTCTGGTCGTAATAGCTTGTCCATCGTGATTGTTAGACGAAATCACGGCCTAGTTTGTTTTGAACGAATAATTGTAGTAAAGATAGACCTTTTGCTGAATAAGGTTTATTCGTTCAAAACAAACTAAATAAATTTAAGGGAAGTCATGTGAAGATAAACAAAAGTAGAGGGGAGAAATCAACAATTTAAAATTCTAGGACACATTGCACAAACCCTAATCCAAGAGAACACTGAGATGTTTGGTTGTCCCTCATCCAAGCAATAAGAGAGACTTTTTTAGGAGCTGTTGCTTCTTTCGACTGAACCCTTGACTTTGCGGATGCCTAGGATGACCGTTTACGAGGACTAAATCGGGCCACAATGCTCCTAACTCCTTAATGATATCGGCGGTGAACTCACGTCCATTGTCAGATTGGAGAACATCGGGAGCGCCAAACTGAAGAAAAATAGCCAGCAGATTTTCCGCGACTTCCTTGGCTCTATTACTGTTCAGAAGCCTCAAAAATTTGAATTTTGTCAAATGCTCCCGATAATTTAGCACAAACCTATAATCACCGTCCTGCATGCTCTGAAAGTCTACGAGGCTCTTCTGTCCAAATCGGCTCGACGTTCTTATTCTTCCCTACACGTTGTTAGATAGATTAATTGAAGTGATAAATCTATCAAACCGATGTTGTCTGGACGGCTTGGAAAGACAAAGCCTATAACACAATTCGAGCTTCGACAAAAAAATGGGCTCCCCCGTGGGATTTGAACCCGCAACCTCTGGAATACTGCAATGCGCTGTCAATTGCTCCACGGTGACGCCCTTGAGAGACGCAGAGCGAGAAATGAGCATAGGTAAACCTCACCCAGGGTTTCTCGAAACTATAGGCGTCCGGATAACGTCGGTTTGATTAATTTATCACTTCAATTAAAATACCGGTGACAGAATTATCCCTAATATCCATCTAAGGACATCTATAGATAAGATAAAATTCGGCGTGGTTTACCGATCAGGAGAAACGCCTAGAGTTTCGAGAGACTTATGTACCCCACTCCGCGATTGCTTCTTCAGCATCGCCTTACTCGGAGTAGGGTGGGGTTTCCGTGCCCGACCTGCCGCCTTCGGGACTCTTTCACCCCCCCGCTGGTCCGACACTATCACCTCTCTCCCCCGCCTTGCTAGTCGATGGCCTAGCATATGAGGGAGCTACCTGCGTTGACTGCCCGGATGCCGTGGCGCCAACCGCTGTTCCCACAGATAGCTCTTCCTGCCGCGGTGCGAGGGTGGGACCCCGCACAGCAGCAGCTACCTGATCCACCTCCATCGGCTGCTGCCGGGGGCCGGAGGATGATCCTTCCCCCTTCCGAGCCTTAGGCCGGATGGTCCCCTTGCCGAACCTGATGTGGACTACATTATTCCTTTCCAGGATCTTCGCCGACTCTTCATCGATGAGCAGGGTCATCATCAAAGCCGGCGTGCCCTGAGGCACACTCCTGGACAGTACCTTCCACTGTCCCACATTTAACCCCCGATTTTGGCGCACGAGGAACTGAAGGACTTGCTCATTCCCCAGATCCGCGCACTTCGGGAGAAATGCAACCGCCACCCTGGGCTTGGGCAGGTCACTCCCCTCAACCACCTTCAACCTTGCCCCCCTCCCAGGGTACGATACTTTCAACGAGCGACTTTAACCAAACAGCCGTCCCATCATCCTCGCAGGTGATGGATAGCCATCCCCTCCTTCGCACCAGACCATCAAACTGGGGCACTACCTCCCCAGCTTTAGGTTCCAGCGCAACAATAGCAGCTTCAATGCTCCTTTCCAGGGCCTCAAGCTGGTCGTCCAAGAGGAGGACTGCTGGGTAGTCTCTATGAACCACACCAAGCTTCCTTCCCTTGAGCGCTCCGGTGTACGAAGGACCCTGTGCGGTCGTCCTTCGCTTCTTTTTCACGGCTCCCTCCGGAGTCGTCTCCGCAGAGGCTCTCCCCTTCTTCCTCTTCTCCACCATCTGCAGAGCACTCGCCCTGGCGGCTTCCGGTTCCTCCCCCCTTCTTCCGAATCAGCCACAAAAAGCGTCGCCTCTGATCCCTGTTCAGGCCAGAGACGTATTTGTCAAAATCAGCGATCTCCTGGTCTCCAGGCGCCGCTGTTGCGGGATCGACGGGTTCGGATACCGTTCCCTGACCCGCTTGTAATTCGGGTACGCCGGATACCGGCGAACCCGAGAGGGAGACTACTCCCTCAGCGACACCACCGGTGGTTCCGGGCTCAACCACCTCCATTGAGGTGGTCTCCCCCGTCATCTCCGCGGTGCCGGGCTGAGCAGGCTGAGGGCTACTGAGAAGCTCGTCCTCAACCTGCTCCAGAGTTATGAACCCTGGGTTTGTCAAAGTAAAACGATCGCGATCCATAAACGGTCCCACGAGCAGCTAGGGAAATAAAAGTCACCCACGGCAGAGCCCCGCATGACGTGGGAAGGCTTAATACTCAGGGAGGTCGCCTGGTATCCCTGAGGCTCCGTTAAATACACAGCTCACCCTGTGTCACGCACCCTTCGGCACGGATCGCATAAACAGAACAACTCCAGGCGTACTTCTACTTTCACCGGCGTTTCGTCATCGCAGTGTGGACGTTGTGGCAGCAAGTATCATCCACCCTCCACGTGTCCAGCTCTTCGGTGGTCCTGCTTCACCTGTGGGAAACAAGGGCATACTTCGAGGTTGTGTCGTCGACCAGCGGGAATTTCAACGGTCTTCAGCTGTGATCGGGTCCAAAATGAGTCAGAGGTGAGTAGCCCTTTGATGGTTCAAATTAAAATTAATCCAACTGGACCCGCGGTCTCTTTCGAGGTTGACACAGCTGCAGTTCT
This sequence comes from Corythucha ciliata, assembly GCA_038030265.1. Lineage (NCBI taxonomy): Eukaryota > Metazoa > Arthropoda > Insecta > Hemiptera > Tingidae > Corythucha > Corythucha ciliata. Next base: position 3,694,806 of record CM075943.1, on the reverse strand, counting down.
TTCAATCATTCCCCATTCGATTTTCAAAAACGTGTGCCCACATCTACGTTTGTCCCCCTCCCGACACATTCTCAAGTCTGCAAAAAATGAAAGGATTCACGTTGTAGGTTTGGCTCATTTAAAGTCTGTGGAACTGAACGGCCGGGAGTTTCATAATTTATCACTTCAATTAAAATACCGGTGACAGAATTATCCCTAATATCCATCTAAGGACATCTATAGATAAGATAAAATTCGGCGTGGTTTACCGATCAGGAGAAACGCCTAGAGTTTCGAGAGACAATGGCCCTGGCAGGGGTTTAGCTATGCTCATTCCTCCCTCTCGGTCCTCCCAAGTAGTGATGGGCAAGAATAATCTTAGTTCCAGGGGCGTAACCAGCCCGTAATCAAGGGGTGGGCAGCCAGCTAGGCACGGATTCACATTGGGGGGGGGGCGCACGTCTAGAGAAAAAGTTCTCGTTCGCGGAAGAAATCTAGAAAAGGACATTTTGCGGCTAAGACTGAGGAAAAACACCCATTCACGGCTAAAATTGAGATATAGCGCTGGTTCACGTTAAACTTGAGAATTAAATCTTGTTATTCGCGGTTGAAATTGAGACAACACGACCATTTGCGGTTTCGCGATGCAAAGTCCGGGGCGGAATTAAGAAAATGCGCTAATTCATGGATCATAGAATTCTTTTCACAGCTAAAATCGACAAAATAAATTGCTCGTTCAATGTAGAATTGAGAAAAATCACTCACTTGCGGCTGGAATTGAGGAAAAACGCCAATTCACGGCTAAAATTGAGAAATGAAGCTCATTCACGCAGGTAAAATTGAGAGAAGGCGCCAGTTCGTGGTTCCTCAAACATCGGCTCAAACATTGCAAGAAAGAGCTAATTGACCGTTTTCATTCATATTTATGGCAAGTTTGCGAGTGAAATTGAGAAAGAGCGTGACTTAGCGCAGACATTTTTGAAAAAAGTGCTTATTCACGGCTAAAATTACGGAAAATTGTTCGTTAGCCCGTGAAATTGAGGGGTCAAAATTAATGAAATTCGCTGTCACGCGGATTATGTGAACCTTTTCAGTGCTAAAATTTGAAGGGAGAAAAAATTACTCAAGGCAGAATTAGGAAAAAGCTCTAACTTGCGGCTAGAATTCAGAAGGCTAGAAATTGTCACCGTTTGTTGTTGATTGGTGGAATTCTCGTGGCTAAAATTGAGAAATAGTGTTCATCCACATGTTAAATTAAGGAAAACCCGTTTTTTTTTTTGCGGCTGAAACTGACAGAACGCACCAATTTGCAGTTAGGCGATGCCCGGTGCTGGCCGTAATTGAAATAGTATAATATCAATAATACGTTATTTCACGATGCTTTTGAGACCTTTTCACGGCTAAAATGAAGAAAATGGGCTAGTTCGAGTTAGAATTGAGAAAAATCACTCATTTTCAGCTAAAATTAAGGAAAACGTCAATTCGAGGCTAAAACAGTACTTATTCACGAGTAAAATCGGGGGAAAAAAACTCTGTGCAACTAATCGAGGGGAAAAAACTCTGTGCAACTACTCTCGAGAATAACTGGATCCACGCCTCAATATCAGATGCACCATCGCCTTTTTGCTGGCTTATAACAGGATCTGGAGGTTAGAATCGCGTCAATTCACGGTCATCGGAGGCTAGATTTGTACAGAAACGAAAGAAACGAAAACGAAACGAGAAACGAAAGAAATTTTCAGACCTGAGACGGTAAACAGAACCGGCATTTCCTCTCCCACCGTAAGCCTGGATCCACACAGAGAGGTAAACACGATTTGAGCTAGCAAAAACACACGAAATTCGCGCGTCGAACCTGCGAAAATGGGATTTCAGTGTGAAAAATCGGTTTCCAAGTTAAGCCGACCCTCGAAATCGGTTTGTCAGCAACAAAAATCGGTAAATTTTTGATTTTTGGTGATACTGATAAGCGAAAATGTGTTTTTTTTTTTTTGTTTTTTTTTGTGAGAAAAATCCGCAAAATTGGTTTTATGGAGAGGAATACAAGAAAGCCAGATCACGGATTTTTTGTGGGGTGGGCAGCTGCCCCACGAAATCTGCGCTTTTGATTCTAGGGGAGGGCAACTGCCCACCCCTGACCCCCGCTGCCTACGCCCATGCTTGGTTCTGCAAGAACCAGATCAAGACCAAGACCAAGACTTCCTGCAAGACTCCGGGAATGTATGTGTCTTGCGCAAGAGCAAGAGTCTTGTGCAAGACTCTTGACAAAAGGCGGTCACTCGAATCATTTCTCAACAAAAAATTTGACGATAGCGGGGAGGGGGATGAAAAATCGCCGCATGCCATTAGATTTTTCCTGGCGCTTCTAAATTCGGCTCAAGAATTCAAGACAACAAGTGCCTTCAATTATGGGCGGGGGAGCTGCTCGGGTAGTAGACCCTCGTCTACTAAACGGATTACACTTTCAACGCCCTATTTATGCACCAAACCGGGGTTTCAAGGTCTCGTTTCAACCTCCTTTTAGGGCGCGTCTTCCCTAAGTTTGGTCACTTTTAGAGTACGAATTTCAAATATTTTGTTAGTCGGTTTTACCATTTTTAAGGGTTTGGGTCCAACAACGCATTTTTTTTAGGAGCGAAAAGTCCGTCGAACCAAACCAATTTTTCGGCGCGAATGGTCAGTTGCCATTTTTAGGACAAAATTGTCGGGATGGGGTGGAATAGTCGATGCGTTTTTGTTTTTTTTCAGCATGAATCTTCAAATTGACATTCTAGGGTCCGATGGTGGACAGATTGGTCATTTTTGGAGCCGGAGGTGCCAAGTTTGGTCTTTGCGGAGAGAAGAATGGCCAGTTTGGTCATTTTCGAGCACAAACGGTTGGTTTTTCCATTTATTTATTCCAGTTGTCTGTGTAGGCAATTATGAATAATAGGGTCTGTATGGGTATTAATATTACATGTTTTTGGCCGTTTTTGGGTGCAAAAATCGTCGATTTGGCCATTTTTATGTCAAGAATAATCATTTTTGGGCATTTTTAGTGCGCATAGATGCAAATTATTCGGAGCCGGAACTATTTGGTAATATTTAGCGCGCAAATGGTCATTTGAGCCGGTTTTCGGGCATGAATAGTCCATTGAGGTAAGGCGCAAATAGTCAGTATTGAACCATGTTGAGCGAATGCCGACCATGGTGGCGTGAATGGCGGTTGGCCATTTTTCGGCGCGAGAGTGGTCGACTTTACTATTACCAGGCCAGTACATTATATGCTTCGACATTTTCAATGCGCGAATCACCACACAATAAGGATATTCACGTCAGCTTTCGTATTCTTTGTAGTTTCGTAATTGCGTTGTTGCTACCGTCTGTTGTTAGGGAAATCGAATTTTGTCATTCATTTCGTTCGGGTCATAGTTTTTAAAGTCATTCATTCATTCGAAACTTGATTTCCGTGGTAACAAACATCTGACTACGCAATTACGAAACTACAAACAGTACGAAAGTTGACGTCAATACCCCTAATATTTATACCTATTATGTATTATTGTAAGTTGAACGAATGTCCATCAACACCAGTGTTTAAAAACAAAGTTGTTCTCTCATTCATTCGAAAATTGATCCTCTCTCTCTTTGGTTAAAGTGAGGTGGGAGAAGGATAGAATAACCAGCCATGGAGAAAACTGCGACAGATGAGACAACTTTGGAAGATGCTTCGACGGGAGGGGAGGAGTGGCGTTTCTTTTTTACGGACTAAGCATTTCCCGAAAAATATATTTTTTTCTCTCTCCTCTTCAAATTGGAGAGAGAGAGAGAGAGAGTGATGCTCCGGTTGCTCAAGAAAAGATTCGACAGGGCTCATTTCGCTGTGGGGCCCATTAGTCAGGTTTGTCCTCCGGCGAGAAAAATACGTTTTGGGATGAGTTGCTCTCGCTAGGTGAAAGAGAGCGTACGATAGTGACGGTGGAGGGGGGGGGAGGGGCTAGGGAAAAAGAGACGTTAAAGTACGTGCCGCATCAACACAAAGCCTTATTGAAAACTTGTCACAGAAATGTAAAGAGTTGACCAGGTCGAAGTAATTTTTGTGCCGAGTAGAAGTAATTTTCTTTTCAAAAACTTGGACATTAATATTGCGTCACGTTTGCTCCAGGAAATAATACATTTTTCGGACAAAAAGAAGAGAGAGGGTGAGTGAGAGAAGAAGAAACAAAAAAGTTCAGTGCATGAAGCTCTCATGCCTCTCAATTCCTTCAGGAATAGGTACTTACATACTTGACAACTTTCGCGGACAGTCTTAACTCAACCAGGCGCGTAATTAGAAAACTACCTGGGGCCGTATTCCTAAGCCGTGTGAAAATGCCGCAAAAAGCGGTTGCTATGGCGGGATAATGTTATTTCTTATTCGGCGTCCTTGGATCCCGCTGGCGGCATTTTTGCCCGACCGTTCAGAATAAGGCCCCAGGTGAGGAAGAGGAAGGGGGCGAATCCGGTTATCCAGAACCAGAAGTAACCACATTTTGTGACATTTCGGCAACTTTGAGGGTATCTGACGTTAGCCTGAGGTGCGTTTTGGCAAAAATCCGCCTGCATTTCTCAATTCAGCCGTGATCTGAGCGTCTCATAAACCAACGTACGGTGAAAATATAAACATTTTTAAAAAATGCCTCAAAAATTGCTTTTTGAATTGGTAAACAGCGCGTGATGTGCGCGAAACCAACAACAACAAAAATTACTTTATTGGGGGTGACCCTAACCATCGAAACTGGTTTTTAATGATCAAATTTTGTGCCAAACTCACGAGGTATCGTCAAGAGCGTCTGATTTATTGCAAATAGTACATGAAACTAAAACCGAATTTTACAGCCGCGAATGAGTCCAAAAATGTCTCTTTTCGTGCCTAGGAGCTAAAGTATTTTTCACACGACATGCTCGGAAAGTAGTCATTTTCTCTACCCAAAATTGACTGGGAAATTGACCATTACCGCACAGTGACATTCGAGAAATTTTCTGTACTGATCCAGAGAATATTTTCCGTCCTAGTACGGAAAGTAAATGAATTCGGGTTATAACCTCTCGTTCAAGGTCTTCTTGAACTGTACGAGAAGTCATTGGTCAGTTTGTCAAAGTTCTTCACAACAAAAACCAGGAATTCCAATCGAGGATAGAAGGTGGATAGTATTTTATAGAATACTTCAATCAATTTCTTTTCTTAACAAGGTGCATAGGCGGATCTAAGGGGGGGGGGGTAACAGCGGAATTACCCCCCCCCCCCTTGAGCTTAGTTGTTTTTTTTTTACCTCATTCTACATGAGAATTAGGTAGGACTATTCAAAAATTGAAAATTAGAATGAGCCTTTGTGACTAAAAAGATGTTCCCACTCTTCGATATTATAACTTATGCATTCGGCCATAGCATAACTTGCCTCCTGCATAGCTCGCCGTTTTACGGGTGAAGATGGTTAGCCTCCGTTCGCGTTCGACAGACTGATATCTCATTCATGGAGTTATCAAGTTTGAAACAAAGTAGTTAGGTACCCGCTCATAAGTTTGCAACGCCTTAAAACGGTTCTTTGATATGAGTTCTGAGTGCAATCTGTGATAAGTTATGCGACCATTTTTTTGATTCGGCAACGCTTGTGAAATTCGTAAACCTGTAACGGTCGGGTAACTACACTGAGAGAAATTTTGAATGGTTCGACGGTCAGAAATGAATTAAATCGACGGTTCAGAGAAACGACCGTCCTTTTTATACAATTTCAGAGCCGGTCAACAACATTTAAAAGGACGGTAATATTTAATTGACCGTCCACAAAAATCGGAATTTTAGCCGTCCTTTTATAATTGAACCACCGTGCCTTTAATAGTGTTTCTGACCGGGATATTAAAGATGGCGGCTAATAAAAGGCCGGTTGGAGCTATAACTAACCTGTCATAATGACCGTCCCTGGATATCAGAACGGCCAACCGTCTTTATAACAAAATATATTAAAATGACGGTCAAATATACCGCCCATTTAACTGTTCAGTAGACGGTAGGTTCTGTACAGTCACGGTCGAATTGACCGCCTTTTTAAGAAATACAGTCACGGCTTATAAATATTAAAGTCACGGTAAAATTGACAGTCCCAGTCTTTTTTGGGGGGACGGCCGTAATTTTTGTTGGCCTGGCCTAGACCTGTTTCAGAGATGTTGTTCCAGCAAGAAGTTTGGAACAAGTTCAGAGTCGCGTAGCCACGGGATCAGTCAGTTAGATGATTGCGTTTTATTTATTGGCTGGTCCTACGCAACCACACTCAGAACATGTTCCACGCTCCTTGCTGATGAAACAAGCATGTAACAGTATTTCCTGAAAATTAACAGATTAAGGTCGATTCACACTCAACAGTGACGTGACAGTGCAGTACGGAGACATTGGTTTTGCAGAAAGTGAGCTCACCGTGAATTCTCCGTGTTCCGACAGTGAAATGTTGGTCAAGTAAGATCGAAATGCCTGTATTTTCGCTCTAAAAACTTACGATTATAGCGTTGATTTTTGATAAAGAGGAGGACAAACTCAAGTGATACGTAGTTTAAATCGCGAATAGAAGAGAGAACGAACTGATGTGATAATCTAAAAATCACTGTGAGATCACGGTATGCCATCGGTCACAATTGGCGTCGGGCCCTTGAAATAATGAGAATAATATTTTCATGTTTCCTGGGCACGGGCTGTCGCGTCTCTGTTGAGTGTAAATCGACTTTTGGACAGACAAATAAATAATAATGCACAGCTGAAATCAAAATAAGTTGTAATGTGAATATGTTTGTAAGAATAATTTTCGTCGGCACAATAAGTAAATTAAATGAATGTAAAGACATACGAATATAATAAAGAATGATAAAAAAAAAGAAATCATAACTGTAAACTATAATTATGGACTCAAAGACAGTTCCTCGGTATGGCGTAATAATTACCGTTCAATGCTTTAATTACGTTACTAGGAAATGGATAAGGATTTTTGGAAAGCACGTGATACGAAAATGTTCTTGTAGGAACAACTTGGAATGCGTGGAAGTGGGAAGAAAATCCAACATTAACGTATTTGAAACCCTTGATGTAGACCTCGTCATCTTCAAAAAATCTGGATCAGTATACCTCCGGATTTTTTATAACTCTCCAAATAAGGTTTCGCAGAGGGAGCGGATGATCCATGCGTAAAATTGACGATTGCAGCAGCGTGTGTCTGCAGCCCGTGGAAGAGTTTATTCGACTCTGTTTCGGGGAAAAGAGTGTTAAAGTCCAAGTCGATCTGAAATAATAATAATAATGATAATTTATTGATTTAACGAATATTAACGAAATTGGACAACTCACCAACTCAGGTCCTGTCGATGGAGATACCAAAAACGGAAATGTTTCAAGGTACTGGGCAATGTTGGCACCTTCGAGAAGAACGTGGTCCAATCTTTTTCGTGACGAGTCCTTGAATGCAAGCTTCACCGATGTATGAAGGGTACGGAAGTCTTTCCAGGCTAAGAGAGTCTTTACGTTGCAGTCTTCTGTCAACGAAGCTAGAGATTCTACAATATGAATCACAAGAGTAATCAAGCTTTATTTATCAGTTAAGGACTAATTTTAAGTTGAAAATTCCATAAGTTACCATCTACAATTCGTTTTTTGTCTTCTTCAGATGTTGTCGTCTTTGAAGGTCTTCCCCGCCTTATTTTCGATGAGCTTTCGTCAAAGGACGGGGATTTTTGTTCGAGAATTTCTTTTTTTTTTAGTGCCTTATTTTTCTTCTGGGCTTCCTGGATAGAGAATTTTTCCGGATTGGTCTCCCGCCAGTCTTTTGAGATTTTGTTGTAACGGTCCACCAATATTCCGTATGGCCGCGATTTCTTGCCAGATATTGATCTTCCTAGAATTAAATCGCAAGATTAATCAACCAGTAATCGCAGCCATCAGATTACTAAAAATTGCCTGCTGCTGTAAAGGCCTTTTCATGCCTAAACCATATTTCTTTTGGCTCGTTGAAGATGAGGCTACAGGCCTCTGCTAGCCTCTCCAAATCCTTGAATTTCAGATGGGGAGGATTATCCGGCTTTGACGACCTGTTTAATATATGGTCCACGGCGATTCTGGATAGTACCCACCAGCAATCACAGCCTAAACCCCCCCCCCCCCCAGTTAAGTTTTGAAACAACTCAGCAGCCAAAGCTAATAGAGAGATTCTGATTGGGCCAGAAAATGCGCCTGACAAACGTTGAACAACTTTGAAATTGGACCGGAAGGCTTTTTTCTCTCGTCCGATAATCCAAGTATCACTCAGCTAATGCCAAAGGCTACAAAGCCAACATTTCATTGTTATGATTAATTATAATAATAATAATAATTAATATTAATAATAAAAGTTTTGGGAAGAATGTAGAAGTGGTACGTACTATAATTTTACCCCACACTCGGATGGCAAGAATCCTGCACTCGTACCCTTTCGCTGTCAATCTACGCAAAAAAGTTTTTGTTTTAACTATGGCATTTTCTTTTGTCTGAGTGGTGAGTAATGTGTTGGACAGATGGTCTTGATCGCGAAAGAAAATACGGAGCCATGAACAGTCTTGTTGAACAGGACTCAATACGGCACAAAAAGTACTAGGTCCACTTTTTTAAAGGTTATTTTGACTCATAAAACAAAATTGCGAAGAGTAACCAAGGGGGATAAATGTTTGTTGTGAGTCGAAACTTGGTCGATCGAAACTATAGAAACTGATGGCCGTGACGTTTAACTGTTGTGCCGTATATCAATAATATTTTTTAAAAAACGAAATAAGAAACTGCAGAGAACTAATATCGGTACTCCACTTTTCTAACAATTTAAAACAAATGTGTTGCAAATATACCATAGAAGATGATCGGTTCAGATATAGTATTTGAATCAATAACAATGCGCTAATATTTTCCCCACTAATGAGAAGGAATGCTCACGTTCAGATGTGGGTAACATGTTATCTTTATTCTACGAACTTAGGATAAAAACAACAATATGTAATATATTATTTAGTACATACTTTCAATTTGGGCGACAAGTTCTTCAGAAACTCCCCACGATATCAAAATGCTTCGGGTAGTTGAAGCGGAGTCCATGATAGGATATTACCAAACCACAATAGAAATTTAATTCATCACTTTCACATTCACTGTGTTGATTCTCCCGCGTATAATGAAATCCATCCACGTACATCTTCCACCACCACCATTCATTCAAGCGGCCGCAGTGTCAGCACCGTCCATTTAAAAATAAGACCGTCCCCTCAAGAGGCTCCACCGTCTTCAAAATCATCCAACCGTCCTTTTTTATTCGGAGCGCGCTCATTTCTAGTTGCTACCCATTTACAAGGACGGTAGAGTTGAAATAGTAGGAGGGCCAGAACGAACGGGACGGTTAGAATCGTTTCATGCGACGGTTGGAATTTATCCAGACGGTACCTTCCTTCACAGATGTTTAATGTTGACCGTTCTTGAATATTTTTTAACCGTTCTTTTAAAAAAACTGACCGAGAGCATTAATTTTCTGACCGTTGAATAATTCTGACCGTCCCTTAAAATTTTATACTTTTCTCAGTGTAGCTCTGCTGTGTTGTTTCTCGTCACGCATAAGAATTGAAGTTTTTATCAGTAAGTTTCCAGTTTCCATTGGCGTCGCTCGTAATTCTTCATGAAAAATTAAATAAATTGATATAATTAATATTGTAGAATATGAAAAAACGGGTCCAACGCACATTGGACTTTTATTCAAAAAAGTTTAAAGAAGTGGATCGTGATCCTCCGCTATCCCCCCTAATAACAACGAAGAATCAGCGACGTTACCAACTCCTTCACTTTCGGATTCAACCGATGATTCGACGACAGGTAAGGCTTGAATATCAGAAACTAGTTTTGGTCACGCTGACAAATAGACATTGTTGATTCTTGATTCGAACAAGGGGATTTTTTCAAGTGTAATTTGATCACACATCGTGGCTGAAAATCGAATATATTAATGGGTACAAGATCAAACTTGTGGGTAATCCTAATCATGTGCAACGCAGGCGCAGGCTGTTCTGGGACTATCGCAGACACCAGTGAAACAACGCATCTGCGACCCTCGGCCTTTCCAGATTTCCACGATCTCGGACTTGCCATCGATAAGTTGTTGGACGTCGATAAAAGAGATATATTGTCGAAGCCGATGCCACTTCCTCCCAATTTGGAGTATCCCTTCTCCTTGCATCCCAAAAAAGACAAAGTTGTGAAATGCTACCTACGATCCAGCCATTTTCAGCAGTTTCCATGGTTGATTTATTCGCCGTCAACCAAAGGTGTTTTGTGCAAGTATTGCAGAATTTTCCCTCCAACAAATGTAGGAGTTAGTCGATGTAGTTCCGAAGCTGGGTATTTAGTCAAATCTCCTCTGACAAAATTCTCCAAGCTGCTTGGAAAAGACGGGGCACTTTCGAAGCATGACAACGCCCAATATCATAAAGAAGCCTTGCAGGCTGCAAAAGATTTTTTTTAAACGTTCAACCAGCCTGAGAAGGAGATTATTAATTTAATTGATGAAGCCAGAAAAAAACAGCTGGAAGAAAACAGGGCAAGGCTTCGTCCCATAGTTGACACTGTTATTACCTTGGGGAGGCAGAACATTGCCTTCCGAGGGCATAGGGACGACGGGGCCGTTGTAGATAATCCTGAAGGGGAAAGCATATCAAACGAGGGTAACTTTAGAGAAATTCTAAAATTAAGAATCCGGCCTGGTGACACGGTTTTACAAAATCATTTGCAGTGTGAAGGACAGAGAGCCACGTACATCTCAAAAACGACACAAAACAAACTGATAAGTGTTTGTGGTGACTTAATTGTCGAAAAAATTATCGATCGCATAGAAAACAACGTGTTCTCCGTCATGTTTGACGAAACCACGGACATGGGACACAAATCCCAGTTGTCAGTAGTTTTAAGATACGTTTACGAAAACCGAATTAGGGAAGATTTTGTTTGTTTTATTGACGTCCATGACTCCTTATTTGGACTTGAAAATACTGATACCTCGGAACCTAAAGTAACAGGTGAAGTTTTAGGTAACGCGGTCGTACAAATACTTTTGAAATTCAACTTGAATTTAAACCATTGCGTGGGTATCTGCACTGATACGTGTAATCTCATGGTTGGAGAAAAGAAGGGCGCAGTGCAAGAAATTTTGAAACACGTTCAAAACGCTATCCAAGGCCGATGCCAAAGTCATTCCCTTAACCTTTCACTGTCTCGGTCTGTCAATGTACAGGCTCTCCGCAATTGTTTCGGCTCCATTAAAGAGATTGTTTCATTTTTTCATTCTTCAGCAAAACGAAATTTCGTGCTGAAGCGAAGACTAAATTCACAACTCCACTCTCTGTGTGAAACAAGATGGGTGGAAAGGCATGAAGCCCTTTTGGTTTTGACCGAAACTTAGACGTTATCGCATCGGCCTTGGAAGAAGTCTCATTGTGGGAAGACGTAACATCCTCCAGTAAAGCAAATTGCCTATTGAATACGTTAGTGAGCAGTAGTTTCGTAGTGGCTCTCAAGTGTCTAACCTATTTATTTTCAATGACTTACAGCTTGAGTAAATATCTCCAGGGAGAGTCAATGCAATCTTGTAAAGCTGCCGAATTAATCAGCAATGTTAAAAGTAATTTGAAAAGCAAAAGAGAAAACGCTGAGAGCCAATTCGATGCTATATGGTCGTCTGTAGAATCTTTCTTGGTGAAACAGGGTTCGAGTCCCTCAGTTCCTCGAACTGTGCAAAGGCAGACGAATAGAGCGAATCCGCCATCGTGCGCTTCTTCCCCTAAAGACTATTTCAGAGTACAGAACGATTTCGAGGACAGATTCACTAACACTCCTTTGGAGTGCGCATTGTTTTCCCTACTACCGAAAAATGTAAAAAATAGAGAATTAAATGTTAGTGAAGCAGCGGAGATTTTGTGGGCCAAATATAGCACAATGTTGCAAACATTTTCGCCAAAAGGTCACTTTTTGGACAGCAATGTTTTTTTTAACGAAATCGAGCTCTGGCGTCTGAAATGGGCTAATACTTTAGATCTAGAATCAATGGACGCTTTGCGTACTCTTGAGGTTTGCGAGAAAGACATTTATCCCAATGTCAACACGTTATTGAGAGTCCTATGCACATTGCCAGTTACGACGGCTTCAGCCGAGAGATCTTTTTCAACCCTCAAGAGATTGAAAACGTGGCGGCGTTGTACTATGTCCCAGCAAAGATTAACAGGGTTGGCATTGTTAAACTGCCACACCGATATTAAACGATGTTACCGATATTAACTCCAGATGAAGTTATTGATCGATTTTCCAAATTAAAAAAACGAAATTTAAATTTTATTGTGTAATTTTTATTTTTATTGCGTTCAGTAGCTATACCTACTCAATGCTGAAGGCATCCCTGGAGAAGGATACCATCGTAATAAAGACAGAATATTTATATGATTGAAACGTGGGGGGGGGGTTTACTTTAGATTACCCCCCCCCCCCCCTGAGAGAGACCCCAGATCCGCCCTTGAGTCGTATGTTCATCACTCGTAGGAAGGGGATTTACCTACTCGTTTTTTTTTTAGCGGGCTCGGCCTCCGCCTCGCCCGCCAAATGAAAAGGTCGCAGGTAATAACCACTTTCCTGGACTTGTAATGTAATATACTATTACCGTTTTAGGCGTTTTAGATCCTAGGCTCTAAAGTAATTTTTTCGGACTGTGCTTCATATACTTGCGTTGAAGCGCTCTTCATTTTACGAATTAAAAAGCTTGAAACAAATGAGTAAGAATATCAGCTGTTCAGTTAGTGAACCTATAGTTACACACAGGTACTGACAACATGCGCCACATGTGATTCTTTAGAGTCGGAAGGGCTTGGTATTGGCTGGTGAGCGTTAACCTATACGACCGCAGCAGCGATTGAGAGATATCAAATCCATTTGATCCGACAATGGACCAAACATGGCGGCATATGAGAGATTCCAAATCTATTTGATTCACATATGCAGGGGAGACAAAATATGGCGACTGTCCAGTACTCGTAGGAACTTATAGAGCCTTAGGCCCGTATTTATGAACGTTCCTTGAAGCTTCCTTGAGTCAAGGAACCGTTGAGAACAGTTTTGATCGAAATAAAAACATCTGTTCTAATGAATTTCAAGGGTTCCTTAATGTCAAGGAACGTTCATAAATCCGGGCATTAGTACAGTGACATTATCTAAACATGGAATAACTTTTTCGAATTGCCATCAAATTTCAAATCTTATCCTGCTTTCAATATCAATGCCCTAAAAAGCCCTAAGCCCTACAATAAAAAGTAGTACGTACACCACGAAGCTAAAGTGTATTTTCAAGCCTCGAGGAGTGGCCAATCGAGGCGAGTCCGGCCAAATCTCTTCTCGTCTCGAAAAGACGCACTTTAGCTCCGCGTATACATGCTATGCTATACATATAGGTTTCTTAGTTCAAAACACTCAAATATAAAATTTTTACGTAGCAAAGTGTGGGATCGCAGATAGGGGTGTAACTATAAATCTTCCCGGAGGCAGCTTTTCCGGTAGCCCGGAGGCCGCTGTATGCTCGTAGGGGAGGGGAGATGTAATAAATGTCCTTCATATTGCTTAAATTTGGGCTGAAACCCTCTCGGAGGGGGGCCGATAGGTGGATCGCCCACGTTTGTCAGATGGCAGGGGTAAAGTGTAGAAATAGAATCAATAATATACCTAACAAAAATTCTGCAGCAAAGTGAAAGATGAGGAAGGGGGGGGGCAAATGTTCCAGGCATTGCTATTTTTAGATGGATATATTGAATAGATCTGTCGCCGGTATTTTAATTAATAAATTAATTAGACTGATATTATCCGGACGACGATGGAAGGGCATAGCCCAACACGATTCGAGTTTCGAGAAAAAATGGCTCCCCGGCGGGATTTGAACCCGCAACCTCTGGAATACCAGTCCAGCACGCTGCCATTTGCGCCACGGAGACGCCTATGGGAGTCGTACTCCGAGGGATAAGCTAAGCCGAACCCCACCCAGATCCATTGTTTCTCCCGGAAACAATGGCCCTTCCATCGTCGTCCGGATAATATCAGTCTAATTAATTTATTAATTAAAATACCGGCGACAGATTTATTCAATATATCCATCTAACAACATCTAGATAAGATAAAATTCGGCGTGGTTTACCGATCAGGAGAAGCGCCTAGAGTTTCGAGAAACAATGGACCTGGGTGGGGTTCGGCTTAGCTTATCCCTCGGAGTACGACTCCCATAGGCGTCTCCGTGGCGCAAATGGCAGCGTGCTGGACTGGTATTCCAGAGGTTGCGGGTTCAAATCCCGCCGGGGAGCCATTTTTTCTCGAAACTCGAATCGTGTTGGGCTATGCCCTTCCATCGTCGTCCGGATAATATCAGTCTAATTAATTTATTAATTGCTATTTTTCATCTTCTCGTAAATGATCCAGGATTTTCGATCTGAGAGACGGTCGCTTGGTCCTCGAATAAGAAGCGAAAAGGATAGAATAAGAACCTTGGGTGCAGTGTTCGGGATAGAAGTGTTCGGTCGACGCCCCCTCAACAGACCCCCTAAACAGGCGGCCGCCCCTCCTGCCCCCCCCGGTTCCACCGCCACTGGGTGTGTTGCTATGTGACAAAAAAGACTACTTCACAAATGGGTAGGTTATCGGTGCCGGTGCACTGAATAGAATCTTACTGTTCGTATTCCGCTTATTTTATTATTAGCGTAAAAACATGGTGTCAGAGTGCTGAGAACACGTACAGGTACGTGTTCCACGATGTTCTCAACGTTACCCGTGCCTGAACCACTAAAATGCGCTGTGGGAGAAAACTTGTGTGAGAGTTGGCTTCTTTTCAAAGATGGGTGGAAAAACTACGACATCGGCACAGGTCTTGAGGAGGAAAGCGATCGAAAGCGAACGGATGTGTTCAAAGCGGTCATCGGGAGAGAAGGTATGCGACTTCTCAAGCAATTAAAACTCCTAGAAGAAGATAAGGTTGACAGAATCATTGCAGCTCTTGACGCCGAAATAACCCCTCAAAAGAACGTCGTTTACGAAAGGTAATTCCCAAAGTTTTCCCGGGAATCACCGAGTTGGCGTTTTATCAATATCAGCAGTGAATTGGCGTTTTTCGCCCAATTCTAGCAGCGAATTAGCAAATTTTCTCAAATTTAGCTGCGATTCGGTGCTTATTATAAACTCCTATAGCCATGAATTTCCCTCAAGAAATCGCAAAGTAGAGGTAGCGTTTGAGTGCTCCGTCCAAATTTCATCTAAATTTCTCCATTTTAAACGCCAATTTGCGTTTTTCTGAATTTTACCCGTGAATTAGCGCTTTTTACAGTTTTAGCCGCTTGAATCAGCGCTTTTGCTCAATTTTATTCCCGAAGTTCCCCAAGAATCTGTAAGTAGTCGTATTCTCAATTTCAGCTGTTAATTCGACTTTTTACCCTCAATTTTAGCACTGAATAAGCACATTTCTTAATTGTAGCTGCGAATTACAGCGCCTTTTCTCGATTTTATCCGTAAAATTGTAATTTTTCATACCTTAGTTGTGAATTAAAGTTTTTCTCCAGTTTTAGACGCGAATTCACGTTTTTCTCTATTTCACGCCGTGAATCAGCGCTTCTTCTAAATTTCAGTCCCAGCCTCGAGATCCGTGAGTTGGCGTTTTTCTGTGAATTCGCGCTTTTTCTCAATTTTTAAGGCTTGCCAAATTTGTAACACTTTATCATAATAGCGTGTTTCTCTACTTTTAGACTCGAATTCGCGTTGTTCTCTTTTTTGATCCGCGAATTAGAGTTTTTCTCAAGTTTTAACCGCGTCAATTAGCTCTTTTTCTCAATTTCAGCCCCGAAGTTGCCTCCAAGATTCGGCGAATTGGCGTTTTCTCATTTTCAGCTGTGAATTAGCGTTTTTTCTCAATTTTAGCAGTAAATTAGCACATTTTCACAGTTTTAGCTGCGGTTTTTAGCGCTTTTTCTCGATTTAATCCGTAAAATCGTAATTTTTCATACCTTTGCTGAGTTTTCCTCTATTTTTATTTAGACGCGAATTCGCGTTTTTGTGTATTTCACCCTCGAATAAGCGCTTTTTCTAAATTTCAGTTCCAATGTTGACCCGAGAATCCATGAGTTGGCGTTTCTCCCTTTTAGCTGTGAATTTGTGCTTTTTCTCAATTTTTAAAGCTGCTAAATTGTAGCACTGCAGCGCAATTTTAACTCTGAATTAGTGTGTTTCTTTTTTTTTAAAACGCGATTTCGCGATTTTCTCTTTTTCATCCTAAATCAGCGGTTTTCTCAGTTTTAGCTACGTGAATTAGCGCCTTTTCCGAATTTCAGTCCCGATTTTGCCCCAACAATTCGTGCGTGATTTTGCGTTGTCTCAATGTCAACTGTGAATTAGCGCTTTTTCTCAATTATTAACAGCCATAAATTTCAGCAATTTTTCTCAATTTCAGGTTCAAAGCAGCGTTTTTCTCAATGTTATAAGCGAGTTTAGCCATTCGTTCTTTTTGTGGTCAGCCGGACCGGGTGAGATAGTATCAGCTTCTGACTCCCGGCTTCCACAAATTAATTGGTCACGAGGTGAGAGCACTCAGAGGTGAAGCGCGCCGGAGGGTGATCCTTTTAGGGACTGGCCACCGGGCAGCACTCTGGCAAAGAGGTGAACTCTCGGAAGAAAATAAAATAAAATAAACAAAACGATAGTTTGGAAGAGGACGAGCGAGGGGATAGACGGTATGACGACTCAGGAAAGACTGCAGGAGACCGGGGAAATGGGCCGTCTTTTATACTCCTCGCTCGCCTGCATTTATTTGTTTTTAAAATAAATTTGAAAGTAAAATAAAATAAAAGTGAAGGCAAGTTATAAAATTGGAGGCACGACACACGCCCCCCTGACTTGCCGTAAACCTTAGGTTTGCGTGGCCTTGTCATTCCCCTGTGCGTTGACGACTGAACGGTCCGGGTCCGCGGTTATATTCCGGCGAGCTGGAGTTTGAGTAGTCCTGTGGCATCGTGCGACGGTCCGGGCCTTCTGTGGGCCTGAGATAGGCGTAGGAACGTAATCGTGCTCGATGAGCGGAGGCCTTCTCCAGGGGATGGTCGAGCGAAGTAAACTTGAAACCGGCTGGCGGATTACAATCGCTTCTTCCCTCATTTCTTTGAGGATTGTTTCGAATACCTCCGCGTTCATGTTGGGAGATAGAATAAAAATAAAATTGGATGTTTCAGCTGACTAAGGATAATTTTTAGCTTGAAAACTGAAGCCGAAGTTTTTTTGTTTTTTTTTGAATCTGAAGTTTTTTTTTTTTTTTTTTTTTTTTTCGAAACGAACAGGTGGTCGAGATATTCTTCCGAATCTTGTCCTGTATGGTTCGATCACCGGTTGAGGTTCGGAGTGAGAAGTTTCGTCAAGAGATGTAGCGGCTGGTTGAGCTTCTGTTTCTTGCGGTAGTAATTCATAAAGCGGAGCTGTAGGGACAATGTCGGAAGGTGAGACTAGGGTGTAAGCTGGTTTTACGCGGTCTAATGAGACTAGAGCTTCTCTGTTGGGTAGCGAAATCTTCATTGTCTTATTGTCACGCCAAAGAACTTGAAATGGGCCGCTATACGTAGGATGCAATGCGCGTTTGACGACTTCATTGCGGAGGAAAATGTGGGTGCATTCTTGGAGGTCTTGACTGACGAATGGTTTGTTTGAGTCAGGTCGATCCCGAAGGTTAGCCATTGCTTGGCGTAGGCTCGGGAGGAAATCATCGAACGCGTTTGCGCGAAGGAGCGCGTTTGTTGAGGAAGGAGTGAACAGATCTCCAGGCAACCTTAAAGGTTGGTTGTAAAGAAGTTCAGCTGCTGACAATCCTTCGTCCCGTTTGATGGCTGACCGGAGACCAAGAAGAACTGGACCAAGAGCGTTCGTCCAATGTGGCACGTATCGTTCCGTCCTTCTTATTGACAATGTGAAGAGGGCTTGACCATGGGCTGCTTGACGGTCTGCAAATTCCTTCTTCCATCATGCGGGAAAATTATTTTTTCGCTGCCTGGTACCGATCTGGAGCAAGTCGTCGAACCTTGCAGTGCACGGGTGGACCTTGAGTCTCGATAAAGTGGTAGATTCCTTCGGGATTCACAGGTGATCGAGGCGTGGGCTTAGTTAGACCAGGAAATTCCTTCAAAAGTTCCCGAAGAGCTGAGTTTCGAGGAATGGCTGAGACGGTCGGAACGTTTGAAGTTCGTACTCGTCCGGTGACCTTTAGTCCCGTGTTAGTGTCCAGTAACTCTTTTTTGCGGAGATCGGGAGTGAGGCCGTAATGTGCTAAGAAGTCGGCTCCTATGATGGGGTGAGCGACTTCAGCCGAGATGAAATCCCACGGGAACGATCGTCGTATTCCCAAATCCAGTTTCCTGTGTTCGATTCCGTACACCTGGATGGGTGAATTGTTGACCGTTTGCAGAGTCAAGTTAGCCTCATGAATTATGCTACCCTTTTTTTTTGGTAATACTGAAACGTCCGCTCCGGTATCAACCAGGAAGTATTCCGACGAGTTGAGATCTAGAATGAAGAGGCGACGGGTTGGAATGTCGACATCAGATCCCGTCGTGACTGATGTCGTGCTTAGTTTTCCGAGGAACCCATGTCTTGTAGTTGATTTTCTGTCCAGTTGCAGGGTGAAACGCATTTCTTAGCCTTCTCAGCGAAACGCCGGTGATAATAACAGAGTCGGGTCGTTTTTGACTGAGATCGAGATCTTGATCGTCGTTGATCGGTCCCACGTGAAGTTCTAGAGCGTGAGCGATGATTCGTTTGAATTTCCGCCATACTCAATCGCAACAGACGGAGCTCTTGAGTTAATTGTTCTATCCTTGGATCGTTTGACGGACGACTGAAAGCTTCTTGATCGGATGCATAGATCTTGTCGGCGACATCAGCAATCCGCGTGATGTTATCTTCCTCGAGAACGGCTAGAATCGTCTTCATCCGGGTAGGCAAGGCCCTTAACCAGATTGTTTTAAGCACTTGGTCTGTGGCATTGGCGCCGGCGAGAGTCTGCATTTGGCGCAATAACTGTGAAGGTTTGGCGTCACCCAAGTGAGTTTCCTCCAGGAGGCGAGTAATTCGTCGTTCCTCACTTTGACTGAAAAGATTGGTCAGTCTGTTCTTGAGAGTCGTGTACGGAGTGTTTCCCGGGATCTTGGCTAGGTCAGTGACTTGCGTAAGAACCTTGTAAGGAAGTTGTCCAAGTACTATTTGGAACTGTCTCAATTCACCGACGAGGGTGTAATAGACTTGTCATTCTTGGAGTCTTTTTTTTCCTTTCAGAAGTTTAAAATATTCCCATACCTTCTCTTCTCGAATTACTTTCTCTATGTTGAACTCCTTGTCAACAGACGGCACCGATCTGGTTCAATCTTTTAAGCCTCGACTCAATGGGCAAACCCCTTTGAAGGTCTCATAAGATTCGTATTAAAGGCAAGTCGTTTTTGAACTGTTGGAAAGGTTCCTTTTTCTTACTTCCAGCCGGTTTGTTTCGTCTCTTCAGCGTCCTTTTTTTTTGTGTGTGTGTATGTGCGTCGTATATACATGCAATTTAGTTTTGTCACAGTGTGAGGGTGTTCCAAGTGATTACCCACGACTTAAAGAGAAGGCAGATGCTGAGCGGAAAGTCTTCTTCTTCTTCTTTTCCATGAAATCTTCAGGTCCCTTCTTGAAAAATACAGTCCCAACATCACTACCTCGCACTCTATCCCCTCTTCACCCCCTCCCGAACCATTTTTATCCATAGGACTCACTATCTCAGCCTTGAATCGCCCATTAGGCAAAAAAAGGCAGCTTATACGCTTCATTATCTTTTGAACATCTTCCATATCGTTTGTCTATGTGCCTTCATTTGGCTGATTCATTTTATTTTGATTCTACTTTAATAACCACCACCCACCTGGAATTTTAATTTAGTTGGTTCATTCCCAAAATGGAAAATCGTACGCTAAAAGTAGTAAGGCCTCATGGTTCGTACATAGGATGAATACATTTTGAAATTTGTTGGGTGTGTGCGCACCTCCTTCCCAGTCCTCGACTCCTGGGACTTCGCTAAAAATAAGGAATTTTCTTTAAATTTGATAAGTAACGAACTAATGAATTGAATTACAGGGAAAACGAAAAGCGAAAAGGACAAAAAAAAAAAATCAATGTCAGAAAGGTTAAGGAAACAGAAGTTTGAAGAAAACAGGACACGTGCGTTGTTGACAAACAGCTGTCATCATTTGAAGGGTCCCCGGTATAGAACTTGCGCTTCTCTCTCAACTCGCCCGTCAACTTGGAATGGTCTCGATAGTGGTGGGAGGGGTGCAACGGTAGAGTTTCTTCTGAGGCACTTAAAAAAGTGCAGGGGTGTGAGAAGCAGCGTTTTTCCACTATTTTTTCAGTATATAGGCCAATCATCAGGATACATCGGTGGAATTATCCAGCTTCAACCACTCAGTTCCTATTAAGCACATCTTTGCAATTTCTCGCCGTACACTAATCGAAGAAGGGTAGGAAACAAACAAAAAATAATTATAATAAGAAGAAAGAATGACTTCCGGTCGCAATATAATCATATTGATTGCTACCTGGGATCCTTCGAATGACTTTTCGGAACGGACAGAATAAAAGGGAGGAGGGCACTTACAAAAAAAACCCCTGAGGAATGAGGGGCTTTCGTCTTCGTAAAAATATGGATAATTGTAAAATTCGTGCATGGAGGAGGGTCCGTATAATGACTTCCTCTTCTTTTTTGCGACCAGGTAGGTTTATAGTCAAAAGGGCCAAGTCCGCTTTTTTACAAACCCCTCCCCCCTCACCCCTCTCACCGTTCACTACAACCAACAACTATCCATCTTCAACTTGTTTAGGAAGAATTCTTATTGTAGAAAAGGGAGCCTAGCAACGTGAAGAATCTAAATAGTTTTGCTGGCTGGGTACCTTGATACCGACACCGCGGGGAGGGCCACTCGATGGTCCTCAGCCAAAGAACGTTTTTCGAGAGAGTGGCCTGTGGCATTTAGACATTTCAGTTGGTAGAGGGGGGGGCTGGGAGGCAACCAACAGCATTTTTGACGCAACCGGTCATACTTGTTGCTGAACGAATTATGAAAGGAGAAACTTTTAGGCGCGTTCCTCCAAGCACCATCTGAATTAAACGTACTTGGGACAGCAGGCTGTGACCGTTATAAACGCACACATTTAAAATTCGCGGTGATAGTTTCACCCCTCACCGCATCACCCAATTCTTTATTAGAATTATAAATAATTAGAAAAATAACGAAGGCCGTGAAGAAGGAGGAAGAGGAGAAAAAAGCCCCGCGGATCGCGACACACTCCCGCCGCAGGTCTCCGCCAAGAAAAAAGGGGCCAAGCCGAAGAAAAGAGCCCGCGTCCCTGGAAGAAAAAAGGAAATCAATCTGTTCCCAAATTTAATATTATCCCCAAAATACCAAATACAAACTTGGTTGTGGCATTTCCCCCCTTTTCCCTTCACCAGAGAACCTCGGACGACATCTCCACGTAATCAATCGCCGGTTGGCCAACCTAAAGACAAATAGTGAGTGATTGTGTAGAATAAGTTATATTTTAGGACTTACCTTAGTCATAAGCCGTTCGTAGTAAATAATTTTATGTCATAAGTCCCTTGTAAAATATTTCGACCACTTAATATAATTGTGTCCACCCAACTCTCTTTATTATTATTTTAAATCCGAACCAATTTTCTCCCCTTCATCCAAGGTTCGTCGTTGATTGAGCCCTAGTGCTAGGCGACGGACTCCCTTAAATTGTTGGCCCTACGAACCCCTAGGCCACAATTTTGGCGCCCAAACTTCTATATCCATATAAAGCCCTGTTTCTCAAGCCCTCAAACCCACGGCCGGCCTATAAATTTCAAAGTTGTAATTATTAAGTTTTTTTTTTTAGAATTTATCATTAATAATGGCTACCGGACCAGTAAACCCCCCGATCGGCCAAGATCCCGAATTTCCCTGCACCCAGTGCCAAACACTAACTTCATCAAAATTACTCATCCAGTGCTCTCATTGTTCTCTTCCCCGCTGTGAAGCCTGTAGTAATATCACCCTGGTTAATTTTAAGAAATTACCCCACGAAAGAAGAGCTAAATTTATAAATCAATGTTGCCACCAAAAGGTCCAAATTGATGCCCTCCGTTCCCAACTCGCAGAAACTAACACTAAAGTCTCTAATTTACAAAATAATTTACCACAGCTTATCGCCCAAGCGAATCAGACAGACCCCACTATAATGGCAATTAAAGCGCAGCAAGAGGAATTGTCCTCAAAGTTGGACAAGATCCTTAGCATCCTTTCTACTTCCCAAGCCACCCCCGCAAGTAAACCAGAAGACTAAACCACTTCAACCACCAATGCCACATATCCCTCACACATTCACTTCCAATATTTCTCCTGCTGAAGCTCTTCTGGCAAGCACCCACACCGACCCCCAAGACCTCACCATCGACCCTTCAGGGAAAGTTTCCTTCAAAAACCAAAGCCCCATTGAACATCTCATAAATAATATACCACGTCCACAAAGTACCCCTACACAAGCACAACCAACACAAATTTCATTTACAGAGACCCTTAAACTTCCCAAATATTTAGAAACTGCGATTTATCAAATCCCGAACCTGCGAACCAATAACCTCCCCAGTATCGTCCACTTCCTCCTCAAAATTCAAAGACTGGAAAACATAGCACAAGAGCACTTTAAGCAACTGTTAATCCATATCTCCATCATTCAAAAAAATGACTTCCTCCAGAGAATAGTTTTCGGCCACGACATTCCAAATTTTAAAACTCTTCGGGACATTCTGTTCGCCGAACTCATCAATAACACCTCTAAAACCGAAATTCAAACCAAATATTTATTTCGTAAGCAATTTTATAACGAAAGTTTTAGAGATTTCACGGAGAATATCCGAAAAATTAATTCAATACTCGAGACGCACAGCGAGTTAGAAGTCATACATATTATTCTGTGCAACACAAACCTTCAAACAAAAGCCTACTTTTTCGGCCTACAACCCCCCACCAACTACGACCAATTGGAACAGTTCGTAACCCAGCTCGAGCGAATAGAGCTAAATTTCTCACATGTACAAATAAGAGAGAAACCACAAAATCAGTACCAACGATCATATCCACGACAAACACAACATTATACACACCGTCCCCCCAGCTCTCCGCAACTAACATCTCTCCCCCACAACGTACCCCCAAGCTCACGCAGTCCACCCGACAATAAATACAAAACATATTCCAAATATAATGTCAATACCATACAATCACCCGTCAAAAATACGACCCCTATTTATTTAAATCTAGACGGCACATACACCCCACACCCAAAACGATCACCCCAGATTAGAAGCCCCACTAGTCGTTCTCCTCCACCTTCACCCCATAATTCACCATTTTCACACCCAAAACACCATAACACTCCACCCACCCACCAAACCCACCAAAACACCAAATCTAAATCCCCAATCACACAAAATTACACTTCTCGTTACGTCCCAAAAAACTGAATTCGGGAAAGAACATCACCCAAATAAAGTTAGAATCCTTGTTTCCCGTCCCCTCAAACACCGTCACCGTATCACTCCCAAATAACAAAGTATTTCAAGGTATTATTGACACTGGAGCTACAAAATCTTTCGTAAACCCCCAAGTAGCCCAAAAATTTTTAGTCCGGCACCCAAAAACCCTTAAAGAACCAGCAAATGTTTACACAGCTGATAACAAACACGTCCAAATTACACATCGCATCAAATTCACATTTTTCCTTGAAAACAAAAAATTCAAACATACTTTTCTTATCCTCCCCGGACTTTCACAAAATGTCATATTCGGCCTAGATTTCATATCCAAAGCCCGCATAATTCTACACCCCGCAGAAAATCAGTATTTCTATGAAAAGCAACCCCACATTAAGTACAATTTTCACACTCCAAAGCCCTCCACCATAATTATGACCAACCCCGTATCCACCCCCTCAGATGTTCTTTCCGCCTCTCCACCACCTCCATCACTACACCATAAACTGCCCCATAATCATCCAAAATTGAATACACCCGACGATTTTCGTCATCATTTCACAGACAAATACCCCCAAGTACTATCCGATAAACTGGGTAGAACCAACGTTTTACAATATAAAATTCAAGTCCTCCCCAACGCCAACTGGCAAAATAAAACAAAAACTTACCATCTCGCTCCCGAAAAACTACAAATTCTTCGTAGTGTCATTGACGACCTTCTTGAACAAGGCGTAATCCGCCCAACAATGGCATCGTACACCTCCCCTTGCTTCCTAGTGACAAAAAAACACGAAACCCCCAGTCCCCAAAATCATCGTCTCGTCGTAAACTACACCCACCTCAACCGCCAAATTCAACAAGTCCAATACCAATTACCAACAATAGAACAAGCCTTCATGTACCTCAAACACGCCCGTTATTTCAGTATTATTGACCTCCGAAAAGCGTACCACCAAATCCCCCTTGATAAGTCCAGCCAAAAATACACCGCATTCACCACCCCATTCGGCATTTTTAAATATACGACCCTTCCCTTTGGAATTTCCACCGGAGCCCAAATTCTAAGTCACTTGCTGGACAGTATCCTAAAAGACATAAAATTCAAAGGCATTTTCAATTTTCTTGACGACATACTAGTCTATTCTAAAACCAAAGAAGAACACTTCGCCCTCCTCAATTCCCTCTTTACCAGGCTACAGAGAGCCGGTCTCACCGTAAACCCGAACAAAATTAAATTCCTCCAAACTTCTGTGCATTACCTCGGCCACATAATATCAAATGGTACTTACAAAATCTCCGAAGAAAGAATCAAAACATTAACCAACCTCCCCAAGCCCCGAAACTCAAAACAAATCAGTCAAGTACTTGGTGCAATCCAATTCTTCGGAAAATTTATCCCAAATTTAGCCCAAATATCAGCCCCTTTAAACGCTCTCCGCAAAAAGGACACACTCTTTAATTGGACTCCAGCCTGTGAAACAGCATGGAAAACATTACTACAAACTATTTCTACTCCTCCTGTATTATCATTGCCAGATTTCACCCTACCATTCGCCCTGTTCACCGACGCCAGCAACACCGGCATAAGTGCGGTCCTCGTGAACATCCACAACGATGCTTATAAACCCATCGCCTACGCGTCCAAAAAGTTAAATGAGAGACAACAAAAATATTCTACCTATGACAGGGAACTTCTCGCCATACAATATGGATTGGAAAAATTCCGAATATATCTCCGAGGCCGTCATTTCCACCTCTATACAGACAATGCGGCCCTATCCTTCATGAATAACCATGCCACTCAAAATCCAAGAGTACTCCGCACCATGTTGAAAATTAACGAATTCCAATTTACCACCCATCACATTCCCGGAGATCAGAACACTATAGCTGACCTCCTCAGCCGATTCCCTCACGAAAATCCAGACGCCCAAGAAACTAAAACCTATACCCTTGCCACCATTAGCGCCCAGTCTCAACACCCCCAAAATGAATCAAACAACCTCCTTACATCCTTCCCCCTCTCGTACAACGACATTGTCCAACACCAAAAAGATGACCACGAACTTGGCCCAATTTACACCCAGCTGAAATCAAAAACTTACACAGGTCCATATTCCCTAATTCGCGGCAAAATAACCATAAAAAACCAGGCGGACCAGAACCCAAAAATTGTAGTACCCAAAAACCTCCAACATCTTATTACTTCATATTATCATGACTCCCCCATCGCCGGTCATTTCTCATCAGAGAAAACAATTCAAAAAATAAAAGAAAATTATTTCTGGCCTAACATGTCTACCTCCATCACTAGTTACGTTTCATCCTGCGACATCTGCCAACGAGCCAAACAAAAAAAATTTTCTACGCAGCCACCCCTCGCGTCATACCCTAGCGAATTTCCCCTCCAAAAAATTTATATTGATATCACCGGTCCACTACCAGCCTCCAACAATTTCAAATACATTCTAGTAATAGTCGATGCATTTACCAAATACACCAACTTAAACCCTCTTAAAACAGCCACAACCCAAAGCGTCATCACAGCCCTCCAAAACGAACTTATTAAAAATTTCGGATACCCAGTTTCCCTCGTCAGCGACAACGCCTCCATATTTACTAGTTCAAAATTTAGAAATTTCCTATTTAGCTCTGGGATTCGCCACATCCTTCTCGTTCCGTATCGCCCCCAACCTAACATCTGCGAACGCCAGATTAAAACAATCAAAACCATCATTACCACTTACCACCACTCAAAACATACAAATTGGTCCCAAGACCTATACCTCGTTCAATTTGCTCTAAATACGGTGCAAAATGCATCAACCAAGCACTGCAGTTCCCTACTAATGTTTGGAAGACATCCCAATACCCCCCTCGACCTGCAGTGGCATCTCTACGACCTCCCTAAGTCCGTTTCCCCACAAATATTTAACAAAGCGCTTCAAAACCTAAAAAAGGCCCACCAAAAGATGGAAACGCAGTACAACAAGAGCACTGGACGTGTCACATTCAAAATAGACGACATCGTAGTAATAAAACAGCACCTCCTTTCAGACTCGTCCAAGAAATTTACCCAAAAATTATCCTTAAAATATAGTCCTCCCCATAAACTTATAAAACAGATAAACAAAACGTCATTTATAGCCATACCTCTTGATAGTTCCGATGATCCCCCAAAACAAAGAATAGTCCATCAAACCCAAATTAAACCTTATAAACAACGGAAATAATTGTAAATACAACCTTTTTTCACCCATAATAAATTATTCAACCCACAAAATATAACCCCCCCCCCCAAATCCACCTTCATGTTAACCATCCCGGCAACCCAAACCTACCATGTGCCCACGCTAAGCCCCGTTGAAGCTTTCTTTCAGCAACAACATTATCATCCTCATCATCACCACCATTACCATCAACATCATCATCACACAACAACTCCCGTCCCGTAAAAGCAAGCCACCACCACGGAAGACCTTTCAGCCACACATCCCCCGCCAATCCAACCCAGCAACCAAGGAATACCCGGGACCAGCCACACCAGGACCCCCAACCTCCAAACATCACTGGCTCGATGATTGCTCCCGGATTTCGAGTTTCCCCACCCCCGGGGAGAGTGTGACCGTTATAAACGCACACATTTAAAATTCGCGGTGATAGTTTCACCCCTCACCGCATCATCCAATTCTTTATTAGAATTATAAATAATTAGAAAAATAACGAAGGCCGTGAAGAAGGAGGAAGAGGAGAAAAAAGCCCCGCCAAGGTCCAATCCAGGGTCCAAGGTCAGAATCCAAGGTTCGTCGTTGATTGAGCCCTAGTGCTAGGCGACGGACTCCCTTAAATTGTTGGCCCTACGAACCCCTAGGCCACAAGGCCTCCGAGCAATGGCGGAACAACACCTATCGGAGCCGGGGCGGAAATCTTTAGGAGGCCCTTCAGTCTCTAATTAAACTAGAAATACTTTTTAGTAGCGTTGAAGTACATATTTTTCTCAATTTTAGCTACGAAATTGCATCCGAAAACCGTATACGTGCGTTTTCTCAATTTAAACTGCGAATGAGCATTTTTTTCATTTCTACTAGCATATCATAATTGCTATAATACTGCGAATCGTAGCTATTTCCTCAATTTTATCCGCCAATTAGCTCATTTTCTCATTTTCAGACGCGAATCGGCGCTTTTTATAAGCTCTTAGCCGTGAAATTGCCTCAAGAATCTGCAAATTGGGTAGCGTTTGAGTGCTCTTTCCCAATTTTATCCGCAAATTAGCAAGTTTTCTAAATTTAACCCGCGAATTGGCGCTTTTTTACATTTTAAACGCCAATTCATGTTTTTCTGTATTTGTTACCCGTGAATTAGCACTTTGTCACAGTTTTAGCCGCTTGAATTAGCGCTTTTTCTTAATTTTAATCCCCAAGTTGCCTCAGGAATCCGCGAGTTGGTGTTCTCTCAATTTCAGCTGTGAATTCGCATTTTTTACCCTCAATTTTAGCAGTGAATGAGCACATTTCTTAATTTTAGCCGCGAATTATAGCACTTTTTCTCGATTTTATATGTAAAATCGCAATTGGTCCTCCTAATCCGGATTTTGTATTAAACAATCCCTTTCGTTTTATTTTTTCGTATTATTTGTAAATTGGCAGTGGAATTGCTTCGTTCTCCTTTCGGTTATCGGTCTTATCAGTTCGTTTGTGTCCGCCTTTTCTTCGTTTCGCGGTCAAGCTACGTGAATTTTCCCTCGTTTTTTACAAAATTTTGTGCTAAATTCGATTATGATGGCTAGTCCAGATTTTGACTTATTATTTCTCAATAATAAGTCTTTGTAATCGTATCGCAAAAAATGTTTTTGACCCCCCCTCAAAATTTGTAGTTTTACGTTTCAAAGTGCGTAGAATCCAAATCTGCAATAAAAAAAAAATGTCCGTCCGCCGTCCGGGCCATATCTTGCCCTAGGATTGCTCGAAAAAACTCGTTCTTTCGCACATAGACTCCATTTGGGGTCTAGTTGGTCCTAACATCTGATCAGTTTGATCAAATAACTCACTGGGGTTTTATGGGCCCAAAGCGGGTCCAAAATGGGGATTTTCAAAGGATTTGGGATCATAGGTGTGTGGGGTGTCGATTTTCATGTAATTTCAAGCCCGATTGACTACATCGATGAATAATAAACCCACAGTCGAAATAATAAGGCATTGTTCGATAATTCGCAGCGTTTTTTAGAATGGGCTCATCTCAAATTCCTTTTGTCGAGAGCAGAGTACATATCCCAGCTCGGGGAAAACATCGACGGCCCCACCCGCAGAGAAGGGCTGGAAATTATCGAGCAGCGATCGAAAACCAAAGAACCTTTTTTGAAGTTAACTCTTTCAGACTCTTTGTCTGCCCAAATTACTCCTAAAATTATTCTGGACAGTTTGAATAAGTTTATCAGCCTTACCTACGTTATCGAATCGAAGGAAAAAATAAGTGTTCCATCAAGAGTTCGTTCCTCGTCGTCGTCTAGTTCCACGTCGGAACCAGAAGTAAAAGGGTCAGGGTGTTTCGATTTGACTCACGAATTGGCCCTCGTGATTGGAAATGCAACGTATGCAAATCGTCTCATAATTCGCTTCTTCATTATAGCAACAACTCAGATAAATCGGGTTCTGAAACTTGTCAGAAAAGGACTTGCGTCAAGAGGTAACATCCTCAAACAGTCCCGTTTCCATGATTGGGAGTACGATAAAATACCCCCAAAAGAACTCTTCAGTAGTTCTGCTGTCGACGTTACTTGTCTCCATTAGGAAACAAGATGGTTCCAAGTGCTTGACCCGAGCACTTCTCGATAGTGGGTCACAGTGCAGCTTTGTCACCACAAAATTAGCTGAAGATCTGGGTTGGAAGAAAACATGTAACACAACGCCCATTCGGGGATTATCGGATAACACGGTCACAAAAGCTTCGGGGCTTGTCGAATTCGCCATAAGTCCATTTTTTAAAGACGAGCCAGAAGTGTCAGTTTCGGCCCAACCTACCATCTGCGTCACTTCCACCCGTTTTGTGGTCGCACCTTCAGGGGATACAACTAGCCGACCCAGGGTTCGGAATTTCCCAACCAGTGACGATTTTGCTGGGAGCGGACGTTTTGCCGCAATTACTACTCGCAGATAGACGTTTCGGGCCACCTAATACGCCACTTGCGGTAGAAACAACATTCGGATATGTCGTTTTGGGGCCAGCGTCGGATTTCTCTCCGCCGCAATCCCACGTTTCGGTTTTTCATTCTTTCCGCCACGATTCGGAATTAAATCAACAGGATCTCAATAGCATCGTGAAATCATTTTGGGAGATCGAACAGGTTTCTAACAAGCCTATACTTTCGAAAGACGACGAGTTGTGTGAGACAACTTACCAACAGTTTGTCGAACGTACGCCTGAAGGGCGCTACAAGGTTCCGCTTACATTTCGACCAGGTGAACCCGAGTTGGGTGACTCTCATTCAACCGCTCTGAAACGCTTTCGTTCAATGGAACAACGTTTGATTACCAACCCGGTTTTTCGCCATAAATATGGGGAATTTTTGAAAATGTTTCTTGACCAAGGATACATGGAGGAGGTTTCGGATTTCTCTTCAATGGAAGGCTCATATTATTTACCCCATCATTGTGTTCTCAAGGAAAGTACTTCGACGGACTTAAGGGTAGTATTCGACGCCGCAGCCCGATCCACAAACGGGCGGTCCTTAAATAATTGTTTGTTACCGGGGCCAAAGTTGCAGAACGATTTGACCGACGTTTTATTGAAATTTCGCCTCTCCCCTGTCGCTTTAGTGGGAGACATTCGTAAAATGTATCTACAAATCCTGGTACACGATCCACACACAAACTACCAGTTAATTTTGTGGAGATTTCAACCTCAAGACGAATTAAAAACGTATCGTTTAAAAACTGTCACGTTCGGTTTATCGTGCAGTCCGTATTTGGCTATAAGGACGTTACATCAATTAAGTCTTGATGAAGGTAAAGACTTCCCGGTTGCAGCAGCAATGCTGACTGATGACTTCTATGTTGACGACCTGTTAACTTCGGTTCCTGATGTCGACTCGGCCAAAAAGGCAATAATCGAAATGAGTGAAATTCTCAATCGAGGCGGCTTTGTCATGCAAAAATGGTGCAGTAATTCCAGCGAAGTTCTTTCGAGTCTTCCAGAAAGCTTGAAAAGAAATCTCGCCGCCATTGAATTCGACACGGATTCCAATTTCATCAAAGTACTGGGGCTAAACTGGGACCCCATAAAAGATGTCTTTTCGTACAAAGTTAGAATTCTTGACGGGCCACTAACAAAACGTGGCGTGCTATCAAGCATCGCAAAAATCTTCGATCCTCTTGGATGGCTAGCACCTATTATAATTTCGGCCAAATTAATTCTCCAAGAAATTTGGAAAAGAGAGCTTGACTGGGACGATTCTCTTCCATCGGATATCAGCACTTCGTGGGATGCATTTCGATCGACTGTTCACTTTTGTAACCAAGTGTCAGTACCCAGACCGTTTTATCTCAGCAACTTTCCCGATTCGTTTCACCTTCATGGGTTTTGTGACGCCTCATTGCGAGCTTACGCTAGCGTCATTTATCTCGTCGTTTCGCACCATGGCCAATGGCTAAATCTCGAATCGCTCCAGCCAAGGGAGTAATATCGTTAGCACGGCTAGAATTATTAGGTGCCGTATTGCTTAGTCAACTACTCGACAAGGTGAAAATAGCACTCCAGAAAAAATTAATACTTTCGAAAATCGTTTGTTGGACGGATTCTATGATAACGCTTCAATGGATCAAGTCTGATCCGTCTCGCCGACAAACCTTCGTTGCTCACCGAGTTCAGAAAATTCAAGAAGGAACTAAAATAAGTTGGTGGAGGTACGTACCGTCCGCACAAAATCCGTCTGATTGTGCCTCTAGAGGAATAACCCCCAAAGAGCTAATGGTTCACCACATTTGGTGGAATGGTCCAGAATTTTTGACTCAGCCGGAATCATCTTGGCCAGAATGTCCTCATATAAACAGTTTCGACCATTCAGAACTCGAGGAACGCAAACCTAACCCAGTCGTCACATTATTATCCCGCAATTCGTCGCTTGACACCTTGTTGTGTGCTTTTTCGTCGCTAACCCGTTTACAACGGGTAACTGCGTATTGCTTTAGAGTGATAACGCCAATTGGCCTCCGAAAATCAGGGCCGCTGCAAACGTCGGAACTGAAAAGGTCCCTAAATTTTTGGATTAAATATGAACAATCCAATTATTTCGCCGAAACCATAGCCAATCTGTCGTCAAAAAAGCCATTGAGCAAAGCCATGGCTAGATTTTCTCCTTTTTTAGATAGCGAAGGAATATTAAGAGTTGGGGGACGCCTGAAAAATTCGGAGCTCCCTGTCGAAAATCGTCATCCCGTTCTGATGCCGTATAAGTCTCACTTGAGTCTCCTTATCACTCGGTTTTATCACTCGAATTTCGGCCATCCAGGACCCATCCAACTTCAAGCTTCGATTCTTCGGCGATTTTGGATTATTTCAGCTCGTCGGTTAAGACGCTCCGTATACTTCCGCTGCATTGATTGCTATCGGCGAAAGCCTAATGTCGAGCCTGTCATGGGCGATCTCCCGCCGTCGCGAGTACTTGGGTCGCGGCCCTTTCTAAAAACAGGGGTTGACTTTGCCGGTCCCTTACTCATTAAATCCTCAAACTTGAAAAGAGCCCCAATCGAAAAAGCGTATGTCGCCGTTTTTGTGTGCATGGCAACAAAAGCGTGTTATTTAGAGCTCGTTTCGTCGTTATCTACTCGATCATTTCTCAATGCTCTCGACCGTTTCGTTTCACGACGAGGATTATGTTCAGAACTCCATTCTGACAATGGTACTAATTTTGTCGGGGCAAATAATGAACTCAAAAAATTATTGTCTAGTTCTCAATTTCAGAATCAATTATTGGACTACACCAGTATGAAGGAGATTAATTGGATTTTCATCCCTCCCTCATCGCCACATTTCGGTGGACTGTGGGAATCCACTGTCAAGTCTATGAAAAATAATTTGAAAAAGATAGTCGGAAACGTTACTTTGACCTTCGAGGAAGTTTACACCGTCCTAAATAAAGTCGAAGCCATGCTAAATTCTCGCCCATTAACACCGTTAAGCAGTGACCCTAACGAATTCGACGTTTTGACCCCTGGTCACTTTTTGATTTTTGGCCACATTGACCGCGGTGCCTGGACCCGATTTCTCGGACCACAACATCAATCGATTGAAGCGATGGGAACTTTTGCTGCGAATGCAGCGTGATTTGTGGAAGCGTTGGAGCGCAGAATACTTGTCGACTCTGCAAGCACGCGCTAAATGGACCAAATCGAACCCTAACATCGAAACTGGAACTCTGGTCCTCATAAAGGAAGAAAATGCCTCGCCTATGACGTGGATGCGCGGGAAGGTTGTTCGGACATACCCGGGGAAAGACAATGTTGTGCGTGTAGTGGACATTTTGACTCCATCGGGAAAAACAATTCGAAGACCCGCGATCAAACTTGCTCCACTGCCAATCTAATAGATCCAATTTTAATGTTTTGTTTCCATGTTCTTTGATTTTTGTTTGTTAAATGTCTTTTTAAAAAAAATCAAGTTTTGTTTAATAATTTGTCTTTTGGTATTGCATTGACGCGCAAAATCCTGTTTAAAATTTGTTTTCGCTGTACTGAAACATGCGTTTCAGGGGGGGTAGTACGTTTGGTAAACCTGACCACCCCCGCCATTTTTTTTATGATGTAATCCCCACCCTCGCGCGGGTAATCAGTTGGCGTGTGTGTGTGTAAAAAAAACTCTCTCTCGGTTCGGTTCTCGTTGAGTAACGGGTCGCCAACACGTGTTTTTCGTGGTTCTCGGACATTCGTCAATTTTGGTTTGTTTAGACACCAAATTCCTCATTCGTTGTGAGTACATGTTTGTTATATTGTTTGTCTCGTCGCGCATTTGTGCCGTAATTAGTTTACAGTGATTTGAATCGTCTTGAAATTCGGTCCAGTACGAGCCAGTACCGGATATTTTTTATACAGTCCACTTTTTACCTTTTCGTAAAGTAACACATTCAAAACCAATTTTGCTATGTTCTCTCGCCCATAAGAGCAATCGTGGGTTTCACTGCGTTAAAAACCTTATACAATCCCGCTACTGACGCATTGAAAGAGCCATTTTGTGGAGTCGTTTCGTTCAAAACCAACTACGCGGGGCTGGCTCTGTGAAAACGAAATTTTACCAGAATTGCACGGAATTGGGTCTTTGAAAATTCGTTTCGTTCCAGAACCAATTTTTTTTTAGTTTCACGCACATAAATTATGATTTATGTGGGAACGAAAATTGACCCTTTTGCAAGTGAAACCCACCAAAAGGTGAAGACCTTTTTTATCACGCGAAATAGCTTTTATAGCGACTCAGCGAGCGAAATTATTTGTGAATAAAGCCCACGAAACTACGAGAAATTGCACCGAAGGTGCGGTCCAGTCTACGTTTCGATCTCAGACCTTCAGCTACCTGAGCTACTCGGTCCTGGTCTCATCAGCCTGACAATCAAAATAAATCACACTGAGCCTACTACGAAAACATCAAGGAAACAATTTTTCAGACGCCATAATAACCCCATGCCCCATGTTTCAAAGTAGCTAATGAACTAATGAACAATCGATGAAAATTCTATGTTCAATGTCGATCAACATCAACCCCTCCCCACCTCTTCCACAAACAAATAATTGTTTAAAATTTGTTTAGTTTCCTACTAGTTCTCATAAGTTTTCGTATGACAATTCCGGTCATTCACGCATGGATTACAGCTTTGGGGCTGTACTAAGAAATCAAAATAATTCAAAGCTATCAAAACAAGGCGCTGCGCAGCATGTGAACGCGCCATGGTACATGCGGAACGGTGACATTAATCGCGACTTGAAAATGGAAACTGTTTGTAAAACTCACAACTCCTTTTTCCAGGTTGTTTCTCCGCACAGAAGAAGGAGAGGAAGTGTTGGCGAAACCATGGCCAAATTCACAAGGAAGCTGCAGCGACGCCATAATTAATTCCAACAGAAATTTTCTTATTGTACCGTCTTACGCTAGCCCGTAAAATCTGGTGACCCCGGCGCGATTCTTGGCAACCGTCTTGAAGTCCGGCGTGGGCGCCGGCGCCCTGACTTGTGGTTCGTCCAAATCGAGGCTCAAATCGAGGCTCAATCGAATCACTAGCGACGAAACAAAATTCAACCACATCATCGCCTCGCTCGAATCCGACATTTTGGAACACGTGAGCGACATAATATCAGCCCCGCCAACTCTTATAACAAAATAATGCCTCACTCTTAAAGAAAAGCTTATTACGGCCTTCTCGGATTCCCCACAACGCCAGTTGACACAGCTGCTCATCGAAATCGAACTTGCCAATGACAAGCCATCGCATCTTTGGGCAAAAATGAAAGAACTGGCCAAAAATCAGATCGCTGACGAACCGCTAAAAATACTGTGGCTTCAACGGTTACCGACGACAGTGCAGTCCATCCTGGCAGTCTCTTCTGAACCACTTTCTGGTGAAAATCGCGGACAAAATTCTAGAAAGCACCAACCGGCGCCACACTCTTTCTTCGATGTCTCGCTCCACAAACGACTCAAGCTCCAACCCTCAACTTTCCGAAAATTCTCGAAGCTGTCACTGACCTCAGCACTCGTCTCAGCCGTCTCGAACATCATCGTTCCAATTCACGTGATCGTCATCAATCATCGGGATGTCGCCATCTGAGTTGATTGTTTGGTCGACAAGTAAGGACTGTTCTAGACCTTGTGACAAAAAGGTGTTTTCTGGTGTCAACCACCGACTAAGAACCTTTAAAATTGGACAAAAAGTCTACGTCAGAAATTTTGGCGGGGAAGGTCCCCGGTGGGAAAAAGGAGTAGTCGTCAAGAAAGTTGGAAATGTTGTCTACATCGTTGATTTGAACGTCAGAACGACGAAGAGACACTTGATGGAACACTTACGACCTCTTCAGACGGAAGCATCTAACAAAGCTACGAGAAATCGAAGTTAAGGGGGAAGGACTGTTACATCCTGCCTCTAACTATATTATTTTATGTTTCACACACACGACCGTTTAAACTGTTGAAGTATTATTTTGTTTTCAATAAAGTACGTTTTCCTTTCCTATCGTACAAATTAATATAGGCCAACGGGCTTATTGGGGCAGAATAGTTCGCACTGGGGTAGGTTCTGCTCTGCCTTTTTCTGTTCTCATTTTAATGACTTAATTAGCGCCATCACCCTTCACCCACCACCTACCTACTAATGAATACTTTCAGTCGTTTTTGCGGGCTAATTTTAGAAACTCTTGTTATAATTTGTTTCCCCCTTCTCACTCATCGCGGTCTTCAAAAACTTTGGAAAACAAGAATGTGACCAGTAGCCCCCCCCCCCGCGACCTGGGTTCCTTGTGGTGGTAGCAGGAGGGGGGGTTCAAGCAGGGAGAACGACTAGGTTGACAGTTTCACAAATAATGGAATCTCGTCGGCGGCGGTTGAAAAAAGGCACAAAGCAAAGCGGGAGTATACCCCGCTCAACGCCATCCTCATCTCACGATATGCGCTTTTGCGAATGTGAGGAAGTCAGGAATGAGAGGGGTGAAAGGAGGAGGCTTAGAATTAACCCTTTGCCAGCTACTGAAGTTACTGACGAACGAGATTCCCCCCCCCCCCCGGTCGCCCCTCATGGTCGTGATTGAAGTGGGAGTGTGTTTTTTCTCTTTTTTACCTAGAAGCTCGTTGGTACAGGTGATGGAGGGGTGGATGGGGGAATGTTTTGATTCACGGGGCTCACAGTAGCGTTTTTTTTTTTGTTTTTTTTTTTCTCACAGAAAAGGATTAATGACGGATTTATGCCCGGTTTATGACCACCGGATAGGTCATTAGAATAGAATAGCATTTTATCAGCCTGCTCATAGAATCACAAACAGTGTTTTGATCCTAACAACAATAACAACAACAAAAAGGCTTCCCTTCGAGCGGTGGCGTAGGTAGGAATTTAACCTGGTGGGCGCGGGGGATCAGATTGAAATCTCGCATGGGGTGGGGGGAGGCGGGTAATTCCACATTTTAGTCGTCATTCCACCCAGCCATAGCACACTCTTGAATCTGGACATCTTGCTGGCCTCATCCTTAGCCTCAATCTCTCAGTTAGGGGCAATTTTTGGACTCATACCCGCAAATTAGCGCTTTTTTGGCCGAGTGTATCGTTCTTCTCAATTTCAACCGCGGACTAGCGGTTTTGCCCCACCCCCTTCTGTAGCCATGAATTTGCGCTTTGTTCAACTTTAGCAGC
The DNA here is from genome assembly GCA_038030265.1 of Corythucha ciliata. Lineage (NCBI taxonomy): Eukaryota > Metazoa > Arthropoda > Insecta > Hemiptera > Tingidae > Corythucha > Corythucha ciliata. The sequence continues at coordinate 3,657,804 of CM075943.1, read as the reverse complement.
AATGCAGCAAAGTAGCGTATTTATCTCGTGAGCGATGTTTCTTAATTATCCACGAGTTTTGGCGTTTTCATCAATTTTAGCAGCATATTACCGATTTTTAAGTTTTTTTCCCAGGGGATTAGCACTTTTCTCAGTTTTAGCGGGAAATTAACGTTTTTCTTGAGTGTTTTCCACAATCTTAGCCGCAAAATAGGGAGACTTTTCACGAATTAGGATTTTTTTTGGTTCACCATACGCAATGCATGAGCGATTTTTCTCAGTTTACTCGCGAATTAGCGGTTTCTTCGCCTATTGCCATAAATTGGCGCTTTTTTTCAATTTCAGCCTGAAAAGTTGCCTTCAGAATCCGCAAATTTGCGTATATCCAGTTTTTGGCGCAAATTAGAATTTTTCTCAATTTCAACCAAGAATTAGCGCTTTTTTTTAAAATTGTAGCGGCGATGCGTTTCAAACCTGTGAATTAGCGAATTTTCTCATATTCAGTGGCGATTTTTTCCATTTTTAGCCGCGATATTAGCAATTTTCTCAATTTTTAGGCTTAAAGTTAACCTTGCTTTTAATTTTAGCAGGCTGATTATTTTATTTTCTACATGTTACCCGCAAATTAGCGGTTTTTCACATTTTACCACAGCATTAGCAAAACTATATAACTTTTATAGGTGTAGATTATTGCTTCTTATCAGTCCTAGCCGTGAATTAGCGTATTTTTTAACATTATACTACAGCCATGCATGAATTTTCCATTTTTTTGAATTTTAGTCACAAAAATGCCTTCAGAAGATGCGAATTTAAATTGTAAATGTAAATTTTTTTTTCAAGCCTTTTCTGTCAAAAAATCATCATTTTTAAATTATAAATTTCACGAAACTTAATTCGAGAATTAGTGATGTTTCTCAATTTTAGCAGCGAATTTTCGCTTTTTCTAAACTTTAGCAGCGTGGTAGCGTCTCCAACCCGTGCGTTACCTACCGAGTTTTTGCCAAGAATTAGTGATTTTCTTCATTTTGTATCCGCAAATTAACGTTTTTCCACAAGTTTATATCTGCAAATAGCAAATTAGCGATTTTTCCCAATTTCAGCTGTGAAATAGCGTTTTGTGCTAATTTTGCGGCCATTCAGCATCCTATTCCCCATTTTCATACGCGAATGAGCGATTTTACGCCATTTCAGTTGTGAATTTGCCATTTTTGTACAATTTTAACCTGAAAGCGTTTTTTTTTGTCAATAACATAGCGTGTTTTCTCAATTTTAACCGCGGGGTTGGCCCAAAAACAACACTTTTGCGCTAATTTCCACAATTTATTCGTAGAATGGCCTCCATGCACACCGCGAATCAGCATTTTCCCTCAATTTTAGTCTGGAAGTTGAATCGCGAGACCACGAATAAGCGCGTTTTCGCAGGTATGGACACGAATATTAGCGATTTTATCAATTTTTTGCAGCGTCAGCAAGTTGCTAATTGCCGATTAGCACTTTACTGGGTTTTAAGGACCTAATGAAACTGGGGACACGGTGTATTTTCTCTTTGAAGCCGCGAATTTTCCTCAAGATATCGTGAACTTTCTCAATTTGAGCCACCAGAATGACGCTTCCGGGGGGCTCAATCGAATATTCGTCCCACAGTCTTTGCTGATGTCACTTGCAACGTTATATTCTCCAGGTCGGATAAACAGGAATTTGTAGAAAGTACTCAAATCGCTGTCCTACCGTCCGATCTCTTGAAATACCAACATCCATGGATAACCTAAACAGCCTCATTTTACCGTATTTAAGCTTCTCGGGCGCCCCCCCCCCTCTCCTTGCCTCTACCTCGGTAAGCTACTTCGTGGGGTCTGAAGTCCTAGGAAGCACGGACGCACGCGGACCTTTTCGGCCTGCTTGAAGTCGAGAAATTCTTCTAAACGTAACATCAACGGGAAACGCTTGTTTTTGGAGATTTTATGAGGCTCTTTAGAGCGTTGGTATACTAGTGCCTTTTCGTACGCATACTTGTAGCTCTGGGGGGAGGGGGATCTACCCCCCATATCCCCCCAGTACCTACGCCCCTGGGACCACCCCGGGCCGCCTGCTGATATAAGGGACGTGAAAAGGAGTCTTCGTATACAGTTGGACGGTGATTTGTCTCCTATCGGCTATTTACAGCCCATCCGTCCTATAGAGAATAAAGTACACGTTGCAGGTGCTCAGCAAATCGTGTGGCTAAATATTCGATTCAGCCCCTGAAAACGCTATTATGATGGCTCAAATTGAGAAAAACAGCGCCTTCTGAAGGTAATTCACGGCTAAAATAGAGAAAATACGCTAATTATCATCATCATTCGGTCATTAGGCGGCTAAATTGAAAAGGCGCACTTATGTACTCTTCTTAAAGCAGTACGCGGCTAAAAGTTTGGAAAAAACGCTAATTCGCGGTTTCTAGATGCAACATCCATCATCCCAAAATTGAAATTGAAATTGAAAAAAAAAAAAAAAAAAAAAAATCACTGAATCGGTGTGTGTAGAGGCCATTCCGTTAAATGTACTCATCTTGGGCCAAGTGCTAATTCATTGTTGAAACTTTGAAAGTGAATAATTCACGGCTAACATGGGGAAAAACTGATAATTCACGGCTGAAATTGAGAAAATCGCTTATTTTTGGATGAAAGTAAAAAAAAATCGCTAGTTTGTGGGTAAACAAGTTGGGTAATTCATGACTAAAATTGGGGGAAATTGCTAATTCGCGGTTAGAAGAGAAAAAATGCAAAAACTTGAGGTTAACATTGGGGAAAAGTGCTATCAGCAGCTAAATAGCAGGAAAAACGCAAATTAACGGCTCAAATTGAGAATAAGCGCTCATTCATGGATAAAATGGAAATAAAGGGCTAATTTGCGGCTGGCATTGAGAAAACTATAAAGCCGCCTTCACAGCTGAGCTCTCTGCTGCGGATCTCCTTAAGGTGTGGCCAGTACCGGCCCTTACTTGGCCTGTACCCCATCTTTGGCCCGGATGGGGGTCTGAAGCCCAAGGAAAAAGCTGGACGTACTCGGGCTGCTTTAAGTCCAGAAAGTCTGCTAAACGTAACTTCAACGTGAAACGTTCATTTTTGGAGATTTTATGGGGTTCTTCGTTATGGTACTAGTGCTCCTTCGTTCGTATACTTGAAGCTCTGGTGGGGATCTATCCCCCATATCCCCTCCCCTCCATGTACTGAGTTGATGTTGGTCTCCGGTCTCTGGTGGTGGTAGAGGGTCGGGAAAGCCTCCCCTCCCCCCCCTCCACCGATAATTGAGTTCATCCCCAACATTTTCTCCACGTCCATGTGCCCGTTGGTTAGAACCTGTAAAAAGTATGAACATACGTTTTCCTAATTCTGGCTTCATGTCCTTGCCCCCCCCCCTCTCCATTCATTTTGTTGCACAACGCATAACGAGCGAAACTGCCAAAAGAACTTCGGATCCTTGGTTCAATCGTGTTGTTTTATACGATATAGGTCCGAAATTCAGTCGTGCGTTGTAGCCGAAACCACCCCGTTTATTTCTCTCAGAGCGCGCGCGATTTGACTTTTCAGAACAGGAATTGCCAATTCAACCAAGAAAATGAGCCCCCCCCCCTCCCTCCCTAATCAAATTACCTTTTTAAAATTGAAATTAACTTTGGGCAAAAACCAGTTCGGCACTACACGTTAAGCAATCCCTCTCCCCCAACATTTTCGCATTGAGTTCGTGCCCCCTCTGATGCGTGCAGGGCTTGGGCAGTCGAGCATTATTATGAGACCGACCGGTTCGATAATAAAAGTAAAACAGATTCTCCCCCCCCCCTCTCACTCTCTTCTTATGGAAACTGTAACCATTTGATAGTCCTATCAAAAACCTCCTGACAAAGAGGGTGAAGGGAAAAGCCTTATGTTATCAATGGTGCACAGGTGGGGGGTCAAGCATATTGCACCCTCTTCAGACCTTTTTTTTTTTAAGGGGCGCGCGTGAGTGTGTTTTTTTTTTTCTTCCCCTCCCTTTACCAGTGATTGGGTGGGAGGGGGATCATTCCCTATAACTCCCATTCGCACATGTTTTATCAGTTAATAAGCACTGAAAGTTCGCTCCATTTGCTTATTAGGGTCCATCGAAAGTCTCGAGGTTTTACAAGCGTCTTTTTACCCCATTCTTTCCTCCTCTATTCACTCCACGCACCACTTTCCTGTTTAATATCTTGGAAACCACTCTTCAATTTGTTCTTGTAATATTCTTGGCAAAAAAAAGTGTCGTGATTCTAAGAACGACCATGTTGTTACTTTATGCGCGTATGGTCTCTGATGGGGTTTTAAGGCAGCATAATTGCTTTGTAACTGTATTTCGCTTCCTTTGAAACGCCTCCGGAGAAAAAAAGAAAAAAAAAATCCTATAGGGAACTAACTAGAAAATATTCAAAGCTCAGTGAAACAGATCAAGAAACGGTTTTTTTTTTGTTTTTTTTTGTTTTTTTTATAAAGGTAGAGTAATGGTACAGAGGGATAGACAATTGATTAGGAATTAGGCACGGTGCAATCCATTGTTATACCGAATTCTGTGGGATTGCCCAATACTTCTCTCTTTCTCTAACTCACTCTTTTTTATCGTTCGCCTTTAATCGGATTCATTCCAATTCCTTGTCTTTTAAGACTGAATTGAGAATATCGACGTTCGGGCTTGATATTTTTAAAATTTGAAGGTCTTGTCTACGTGAAAAGTAACTAAATCCTGTGTTTTCGTCCAGATATTTTGCTTTCAACGTTTTTAGGCATTTTCCGTGGGATAAATTCCCCTTCTGTATGGGTTCTCTATCTTTTTTTTTTTTATGACAGATAAGCAAAGTTTTAAAACTTTTAGCTCCGTGTATATACCTGTTTTCAAGAGCACAATACTTCCCTTTTTCAGGTATTGGCGGGGACAACGCCTTTCCTTCTTTAGGCAAATTCTTTTGTCACTCCTTGTGACTGCCTAAAAGGGAAGGATCGTTAATTTGAACTTTCATGGTATGAATAGACGCGTTCGGTGCACTGGTTGATGATGTGGTTGGACGAGGAGGGCATTGTGGATTAGAGAGAAAGAAAAAAAAACACTTTTTTTTTCTAGTTAGCATTTTTAGCACACCCTTCACTCTAAATGCATTCAATCTGGGGAATGCAAGGTACTACTTCCAATTTTCTCACACTAAAACTTTGGAGTTTTTTTTTTTAAAAAGAAGTCTACCGTAAACTTCTTAAACCATCCAAGTAAAATTAAGTACCCTCTTTATTTCATTTTCTACCCAATAAAATTCTTGCATTAGAGAAAGAAGGATGGAACTAATTTTTCTTGTTATTCTTGTAAAAAAAAATAATAATAAATAACGATAAAAAAGTTAAGAACGTAGAGTTTTGTGGTGCTGCCTCAAAACAATAATTACAGACTTGAAGGAAGAGGGATAGAGAGAGAGAGAAAGGATAAAAAGCGAATCGTCCAATTCTCTTTCATCGAGAAGGGCGAAGTGGGTGGGTTAAGAGTTGGTAAGGGTTTACCTTTCCACCCGTTGGCGAGGTATATTGTGGGAAAAACGGATAAGTTAGCAAATCATGATGAGGGTAAAGTCGGGGGAATTTTTTTTTCTTTTCTTTTAATTACCTCAGTTATTAATAATAATTACTAACAAAAGGTTTTTAAAGTCGGCGCCAGCCCTTTTCGACCAGATTTGTTGTTACCCTCATCATCGTGGCGTGGCCGTTCGGGGTATATTCCCTTCTTCTTCACCATTATTTTCAGATGTTTAATTTCTACAGGTAGAACGGATAGATATTCACTTTTGGGGGAGTTGTATAGGTCCTTTCTTTGCCCTTCTACTTCCATGTTTTTTGCTATTAACGCTTCCATTATTGGAAGCTCAGTGTCACCTTTCGAATCGTCATGAGCTGATTAATTAAGTTAGTGACAGACAAATAGGCACTCAGTCCCTGTCGTATTTAACCTTCTGCGCTAATTAAGGAGTTACAAACTAGGTTTTACTCTAATTAGTTTTCTTGGGCTGAATCACACTTCTTGAGACCTCCCTGATTAGATTCCAGACCCTAATATTCTACTGCCGAGCACTAGCGTACCGCGTGGTAGTGGCGAGGGGGGCGGACCGCCTCGGGCTCTGTTGTGTTTTTCTATGAAAGCAACGAAATCTGAATCCCTGTTTTATTACCTTTTATTTTTGGAATACAGTAAAAAAAGAGATGACAAAGATCACATGCGAATTAATTAATAATGAAGGGATATAATAATCTCACCCACTAATCTTTGGATCCTTCTCAACGATTTTCTATAAAATGTAGTCGCTAAGGTAACTAGGTTGTCGTCTGATTCGATTAGATCGGCGAGGTAATACTTCATAGTTTCGAGATTCGCCATAATTGTCGGTTAAAATCGGGCTGTTATTTTGGGAGTTTTGGTGACTGTGGGTGGACTCATCAAAATTTATGGCGAGTTCATCACACGCCGCGTTTTGAAACGTTTTTTTGATGAATGGAACATTCAGTATTTCCTCATGATTTGTACTCTTCCCAGTTTCATTAGGCTTTTGTACTTGTGTCGATAGCAATTGATTTATATGTCGCTTCACGACTATTCCCGAATCCAGTTTCACCAGGTAGTGACGGGTTCCAAGCTTTCGTATAACTTCGCCGAATTTCCATGATTCCTGATTGTCTTTATAGATTCGAATTTGAGCTCTCTCCCCCACTGACATGGTTCGATCACGTCCTGGACAAGATCGTGGAACAGTCGCGTTCTGGGAACGATTTGGGAAAATAGCGTCTAATTCAATTCGTATTCTCCGTCCTAAAGTACAGTTCTGAAGGTGATTTACCGCAAGCAAGAGGTGTCGCACGATGACGCGGAAGATGCTTTCAGTCGGTGCTTGAAAGTTTTGACATTTCTCTCTGCTAACCCATTTGTGGTAGGATGACCCGGAGCAATAAATTTCTGGAAAATACCTTTTTAAGTACAGTATGTCCGGAATTCTTCACTTGTAAAAACTGACGCGTTATCGGAGACAAGAGTGTTTGGGTAGCCGTGAAATGTGAAAATGTCGTTGAGTATGCGTATCAAAAACTTGCTAGTAGGTGGTCCCCTCAACATTCGAACTTCAAGCCATTTTGATTTTGCATCAACGCAAATAAAAAAATAGTTTCCTTCGATTGGGCCCGCAAAATCGACGTGTAAGCGTTCCCAATTTTCTTCTGGATCATTCCATGGGTGGACTGTGACAATGGGAGGATTGTGTTGAAGTTTTGCGCACGTGTCACAACTTTTTACCAGACGTTCGATGTCCTTGTCAATCCCTTCCCAGTAAACGTACCTTCTAGCTAGCTGTTTCATTTTTGTAATTCCAATGTGTGTGGCATGTAATTCATTTAAAAGGGTTGATCGGAGGGTAGACGGTATGACAATTCGGTCCAACCTGAAGAGTATGCCGTCTTGAATTGTGAATGGAACATCGTGGGAAGAACTTTGAATGATTTTCATAATTTTTTGTAGGTCAGGGTCATTTGTTGTTTCTTTGGCAATAACTAGAGGTGTAATTGTTGCGCTTGAGATATGGTAAAGTGTTTCACTGTGTAATACACTGACTTCTTCATTCATAGCAATGTCAGACGTGATTTGTTTGTTGCATACCGGAGCTCGAGACAAGCAGTCAGCATTTTCATTATCCTTCCCCTTCTTCCACTTTACTGAGTAGTCAAAACCAGTGTAACGTGCGCTACGCAAGGGAGACAAAGGTTGCCGGTCCCGAGGTTGCCTAACATTACGGCATGGGACAGAGGGCTGAGCAAAGAGTCCAAAGCTCACTTGAACGGCACGGCAAGTGTCGCAATAGGCGACCCGGTTAAATTCCCCTCCTACCCAATCCCGAGTTTTCCAGGTGGACGAAGCGCCGAAATGAAAGAGTCGATCGCCAGCCGCCGGCTCGAGTGTACCTCGGCCGCTCGGTTAGTTCCCTCAGTGTCATTCTGCCCCCCCCCCCCGGTAGTTAACAAGTTCTAAGAGGTTTTTGATTGTTAGTTAAGTTAATAAAGTTAGAGCGCTAACTACTCGTGATTTCATTATTTTGTCCTGTCTCCCCTGTAACGGTCCCAAAAGCCCCAAAAATCCCCCCCGTTACACCAGACAAAAATGAAGCGTAGCGTAGTCGACGAGCAGAAGTCATTCGTGGTAAAGCTCGATTGTGAGAAAATATGCGAGACAGAGGTTCATTATCAGTGACTAATTGAAATTTTCTTCCAAACAGGTAATTGTAGAATCGACTGACTCCAAAGACTATAGCTAACGCTTCTCGATCGAGTTGACTGTAGTTCTGCTCGGACATGGTAAGGGAGCGAGAAGCGTAAGCGATTGGTTTTTCTAGCCCATTAAATATGTGACTGAGAACGGCAGCGACGCCTACGGGGCTAGCATCTGTAGTAAGTACAACGGGCAGTGCAGGGTCGTAGGGAATCAAAACGCGATCGCCGCATATTTCTGCCTTCAGTTGTTTGAAAGCTAATTCACATGAACTTGTCCATGTAAATCTATGGTTTTTCTGTAGCAATTGGCGCAGTGGAAACGAAATAGTAGAGAAATTTGGGATGAATCTGGAATAATAAGTGACCATACCGAGAAATCTTCTTATTCCATCTGTATTTGATGGCCGTGGCATTTCTGTAACCGCTCGAATTTTCTCTGGTGATTTCAATATCTTGTTCTGCTCAATGACGTGACCTAGATATTCAATTTTCGTTTGGAAAAAAGAACATTTTTTTCTGTTGACGTGTAAGTCGTATTGAGACAGTCGTTTGAGGCAGCATCGCAGGTTGTTGGCACATTCTTCGACAGTTGCACCATGTACGATGATATCGTCAAAAAAATTTTCCGTTTTTGGAACATCGTCCAAAATTTGTGACATCACTCTGTTGAATTCCGACGGGGCAATTTTGATTCCGAAACTGAGTCTGTTCACACGGTACGTGTCTTTATGCGTAGTTATCGTCTGTATTTCACTACTTTCGTCGTCAACTTGAAGGTGTGAGTAAGCCTTGTAGAGGTCGAGCTTGCAAAAGTACTTGGAGTGACGTAAGCTATTCAGTACATCCTCTATTTTTCTGATAGAAAAATTTGCTGAAACAAGTCGCTCATTTACTCCACACTTATAATCGACACATAAAATATGGAACTATGTTATCTGAATAGGTGCGAAAACTAATACCAGTAGGTCGAATGGGCGACGCTAAGTTGAGTGACAAAAATTTATCTTCTGGCATTATTGAATATCTTGCCCCCGAGTCAACTTCCATTGTTTGTTTTTTACCATTAATTGAAACAGAGACCAAATACTTTTCAAAACTGGATTTTAGTTCAAAAAGATCGACAACATGATTTAAACTGGAACTTGGGTCCACGTCTTCCACTTCCGAGGCAGTGGGCTGGAAGCCGTACGAGGAAACCAGCTTGCTATCAGCTAGATTTTTTTGTAGGGTTGTTATGCAAACTTTTGCCAGGTGACCTGTTTTTCCGCAAGCAGAACATTTTAATTTCTTCCGTTCGATGCGACATTCATTTGAGCGGTGATTTGGTCCGGCACAGTTAAAACATAAGTTTTCAATCCCAAGAGCCCGGTAATCTACATTTTGTCTCCGAAGGGTTTTAATTGGATTGGCTTGAATTTTTCTTGCCGAAACTTTGTGGATTGAGGTTGAATCGTCATCGTAAGAAGTATAAGGAGTAACTTGTGGCTGTAGTGCACGGCTGTTGATCCTGGAAGTTTCGAGAGTGATGGCCTTGGTTAAAAGTTGTTCGAAGGTATCAGCCATCCTCGTCGCCAAACTGTTGTGTTTTTCTATGAAAGCAACGAAATCTGAATCCCTGTTTTATTACCTTTTATTTTTGGAATACAGTAAAAAAAGAGATGATAAAGATCACATGCGAATTAATTAATAATGAAGGGATATAATAGGCTCCCAGTCAGCCGGGCCCCCGAGAAGCTTAAATGTGGAAAAACTATGATTTTTAGGTTCATTCATGTAAAAAGGTTGGACTACGATTTGTTTTTTGTTTTACGAATTTCAATCCGACCTGGAGAATATAACGTTACAAGTGGGCTGACTATTCGATTGAGCCCCCCGAGAGAGCTATTCTGCTAGCTCAAATACAACATCAACATGTAGACATCAATGAAAAATGTTGTTTCTGGGCAAAGCCCCTTGGCTACGATTGAGAATGAGAATAAACGCTACTAATTCAATGCTGTACAAGTAAACGAAAATCGTAGCAATTATTGCTGGTAAAAACAACGCTAATTCGAGTTTAAACTGGATCAAAATGGCACATTCGAAACTCAAATGGCGAAAAATCGTCTATTAATAAAAAAAAGAGAATAGAAAATGTGCTAACTCGCTGCAAAATTATCAGAAAACGCTATTTCACAGCTGAAATGAAGAAAAATCACTAATTCGCGGCTAAAATTGAGAAAAAGAAAGTCTGTATAGCTTCTGAAAGAATCGAGGCTCAAACTGAGAAACAGTGCTAATCAGTAGAAAAAAAAAACGCGGCTAGAATTGACAAAAATATTAATTAGCGCGGCCAACCTTAAGAAAAACACAAAATTTCAACTCAAACTGAGAAAAAAGTGCTAAAACTAAACAATAAACGCACATTCTTAGCGAAAATTGAAGGAAAAATGCCAACGTGGGACTGAAATGTAAAAAAAAAAACGCAGCTAATATTGAAAAATTCACTATAATTAGCCTGTCATAAATAAATAAAAACTCTCGTTTTCCGCTCAAATTGGGAAAAAGTGTTATTCCCGGCTAAAAATTGAGTAAATCACGAATTCGTGGCTAAAATTAAGGTAATTCGCAACTTCACGGGTTAGAAACGCTTCAAAGCAGCTAAAATTTAAAAAAAAACGCGAACTCACGGATAAAATTGGGTAAAATAATCGTGGATAAAATATGTTGGGATTTCTAATTCCGCCTTCTGACGACAAGTTTGTGGCTAAAATTAAGATGAACGGTAAATTCATGGTAATAAGTAAAAGAAAAAACACTGATTCACGGCAAGAACTGAGATGAAGCCCTATTCTACATATAATTAAAATTGAAAAACATTACTAATGCGGTGCCAAAATGTAAGAGATCCCGCCAATTTGCGGCTAATATCGAGACAATCTGTAATTATTCTGGCTAGAATAAAGAGAAAAGTTAATTTTCAGCCTGTCAAAAATGGATGAATTGCCGATTTGCAGTAAAAATATCGGAAAACGCCAATTCGTGGCTAAAATGAACAAAATTCGCTAATGCACGGGCTAAAAATACCTACTGCACTGCAAAAATTACGAAAAAAGCGCTAATTCACGGCTAAAATTGAGACAAATTTCAATTTTCGTCAAAAATTGGAAATACGTTAATTCGCGGCTTCCTGGGGCAACTTTGAGGCTGAAGGAGAGAAAGCGCTAATTTATGGCTTTGAGTGAAAAACTCGCAAATTCACGGCTAAAACTGAGACGAAATCGCTATTCCGCAGTGTTTGGTTACGGTGAACAAAAAACGCTAATTAGTGGTAAACATTTTGAGAAAACCGTTATTTTACGGCTAATATTGAGTAATTTTCAGCTCATACTGAGTGAAGCGCTAGAAAAAAATCGCTAATTTGCAGCTAAAGTTGTGGAAAACGCCAACGTTAAAGAAACATCGTTGATTCACAGGATAAAAAATCTACTTTGCTGCTAAAGATGGGAAAAAGCGCATATTTATGTCTATAAGGTGTGGGGGGGATCACCCCACTAATCCGCTGCTAATTTGCGGCGAAAAGCGCTAATTTGCTGTTAAAGTTGACAAAAAGCATTCATTCGCGGCTAAAATGGAGAAATTCGGGGTTTAAACTTGGCATAACCGCTGTTTAGCGAATAGGTTGTTGAAATCGCGGTAATTTGCCTACAATATATGGAAAAGGCCTTGGCTAAAATTAGGAAAAGGCCTTAGAGGTTACCAATAGAGGTTGTAAGTATAGTTGGAGACTTTTAGGGGCCTATTGAAGATTTCCGCTCCGGGCCCCGATATGCATAGGTCCGCCAGTGGAGGTCGAAATGCGGGATTTTTTGAGGAAAATTCGGTTCCATTCAGGTATACTCCTTTCTTATGCGTAGCTAAGGCTAGATTAAAACCACTTCCCAACCTCCTTTGGTCATTTTTCAAATTTTGAGGGCCATTTTATTTAAGCTCAACTGGGTTATACTGCCGGTTCCACTGTTCTAGCCCTCGCGGGGCCCCTAGGCGAGAACTGTCGGGGGGCCTCCTATCAGCCGGTGGAGACGCGGATTCAGGTTTTGCTTAAAAGGCAGGGGTTTCAGAAATTGCATGCTTTGCTCTACAAAAAAAACTGGCTTGATAGCCACTGGCATCCTTCAAATAGCTAAACTAGGTATTTCCACAAAAACCCGGATAAGCTGACTATACAGTCGCCCCAAAAAACGAAAATTTTCGCGCCTTAAAGACGACTAAACTTACTATTTACGACCTAATAATAGCTAAACTGGCGATTTTCGCTCTCATAGTAGACAAACTGACTTCTCGTGCCTTATGAATTGCTAGACTTAAGATTAGGGAGCCATGAAAATACCTAAAAAGTACATGATTCGTGCCCTAACGCCGACCATTCGCGCTCGAAAAGTGGCCTTGGCTTTCTGGATACTTGGCGTCCGAAAAACAGCTAAAATGGCTCCACGCACTCTAAAAATGGCTAAAAACCGACGATTCGCACTCTTAAAATGCCTATACAGATGACTCCCGCCATGAAAATAGATTCGTGCCCTAAAAGTGTCGACACCGGTTGTGTTTTATTCGTTTGAAAATAATGGCGTTGCCGAAACCGCGGTCACGAATGAAATTCACTGTCAAAAGTGCCTTAATTAAGCGGCTGAAACGAAGGACTTGGACGTGGAGTGTTCACAAACTTGGCCGGGACACGATCAATTTCATCGAAAGTGGAAAATAGTCGAACTGCAGAGGCAGACTTCAAGCTGACGAGGTGGTAGACCGTGGTGATGAGCTCAGCGGACGATACTGTCCCGAGGACCTCCCGCTCGCACGATGCGGCGGTCCACAGAGGTGGCGGACTTCTCTTCGCAAGCGCGTAGATTGCGCCGGGCACTCCAAAAAACCCTGGGGAGTGGGCCATGAAGCAGCGGGGCAACGCTATGCTCTTGCGAAGAGGGAGTTGAAAAAGGCCATTCGACGGTTCAAACGGAAAGCGTGGAGGGCGTTTGTCGAGGAGGGCCTCTCGAAAAACCCTGGGGGGATTCCCTATAGGTCGCCGTGGAGAGGATTAGATCTCCAAACGTCCTTCCGTTTCTGGAAGCGTCCCAGAAACCACGGCGGCCACTTGGGGCATCCGCCTTCTCGATGACATAGTCGTCGAGGCTTGGCGGGCGCGTTGGGCTAGCAGTCCAACGGGTAGGCGTTTGTTCGGGTTCATGCCCGATTTTCGGACGAGACTGGCGGCAGCCAAGTGGTTTACCCTTGAGCACGGCGCCACTTCTATCCTGACGGGGCAGTTGTGGTTCTTCCGGCGGCGGGACTCTCTAATATGCCCTTGTGGCGTCGAGGAGGAGACCGCCGATCATGTGATTGTCTGCGGGTCTGCGGCGGGCGGTATGGGGAAGCAATGGCCCGCCGGACGACTCGGCTCTCGTCAGAGACGACCGGCAGGCGTACGGCCGACACCTGGTATTCTCGCGCTTCTGGTTGGAGCGCAGGGGACTGGGACCGGCAATGCCCGAGTAGGGGCACCTTCCCTACTCGGGCAACCCGGGCAGGGGCACCTTCCCTGCACGGTTTCAGTCCATGGCGCAAGCCAGCATCCTCAGCTCTGAAATGCCCACCTTCACGTGGTGCCTATCAGGAGCGACTGGCTGGCCACCAGTCGCGACTAACGGGTCGAGCTGAGTGATGGGACTGACTCAGCCGGGGAGTCCGGGCCAAAGATGGGGTACAGGCCAAGTAAAGGCCGGCAATGGCCCAGGTACTGGCCACACCTTAAGGAGATCCGCAGCAGAGAGCTCAGCTTTTTAAAGCTTGCATGTGAAGGCGGCTTTATAGTTTTCTCAATGCCTGCCGCAAATTAGCGCTTTATCTCCATTTTATCCATGAATGAGCGCTTATTCTCAATTTGAGCCGTGAATTTGCGTTTTTCCTGCTATTTAGCTGCTGATAGCACTTTTCCCCAATGTTAATCTCAAGTTTTTGCATTTTTTCTCTTCTATCCGCGAATTAGCAATTTCCCCCAATTTTATCCATGAATTACCCAACTTTTTTACCCACAAACTAGCGATTTTTTTTAACTTTCATCCAAAAATAAGCGATTTTCTCAATTTCAGCCGTGAATTATCAGTTTTTCCCCATGTTAACCGTGAATTATTCACTTTCAAAGTTTGAACAATGAATTAGCACTTGATGCCTTGGCCCAAGATGAGTACATTTAACGGAATGGCCTCTACACACACCGATTCAGTGATTTTTTTTTTTTTTTTTTTTTTTTTTCAATTTCAATTTCAATTTTGGGATGATGGATGTTGCATCTAGAAACCGCGAATTAGCGTTTTTTCTAAACTTTTAGCCGCGTACTGCTTTAAGAACAGTACATAGGTGCGCCTTTTCAATTTAGCCGCCTAATGACCTATGCAGAAACTATAGGGATTAGCGTATTTTCTCTATTTTAGCCGTGAATTACCTTCAGAAGGCGCTGTTTTTCTCAATTTGAGCCATCAGAATAGCGTTTTCAGGGGCTGAATCGAATATTTAGCCACACGATTTGCTGAGCACCTGCAACGTACTTTATTCTCTATAGGACGGATGGGCTGTAAATAGCCGATAGGAGACAAATCACCGTCCAACTGTATACGAAGACTCTTTTTCACGTCCCTTATATCGATATCCATGAACAACAAAACTAAAAAATCCTCATTTTTCCCATCTTTACGTTTTTCTGGGAGGGTCTCCTGAGGCAGGTGGCCCGGGGTGGTCCCAGGGGCGTTGGTACGGGGGGGATATGGGGGATAGATCCCCCACCCCCCCAGAGCTACAAGTATGCGAACGAAAAGGCACTAGTATACCAACGCTCTAAAGAGCCTCATAAAATCTACAAAAACAAGCGTTTCTCGTTGATGTTACGTTTAGAAGAATTTCTCGACTTCAGGCAGGCCGAAAAGGTCCGCGGGCGTCCATGCTTCCTAGGACTTCAGACCCCACGAAGTAGCTTACCGAGGTAGAGGCAAGGAGAGGGGGGGGGCGCCCGAGAAGCTTAAATACGGTAAAATGAGGCTGCTTAGGTTATCCATGGATGTTGGTATTTCAAGAGATCGGACGGTAGGACAGCGATTTGAGTTCTTTCTACAAATTCCTGTTTATCCGACCTGGAGAATATAACGTTGCAAGTGACATCAACAAGGACTGTGGGACGAATATTCGATTGAGCCCCCCGGAAGCGTTATTCTGGTGGCTCAAATTGAGAAAATTCACGATATCTTGAGGAAAATTCGCGGCTAAAAAGAGAAAATACACCGTGTCCCCAGTTTTATTAGGTCCTTAAAACCCAGTAAAGTGCTAATCGGCAATTTGCAACTTGCTGACGCGGCAAAAAATTGAAAAAATCGCTAATATTCGTGTCCATACCTGCGAAAAAGCGCTTATTCGTGGTCTCGCGAGGCAACTGCCAGACTAAAATTGAGGGAAAATCGCTGATTCGCGGTGCATGGAGGCCATTCTACGAATAAATTGTGGAAATCAACGCAAAAGTGTTGTTTTGGGCCAACCCCGCGGTTAAAATTGAGAAGACAGACACGCTTAAAATTGTACAAAAATGGCAAATTCACAACTGAAATTGCGAAAAATCGCCCTTTCGCGTGTTAAAAAAGGGAACAGATGCTAAATCATCGCAAAATTAGCGTAAAACGCTATTCCACAGCTGAAATTGGGAAAAATCGCTAATTTGCAATTGGCGGATATGGGTGAGGAAAAACGTTAATTCGCGGATGCAAATGAAGAAAATCACTAATTCGCGGCTAAAATTGAAAAAAAAATCACTAATTAGCGTAGCTAAATTTGAGAAAAACGTTAATTTTCAGTTCAAATTGGGAAATTCTCAGCTAAAAAAAGAAAAAAATAGCTAATTTGCAGCTTTAAATTGAGGAAAACGCTAATTCTTGCATGGCAAATATTGAGAGAAGTCGGTAATGCACTGGTTGGAAACGATACGGCAGCTAAAATTCAGAAAAACCGCACATTCATGCACGGTTATAAGTAAAAACAATCCTGATTCACGGGCTAGAACTGAGAAGAAGCCATAAGCTATACCCAAAAGTATTATAAAATTGCTCATGCGGTGCTAAAATGTGAAAAAAACCGCTAATTTGTGGGTAATATTCAGAAAATAAATAATTAGTCTGCTCAAAATTAAGAGAGGCTAAAATTGAGAAACATTCTAATTTGCGTCAAAACTGAATAAATACGCCATTCGCGGCTTCTAAATGCAACTTTTGAGGCAGAAATGGAGAAAAAGCGCAAATTCATGGCAGTGGGTGAAAAAACTGCTAATTTTAAGTTAAAAGTGAGAAAAGTGCTAATCCCCAGCTAAGAAAAGTGAAAAAATCGCTAATTTGCTGCTATAAAATTGAGGAAAGCTCCAAAACTCGCTCACGGGATAAAAACGCTAATTTCCTGCTAAAGTTGAGAAAATGCGCAAATTCATAGTTACGGGAGGGGGGGGAACGGCTAATCCGCGGCTGAAATTTAGAAGAAGGATAAACGCGGCTAAAATTGAGCAAATAAGCGCTGATTTGCGGGTAAAGTTGACAAAATGCACTCATTCATGGCTAAAATTGATAAATTTTGGCTCATTATGGAGGATAGAAAAGGTGAAATAGCGGTAATTCGTGGCTAAAATAAGGAAAAGGCTTAGTTAAAATTATATCTCTTGTTCAGTCAGAGACTTTGGGGGCCTCTTGGAGATTTCCGCGACTGGGCCCCGATAGGTGTAGGTCCGCCAGTGACCCCACGATACGCGGTTCTTCAATTTCTAAATTTTAGCCATTTCCTCTAAAAATCGTCAACTGAGAGATTTTTAGGGTCATAAAATTAAGAAATAGCGCTGATTCACGTTTAATAAATTTCATTGTTCGCGGTTGAAGTTGAAAAAAACACGCTAATTTGTGGTTTCGCGATGCAAAGTCCAAGACGAAATTAAGAAAATGCGCTAATTCAAGGTTTATAGAGCTCTTTTCACGCTAAAATTGACAAAATAAATTGCTCGTTCTATGTAGAGTTGAGCAAAATCACTCATTTGCGGCTAAAATTGAGAAATAGAGCTCATTTACAAGGGTAAAATTGAGGAAAAACTGTTCTTTTGCGGCTGAACTTGACAGAACGCAACAATTTGCGGTTAGGCGATGCCCAGTGCTGGCCGTAATTGAAATAGTAAATCAAAAAATGCGATATTTTACGGTTTATTGAGACCTTTTCATGGCTAAAATGAAGAAAATGGGCTAGTTCAAGGTAGAATTGAGAAAAAGCACTCAGTTTCAGCTAAAGTTGAGGAAAACGTCAATTCGAGGCTAAAAACAATGCTCATTCACGAGTAAAATCGGGGAAAAACTCTGTGTAACTACTCTTGAGAAAAACAGGATCCCTGATGGATATGGCGAAAGAGCCGACTACGGCTTTGGCGCACTCGTACGGGCTCACTGATTGATTGATTGATATGTGAGCAGCTTCACTGGCGAAACTATCAGTTGCCCTTTCGCAGGCTTATAACAGGATCTGGAGGTGAGAATCGCGTCAATTCGCGCTCATCAGAGACTAAATTTGCACAGAAACGGCCACTATCCGTCAAAAAATAAATATCTGCAGGAAAACAGTCGTTTGTAGCCTTTTATTCCGGATTTCATGTTGAAAAACTGAAACTTTTTCCCCAAAAAGTGATACTTTTGGATCTAAACTTCAAATTTTAAACCTAAGACGGTAAGCAGAGCTGGCATTTCCTCTCCCACCTTTAAGTCTGGGTGACAAAAACGGCCAAGCACAGCTTGAGCTAGCCAAAACACACGAAATCGCCGGTCGAACCTGCGAAAATGGGGTTTTTAGTGCGAAAAATCAGCAAAATCGGTCTCCAAATTAAGCCGACCCTCGAAATCGGTTTGTCAGCAACAAACATCCGCGAACTTTTTTAGTGAGAAAAATCCGCAAAATTGGTTTTTTGGAGCTTAATGCAAGAAATTTGTGTTTCTGTTAGCCAAATTGGTTATAGTGCAAAAAAATAAATAAAAAATAATAATAAAAAAAAACAACAACAGCGATATTGGTGTATTTGGCGAAATTTGAGGAATTGGTCCTGTTGCTGAGCAAGACCTGCGAAAGTTTTACGCTGGATTTTAATCATTGAAATTGTAACTTTTTGATGGAATTTAGGGGTGGGCAGCTGCCCCACGAAATCTGCGCCCATGGAGTGGCCACCACTGTCCCCTTAAATTGGGTAAAAGTGTGCGTTTTGCATTTGCACTCGTATCATTGACTTCGTCGATCTGCATCCGGGAAAACTTCATGAGTCTAGCAGACTAGCCTCTACTCTACTCATTCCATAACGGAACGATTTATCGAAAAGAAAATTCTGGAATGTCTGGATGAAATCAGGGATTAATAGTAATTTTGTTCTCGGGCAAGGCCAGAAAGATGTCCGATAGATTCAATAGTGTGCGCTGTCTGGGTGGAATGATGGCCGAAAAGTGTGAAATTACCCCCTCCCCTCACACCAACGAGATTTCAATCTTATCCCCCCACCACCTAGGACAAATTCCTACCTACGCCACTGGGTGGTCCGCTTCCCTTGTCTCCATCACGGACGCTACGACGGCTACCAACGATAACGTTGGTTTCGGCAGATTTTCTCCACACCAGAGTGGCCGAACATTATTGGACGTCAAAAGAACAAATCTGAAGAAATGCAGTAATTATTTTTTCTGCTTACTCCCCCCCATACGAATATAATTGGAAATGAGCAAATACCCACAAAATCCCCACCACCGTCATCGAAGCTCTTAATTTAATTACCGCAGTGGCTCCGATAGAAATGCCCGAAGAGCCGTCCATTAAAAACACACCTACGAAACGTATTTAGAAACGATTAAGAGCATCCTTTGAACACGCGTGTCTACACTTTTTTTTTTGTTCTTTACGCGGAGCTACTGTTCCCTCCAGCCTTCATAGCCACATCGTCCTTTCTTTTTCTTTTCTTGAGATGCTCAGTGGTCTTAAAAAGACTAAAAGAATGACGGGGAGAAGAAGAAGAAGAAGAAGAAGAAAAAAAAAATTTAGTGTCGGCATCTTCAAGGCTTTTATTTCAATAAAACCTATGGGAAAAAAGAAACTTGTACAAATTTAATAGGAAGACGCGGTAGAATGCAAAGGGCTGCTTATTGTTTGTTTATTCCGCTCAAGAATGGCTGATCTCCCGAGTAGAGGCCCCTCCTCTTCACCGCCTCATCGTCCAAACCCCAAGGTTTAATTATTAAAATATCCCGTGCCTTTATACCTTGCGGGTCAAGCCGCTTCTTTTCTCAGTCGCAGCGAGAGAGACAGAGTGAGAGTGTGTGAGTGAGTGAGCGAATGAGTGAAGAGAAAAGGCAGGCTCGTTACCTACTTTTTTGTCGTACTCCCACCCCCTTTTTTAAACCAACTAATGCTGGCGACTTTATTATGAAAATTTTTAACTCCGCGGCGTCCTTTTGATGCTGTCCCTCTTCCCTTCACTCCCTCATCAGTCCCATCGCCCAACAATGAATATCAATTCATTTCAAACCTTCAAAGAGTTCCTGTAAAGGTTTGATGGCAGGGCCGCGGGTGTGGGGGAGTAGATGGATGAAGCCGAAACTGCGAAGGGGAATAAAATTAACATTTCGTTTCCACCTTGTCATTCGACCTTCTCAGTGAATTTTGTGGGCGGCTTCTGGGGATTTTGCACCTGAAAAAGCCGGCAATACTTTTCTTTCAAATACAATTTGAACTATTATTACGAGATACACCATCATTCGAAATTGTTTTTCAATGTAATTAGTGATTGCCTTAAGTTTACGGTGATTAAAGTCGTTTTCAAGTGGACGGTTCACTTTTTTTCTTTATTCATTATAAAAATGGCAATAATAATTAAAAGTGGCGTCGAGTTCTAGCGTTTATTTATGATTCACCCGGTAGTCTCTTGAAAGGGCGATGAAAAATCTAAAAATGAAAACTGGGATTTTTCTCATTAACCTCCCCCTCCCCCCCCCCACATTGTACTATTCGTTCCTCTTTTTTATACTTCGTGTATTCACCGGAGAATCCACGCAAGAATGCGTATCGCGAAAAAAAAAACTATTGTACTACCATGTAAGGCGACCGTCCCTGCTTGTACATCCAGAAAAGTATACGTGTTGTCTATTCAAAGCAATTGAAATATCATGGAAGCAATTCCTTCCCGCGGAGATTGACAACGCGGAGCTATGGAGGGACAAGAACACAAGCTGTGAGGGATTGTTGGTTCGGTTAGGTGAGGGGGGGGGGGAGAAGAAATCTAGAGGTTAATTCGAAAAAATCAAACAGTTTATGTGAGGAACCAGGGGAGAACTGGCGAATTTCTATGAAATCCCTTTTTTTAAAAATATTATTGAAAGGATTGTCATCTCCCTAATTCTAGGCTTATCGCAATCAACCAAGTACGTTACTTCTATAGACTTCTCCCCCTTTTTCTGGCCGTTTCCATAGCTTCGTGAGAATAGTCTTCCGTCTCTCTCATAACTGCATTATAATTCAACCTACAATTCACCCCCTTTTTTTAGAATATGATTTTTCGTTTTACAAAGAAAACCCCACCTGCAATATTCACACAAAAAAAACCGACGAAATTCATTTTACTGGGGGGGCTCTTTTCTAACTCCGAAGCAATAGCTTTTTCGCAGTCATATGTTTATTTCATTAATTTTTTTCAAACAAATGAATGAAATAGACACATGGCTGGGGAAAAAAATATTGCTTGCTGTTAGAGTATAGGCCCAAAAGAAAGCAATATTTGTTTTGCAAAGCAATGTGCCTACTTCATTCATTTATTTCAAACAAATCAATTTAATAGAGTCGACCATTTGCAAAGTGCGCTAATTCCATTTTTTGACAAAAATGAGTTATTTATATCGTTGGATTCAGAATGTCAGCGGCTTTAATCTTGCCTCGTTTTTCAGTTCCTAAGAGCGTTAAAACCCCTTTAAAATACGAGTTAAAGTTGACTACCTGATGTGTATTTTATTCCGTTCAATGACCGAATGAAAAATCTTTATTTTTTAATAATTAAAAGGCATTAGTGATGCACCGAGACCGAGAAAAAGTCTCGGTCTCGAAATCGAGACCGAGATCGAGATTGCATTTTCTGGACCGAGACCGAGACTAAGTCTCATTTTCTCGAGACTTAGGGCCGTATTCAGAAACCAACCTTTACGTCCCCTTAGGAGCTCCTTTAGTTAAGGTTCCTTTAGCGATTCCTTTAAAAATCGTATTCAGAAACGTTCCTTTAGAGTTCCTCGGCAGTTCCTTTAGCTAAAGGGGCCTTAAAGCAAATAAACAATGAAAATATGCTTTTAATGGTGACTGTACGCTTTATCATGTGAAACCTCTCGCTATTTAAGCCTTCAAAAGCCCATTAGTTATCAAAATTGTATGAAATGCCAGCCTATTAACATTGCGTAATTTTAATTTATTGATGAGCGTGGACAAGTTCAAGACCGAAGAGAACCGCAAAGTTTGTGCGGAAAGCGGCCATTGTCCCACAAGGGAATGCCCTGCTAGAGACTGCGTGATCGAGCAACGGCTACGGTTCTATTTTGGAAAATTCGAATGTAGCCAACGGGTGACAACGTCTACAAATTCCATCCTTGGGCCGCAAAACACAACTACTTTGAGACTCATCCAGACTCCCGTCACCTACGGAGATTTTAAGCGGAGTATATGAGCACAATAATTGCAGCCGACGACACCGGGAAAACCACCCAATCTGAAAAATGGAACGGATGATTCTCTCACTCTTTGGCCACTGGGAAAATATATAAGCTGTTTTATTAGCCCCGCAATGCTTTCAGACACTTCCTTTATGTTCACGATTCCACCGGCGTCACCGGTTGGCTGACACCTCGTAGGTCACAAAACTGTCTGCGACGGCCGTTGCTCGGTACCTATGAGGAATGAGCTTGTCCTGTGAATTTCGAAGGAAATGTAACGCTCTTCAACGTGTGACTCAGAAGACGTTTTCGTGGAACGCGCAGTATTCGAGTGATAGGCAAAAATCCGTTTAAAACTCCGGGGGAATAACGCAGTTTTCTGCCCCCACTGAAGTTCTAAAGAGGAGTTTTGGATGGAAGAGAAGCCTTTTAGCTCCAGGGGGTCTCACGAGGTGGCGCCGACAACGATGAGCGAGGGCTTTCGTGCGCCCTTGCGACTGGGGCCTTATTCCGAACGGTTGGGAAGAAAATGCCGCAAGAGGGATCCAGGGACCCCGTATAAGAAATAACATTATCCCTTCGTGGGAACCACACTTGCGTCATTTTTCCCTGACACCTCTGACCAGGCCGCACTGGCACTGGGGCCTTTTCCTGGCCCCAGCTCCGGCCGCGGTAGTGAGCTAGAGGTCGAAACGGTGCCACTCACCGTGCACTTTGACGAAATAATTATTTTCAGACCTATACATTTATTTTGGCCTAGGTTCCAATCCCGTACAAAACGAAAATAATGAAATAGATAGGACGGTCACACTTGAAACACAAGGGGAGGCACAACACAAAAAAGATAAATTGACAAATCGTGGTATGGGACCGTCACTTGAAGATTTCCCGTCGCGTAAATTCTCAGTAATTTGTGAAAGTTTGACAGCCGTAGAGAAACTTGAACCCTTCAGTCGGTCGACGCTCGACGGATCAAAATCACAACGTTTCAAACAGTCTGATCTGACCGAAACGAGACCTTTTGGAGAACCGAATTGGATTCAGATAGTGTGCTTCTTCTGTGTCGCTCATTACGCCATTGGAGATCCGAAATAAGATTGAGCGAGTCGAAAAACACAATAAATTCTTCCATTTCTCACATTTACCGAGGGAAAATAATTACAGTAGAAACACTACAACACAAGACAAGGCTTAAAGGAACTGTAAAGGAAGCTCCCGAGCTTCCTTAGAGTTATCATAAGTATAACCAGCAAATAACATTCTTTAAAGGAACCACGAAGGTAAAAGTGGCTTTGTGAATACAATTTTTTCATGCCTTAAAGAACTCCTTTACAGTTCCTTAGCCAATGCGGATAAGGTTGGTTTCTGAATACAAATTCCTGCTATAAGGAGCCACAAAGGTTAAGGTCTCGTAAAGGTGCGTTTCTGAATACGGCCCTTAGTCTCGGTCTCGGTGTGATCCAAAAAGCTCAATGCATATAGTGCTGGTATAGATATTTTTACACAATAAATTAACCCAATCCAGTGGCGGATCTAGGTTTTTTGTCTTGGGAGGGGTTACACACCATAAATCCACTCTTGCGGAAAATGCGAATTAACTCTATTTTTCTCTATTTTCCATCGGATAAGCTCGTAAGTCCGATTAACTCTCTCTTAATTCTGAGTTTTAGCCCGAAACTTGCCTGTATAGTAACCACGAATTGGTGTTTTCCCAATTTTTGCCGCGATATAAGCACTTTTTCACAATTTTAGCCGTGAATTAACGGGTTTTCTCAAATTGATCCACGATTTATTCGTTTTTCCCCGTTTCAGCAGCGAATGATCGCGTCTTGTCCACTTCAGCCACGTATTTTCTCGAGTTGAGCAGCGAATGAGCTTTTTATCTACATTAAGGGATATATCTTTGAGCAGACGGCTGATCCAGGATTTCCTCAAGGGGGGGGGGGGGCTTGGGGAAATTGTGTCCTTCGCTCTACTAAAAATGACTCAACAGCGATTTATTACTACCTAGAAATAGCTATTCCCACCATAAAAACGGCTAAACTGACTATAATCGCGCCCCAAAATAGCAAAACTGACGATTTATGCCTTTTGAAAACGGCTAAACTGCGACTAATTATACCCTAAAAATTGGCAATTAGGTACCTCTCTAAAAATGGCCAAACTGACTCCAAGTGCAAAAAATTGGCTAAACTGACGGTTCACGCCCTGAATATGCCTAAACTGATGATTCCTGCCCTGAAGGCTGCAAAATTGAACATTGGCGCGCCAATAATGGTCAAACTATAACCTTCATGAGACTAAGCACGCTAAAAACAGCCAAACTGGTGGATGCGCCGCTTTAAAGGTGGCCAAACTGACTTTACGAGCTCCAAAAATGTTTTAACTGACGTCATTCTTGCCCTGAACGCGCTTAAATAAATTATTATCCCAGCCCTGAAAATGGTAAAATCGACCAGTATTTCGCCAAAAAATAGCCAAACTGACTATTCTCGCCTTGGTATGACATCGTATTCGCGGCTTTTAAATGAAAAAAAAAAAAAAAAAAAAAACTCATTGGCTATGCGCCCTAAAATTGGACAAACTGGCTATACAAGCCATACAATTGGCAAAACCTGCTCTACGCTTTCTAAAAGTAGCTCAACTGACGATTCGCGGCTTGAAAATATCACGCTGACTATTCATGCCCTAGAAATTGCCAAATACTGGCAGTTTGACGTTTTCACGCCCTAAAAATTGTTAAAACTGACTCTATATGTTTAATAACGTGGCCTATTAAGGGTTAAACTGACGATTCGCGCTTTGAAAATCCCTAAACAGATTATTCATGTTTTGAAAATCGACCATTTGTGCGTCAAAAACGGCTAAACTGAGATATTTTCACACGTTTAAAATGTCTGAACTGACGATACGTGTCCTAAAAATAGCAAAAAGCTGTCTATTAAGACTCAATAATGGTCAAACTGATCAAACGCGAAAACGCCCCCCTTTCCGTCACCACTGCCCCAAAGGAGGGGGCTCGAGTCCCCTGGTTGTGAGGAAACTTTTTTTCTTTCTTCAATTTTTGATTTTTTTTTTTTTTTTTTTTCAGTTCTTATGTCATGACCTTCATGTGGATTGGCGTTATCTTCATTTTAGCCGCGAGTTACCGCGTTTGCTAAATTATAGCCACGAAATAGCGGATTTTCTGCAATTGATCCGCCGAGCTAGCGGTTTTCAATTTAGCTGGGCATTATTTCTAAATTTTAGCCGTGAATTATTCCCGGCAAAAAAAAATCAATTTCACCCGCGAATCACTGCTCTTATTGAATTTCAGCCCCGAATTAGAAAATCTGTGAATTATCGTTTTTCTCCATTTTAGCTTTACAATCAGCGCTTTTTCTCAATTTGTGCGGCCAATTTTATCGGCGCGCCGCTAATTTCTTAATTTTAGCCGCGAATTACCGCAGTCCTCAATCTTAGCTGTAAATTAGGGAATTTTCTTAAATTGATCCGTTTTCTACTTTTTAGCACTGCCCTTCTTAGTCTTGTGGATTAGCGATTTTATGGAGTTTCCTCAATTCTAGCGATTTTTATCTATTTTTTCCTCTTTTATATATTTTTGATACAGCGCAATTTTATGCAAATGGAAAACGCTATCAATTTTATGGCTGCTCACCTCTTCACCCCTTCATCGATGCACTACTGGCTGCGTTGTAGATGAGGGACGAATACAGGGGAGGAGGGTCTATAGGAATCATCTGTGCCGCGACCCTTATTTAGCAGCCTTGGTAAAGATAAAAGAAATCTTTCCAATCACCAGCAATAGCATACGCCATCTTTTCCGGGGGGGGGAGGGGTTTAAAACCCCAAAACCCACCCCGTAAATCCGCCACTGACCCAATCTAATGCTTCCCTCTCCGGAAACGGTTTGGGTCTTTAGCCCGGACCGAAGACCGGCCTGAATTCGATTCGTTTCGTGCAGAAATAGCGTGCCTCTAATTTCCCCAGTTTGGAATACTGTGACCTACACACATAGCATCAAGCATCAAAGGGCGAATCGGAGACCTTTTAAAGGGGGGGGGGATAGAATAACCCCTCCCCACACAAGTTTTCAGCGGTTTGACAAGACCAGTACTAGCCTACTAGGGTTAATCCCATTTTTACGCCCATTCTTGGATTGGATGTAGACTTTCCCCCCCCCCCCTAAAGTGTAGCATTTTGACCATACATAGCCCACAAAATGTGTACATATAGATCCAAGGGCGGATCCGGGACCTCTCTTAGGGGGAGGTAATCGAAATCCCTCCCGCTCGCCATATACTCCCCGACCACAGGTTCCCACCCCACCCCTCTCCTATGTTTAAAGGATTTGACAAGCTCCAGGGGGGGGGGCTGAATTCACTTGCAGGGGGGGGGTTATAAATTAAATGCTCCATAGCCGACCACCAGCTTCCGGAGAGGGCGGGGTAACCGGGGATCTGTCAAAATCACTCTAAACATATAGGTGGGTTGGTGGCGGGGGTGAACCGTGGGAGGAAGAAGGGTTTTGATCCCCCCCCCCGTCCGTCTTCAGTCATTAGACCGAGACTTTCGAGACGAGACCGAGACCGACTTTTTAAGTACGAGACCGAGACCAAGACCGAGATCATCATGCTAATGACCGAGACCGAGACCGAGACACGTAAGTGTCGGTCTCGGTCTCGTGCATCACTAAAAGGCATGTGTTTTCACTAGTCTGTAGATACATAACAGTCTCCCCTTGTATTTTGAAGTTTGTTGGGAAGTTTCACAGATCTAAAAATCTTCTAGGAATTCTTTTCCTGATCGAGCGACGAAGCGGTAGGGGTTCCGTCGCAGGTGATGAAGATCGGACGGTTTCTTCAGAATTCCCAGGGTATTGTTCGCTGATGTTGTCATTCTGTTTGCGAATGGTAGGAAGTTGGTAAAAACAAGCTAGACGTTTTTCGAATGGCACTTTCTTTTGATTGGTTGATTTCCGAGGCGCAACAGGATCGTCTCCCTTTGTTACTGACGTGGCTCTTAACTGATCGATGTGCC
This sequence comes from Corythucha ciliata, assembly GCA_038030265.1. NCBI lineage: Eukaryota > Metazoa > Arthropoda > Insecta > Hemiptera > Tingidae > Corythucha > Corythucha ciliata. Next base: position 3,630,752 of record CM075943.1, on the reverse strand, counting down.
GTTTTATCGTGTGACCGTTGTCGAGCTTCACGATGTAGTGCAATTTGCCAAGTTTATGGATGATCTCTCCTAATTTCCATTGACATGGACCGCTATAATTTCTTGAAAGCACTCTTTCACCAAGACGAAGGGTTCTCAACGATTTGGAGTTATGATAGGTCGAAACTATGTCCTTTCTAGACTCTCGAGGGGGACGTAGGATGTCGTGAAACAGTTCGGATGGTGTTTTACCGTCTACCAGAGGAGTTGTTCTCATCTTGAAAATAATTTTATCGAGGGAGTTCATTATATTGCCTGAAGATACGTTTTCAGATTCGAGCTTTCTTTTCAAAGATTTGACTGCGATTTCTGCCTGTCCATTTGTAGCAGGGTGGACAGTGATGAATGCCGTAGTTTCGGCAGAAAGTTTTGAAAGCGTCGGAAGTAAAAATTGACGCGTTGTCCGAGACGAGAGTATATACGGTAAGCCGTATCTAGAAAACATGTTTTCAAGGTGGCGAATCGTGGAGGCCGTTGGGGGTGGATATGAGAGGGCAACGACTTCTATCCACTTCGAGAAAGAATCTACGACGACAAAGTAATAAAATCCATTTTTTGGACCGGCATAGTCGATATGGATTCGGAACCAGGGGGTTGATGGTTGTTCCCAAACGTGTGGAGGGGCCTTCGAGAGAGATGATAGTTGGTTCGCACATACCGCACAAGACTTGACGGACCGTTCAATGTCTTTATCAATGGATGGCCAATAGACGTATTGACGAGCTAAAGCTTTCATTTTGATGATTCCGGTGTGCATAGATTGAAGGTCTTCCAGGATTTTTTCGCGACAGGAAGTTGGAATATACACGCGGCTTCCTCGAAATACAATGCCGTCATGAAGCTCAAATTCAACATTTCTTTCGGCGCCTGACATCAACCGTTCTTTTAAGATTTTCAGGTCGGGGTCAACGGCTGTTGCTGCCAAAATGTCCTCGTAGACTAAACTTGAAGATGTAATCTGCTTTATTGTGGTAGCGGATACGTCATATTCAGCATCGGTAGCGTGTTCTGAATCCAGGGGTAAAGGAAACCGAGATAAATAGTCAGCGTTGCAGTTCGAGGCCAGAGCGTCTATGTTCAACGTTGTACGAAAATCCGCCGAGAAAAGTGGCGTAACGAAGGAGGCGAGCAGCTGATATTACTTGGAATTTTCGTGGAAGGGGCGAAGATGTGGGTTAATGGTTTATTGTCGCAAATTAAGGTGAATTTACGACCGAATAAGTAATGGTATAGTCTCCCGACGGCCCAATAAACGGCGAGAGCTTCACGGTCAAGCTGGGAGTAGGCTTGTTCAGCTTTTGACAAAGATCTCGAGATGAAAATTACCGGTTTTTCTTCCCCGTCGATTCTGTGAGAAAGCACGGCTGCGATTCCAACGGGACTAGCGTCGGTCGCTAAAATGACGGGATAGGAATTGTTAAAAGGAACCAAATTTCTAGGGCCGACTATTTCTTTTTTTAACAAGGTGAAGGCGTTTTCGCATTTGGGAGTCCAATTGAATTCGACGTTATTACGTTATTACTCGAAAGTGAACGGTGTGTCTTCACTGGACGCTACTTGAAGAATTTTCTCACGAATGGTGACATTGTGGAGTCCACGGATGAACTGTGTACTCAAAAATGTGTCATCAATTGATTTGTTGCATTCGGGAGAGGGACATTGGAGCTTGCAGGGAATTGATAGACATTTTAAGGCCGAAACGTAGTCAGCAATTGATTCCTGAGAGCTTTGGACTCGATTGGAAAACCTGTGCCGAGCTAGGGGGCGCACGTCTTGAGAAAAAGTGCTCGTTCGCGGATGAAATCCATGAAAAGGACAGTTTCCGGCTAGTACTGAGCAAAAACACCCATTCACGGCTAGAATTGAGAAATACCGCTGATTCACGTTAAACTTGAGAAGTAAATCTGCTCATTATTCGCGGTTGAAATTGAGAAAACACGCCAATTTGCGGTTTCGCGATCCAAAGTCCGGGCCGAAATTAAGAAAATGCGCTAATTCTCGGTTTACAGTGCTCTTTTCACGGCTAAAATTGACAAAATAATTTGGCGTTCAATGTAGAATTGAGAAAAATCGCTCATTTGCCGCTAAAATTGAGGGAAAATGCCAATTCACGACTAAAATTGAGAAATGGAGCTCATTCACGCATTTTGAGACGGAATCGGACGGTTTTCACGGATTTTGGGACGAAAATTGAGAGACGGCACCAGTTCGTTTCTCAAACCAACATCTCGGTGAACATTGCGAAAAAGTGATAATTGACTGTTTTTATACATTTATATAGCAAGTTTGCGGGTACAATCGAGAAAGAGGGCGACTTAGCGCACACATTTTTGAAAAAGTTCTTATTTTCGGCTAAAATTAAGGCACATTGAGGAAAACACCGTTCGCGATGCAACGTCCAAATCAAAATTAATGAAATTCGTTAACATGAGTATTATGTGGACCTTTTCACTGCTGAAATTTGAAGGGGGTAATTGCTCAAGGCAGAATTGAGATTAAAGCACGAATTTGCGGTTAAAATTGAGGGAAAATGAATTGGCAAAATTGTCACCGTTTTTTGTTGATTGTAGTGTAATTGTCGTGGCTAAAATTGAGAAATAGCGTTCATTCACAGGTTACATTGAGGAAAAACTGTCCTTTTTGAAATTGACAGAACGCACCTATTCGCGGTTTACAGGCGATGCCCAGTGCTGGCCGTAATTAGAATAATAAATCAAAAATGCGTTATTTCACGGTTTTTTGAGACCTTTTTACGGTTAAAATGAAGAAAATAGGCTGTAGTTCGAGGTAGAATTGAGAAAAAGCACTCAGTTTCACCTAAAATTAAAGAAAAACGTCAATTCGACGCTACAAATAGTGCTCATTCACGAGTTAATTGGGGGGGGGGGGATTCTGTGCAACTCCTCTTGGGGAAAAACTGGATCCCCTACTCCTGTGATCAGATTCACTGGCGAAAATAACAGATAAACCATTGCCTTTTTGCAGGATTCTAACAGGATCTGGAGGTTAGAATCGCGTCAATTCACGGTCATCAGAGACTAAATTTGCACAGAAACGGCCACTATCCGTCAAAAAATGAATATCTGCTGGAAACCTGTCGTTTGTAGCCTTGTATTTCGGATTTTATGTCGAAAAATTGAAACATCTCACCCCCCCCCCCCTACTCCGGAAAGTGATACTTTTGGAGCTAAACTTTAAATTTTAGACCTGAGACGGTAAACAGAGCTGGCAGTTTCTCTCCCGCCATAAGTCTGTATGGCACAGCGGGCTAAACACGATTTGAGCTAACCCAAACACACGTAATTGCGCGTCGAACCTTGCGAAAATGGGATTTTAGTGCGAAAAATCAGCAAAATCGGTTTCCAAGTTGAGCCGACCCTCGAAATCGGTTTGTCAGCAACAAATATCCGCGAATTTTTGATTTTTGTTGAAACCTATGTGCGAAAATGTGTTGTTTTTTTAGTGAGAAAAATCCGCAAAATTGGTTTTATGGGGCGAAATTAAATTTGTGTTTCTGTTAGCAACATCGGGGAATATATTTTTGGAATTTTGGGGGTGGACAGCTGCCAAACGAAATCTGCGTTTTTGAATCTAGGGGAGGGCAACTGCCCACCCCTGCCCCCCATCGGCTACGCCCATGCGACGTTTTATAAAACGTTTATAAAACGTGTATTATAAAAGGAGAAAAACAACAAACTTGAAAAAAGGTTTTTTAGGACTTGGGGGAGGTTTCAAGGTTGGTTACAACCTGGCGGATGTTTTGAAAAGCCACGATTCAACAACTTCTAATAATAACAGTTATTGTCTCTTCCTGCGACTCGATCATAATCGCTATAGACGTGGAGGTCATTTTCTTATTTGACCTGAGGCAATAATGTAATTTACTAGTTGCCTAACTTCTGTCATTCTGTTGCTGCTTAGTTATTGCTAAATTTTGGTCTTCATTCAACAGCCCCTGAAGAAGGCAACGAAGCGTTACCGAAAGCTCGGGAAATACTCTAAAGGTGGTTTCTGTTTCATGGCCTGATCCAGATCTTCCACCTTTTATTCATGGATACATGGGATTATGTGACTTAGTTTTAGGTAGTGTAGTGTTTCTCTCTGATTTTACCAATAAATACCATTTTATTCACATACTACGCCCATTTATCCATAGCAAAATTTTAACGAAACCTTTAATGCTATAGCATTCGTTTCTCATTTAATTTCCACAAAATGTTATCAGGTTTTAATAAAACACTCATTACTCGTAGGCTTTTCAATCATTTCAAACGTAAATAAGCGTATTTTTGCACCTGGTCTATGGAAAATGGCGCATTTTGCTACAGGACATAAATGAAAAATGGCTGAACCTACAGAAACAAACCTCGCTAAAAAAAAGGCATTGCAATTGCAAAACGCGCTAATTTGAAACTTAAATTCTAGTTAAAAATTGTTCTTCAATAGGACGTGAGGTGAAATTTCTCAGGGATATAAGCATTGGATTTTTATCTGTTTTAAATTAAAAAAAATATAGCGTTGCCTATATTAGATCAAGCGGTATACATTTTTGCCCTTTTCCCCTTTTCTAGGTTTCACTTGGAGGTATTTTAGCGCACTTTGGAAATAGCCTACTGAATAGGAACATTGCTATGAAAAACATATTGCTTTTTTGTTAGAGAATAGGCCATGGGAACACATGATTTTCTTCTGCATATTATAATCAACGATTTTTATTACCAAGTTTTTAATTAAAATTGTTTTATCCAACTAATAAAACGACACCTTCTGGAATTTGCATTATAAAGCTGATGACATTTATTTTACATTACTCTTCGTCAGGTTACATTACTGTTTTAATTGCTTTAAGCGCTGAATATATTATTTTTGTAATTAACTTTTTTTCCTCGAAGGGCATAATGGCGGCTATATTGACACTTCTTCCGAGGCTACTTGTCGGGTAAGAACGCATAATATTAGGCGTAAAATACTACCCAACCTTGGCTATTCATTACAAATTAAATCGTGTGCGTCTTTAATTGATTCTGACCTCATAATTGAAGTTATAACTCTATACTCGCGTGGTGGCTCATGACTCGTGAGTCATGAGCATGCTATTAAGAACGAAGAACGAATAAGTTGATGCCTTCGTGGTATATAGTAAGCTGCAGTGTTTGAAAGCGACGCTACTTTCTGTTTATTGAGTTGGGGGGGGGGGGGTCGGTGGTGCTTGCCGTTCCCTCTCAAAATTGGGTTGAAACCCGCGCAAGTTAACCTTGAAAAGTGGCGCGAGACAAAGCCACTCCACGTAAGCTTCGTGTTAAGGACGAAACATCGAGACATGGCCGGTCCCGCACATACGTTCCTCCTCCCCCCTCGCATCCTCTTGATCAATAGGAATCCTCCAATGACGCTGACCAAGCGGTCCAAATTGCCTGTGGGGCTATAGTAAATGGAGACAAGAATGTGTTCAAACTATGTTTTTCAGACCACAGCTTGTCCGTCCGGTCATTTTTTTTGTACCCCAAGATCCAAATTCGTCTTTGTCAAGATGCTCAGCTCAAAGTGATGTTATTTCACGGCTATTCTCCCGGCGCTATCGGAACCGGGTAAGACTGGATTTGCCATTTCGTAAAAGTTAACACCAAAAACGTGCTATTTCGATTTTCGCTGATGTGACCAACCGAAACTTGAATCTAATCTGCCACTGAGAAAAAAAATCGACAGATAATCGGTCAATATCAATCGAGCTAAGTCGGTCAGAGAGTTGCAACTGAGCAGACACGGTTAGAAGTATGCTAGGTCTAATTGACCTAGTCCCCCCCCCCCCGGGCCCGGGGCGGACATCTTCAACAGGCCCCTAAAAGTATCTAACTGTGCATAAAACCTCTATTGGTAACCTCTAAGGCCTTTTCCTAATTTTAGCCATGGCCTTTTCCATATATTGTAGACAAATTACCGCTATTTCCACAGTCTATCCGCTAAACAGCGCTTATGTCAAATATACTGCGATTTTCTCCATTTTAGCCGCGAATGAGTGCTTTTTGTCAACTTTAACAGCAAATTAGCGCTTTTCGCCGCAAATTAGCAACTGATTAGCGGCGGATAAATACATAAATGTGCGCTTTTCCCCAACTTTAACAGCAAAGTAGATTTTGTATCCTGTGAATCAGCGATGTTTCTTTAACTTTCCTCGAGTTGGCGTTTTCCACAATTTTAGCTGCAAATTAGCGATTTTTTCTAGCGGTTTATGAGCTGAAAATTACTCAACATTAGCCGTAAAATTCTCGAAATGTTTACCACAAATTAGCATTTTTTGTTCACCGTAACCATACACTGCGGAATAGCGATTTCGTCTCAGTTTTAGCCGCGAATTTGCGAGTTTTTCACTCGTAGCCATAAATTAGCGCTTTTTCTCAATTTTAGCCTCAAAGTCTCCCGAGGAAGCCGCGAACTAACGTATTTCCAATTTTTGCCGCAAATTTAAATTTGTCTCAATCTTAGCCGTAATTTTAGCAGTGCAGTAGCTATTTCTAGCCCGTGTATTAGCGAATTTTGTTCATTTTAGCCACGAATTGGCGTTTTCCGATATTTTTACTGCAAATCGGCAATTCTTCAATTTTTGACAGTGAATTAGCACTTTTTGTTTCAATTTAGGCTGAAAATTAACGTTTTTCTTACTGTTTTTCTCTACATTAGCCGCAAATTGGCGGGTTCTTTTACATTTTGGCACCGCATTAGTAATTTTTTTCAATTTTAATTATATGTAGAATAGGGCTTCATCTCAGTTCTAGCCGAGAATCAGTGTTTTTTTCTTTTACTTATAACCATGAATTTGCCGTTTACCTCAATTTTAGCCACAAAGTTGTCGTCAAGAAGGTGGAATTAGAAATTCCAACACACTTTATCCGCGATTATTTTCCTCAATTTTAGCCGCAAAATTCGCGTTTTTTTTCAACTTTAGCTGCTTTGAAGCGTTTCTAATCTGTGAATTCGCGAATTACCTTAATTTTTCAGCCACGAATTCGTGATTTCCTCAAATTTTAGCCGGGAATAACACTTTTTCCCAATTTGAGCTGAAAACGAGTTTTCCTTCAATTTTTGCTATGGATTAGCGTTTATTGTTTAGTTTTAGCCTCGAACAGAAGCTACGCATTTGCGTTTTGTCAATTTTTCGCGTGGGTCGCGCTCTCTTCGGTATACAAAATAACGGCCAACGAAAAATTTAGAGATTTTTTTTATAACGACAATGAAAAATTGGGAAAATACGAAATCGCGATCAAACTGACTTATTTTGTTTTTTTAACATAATATTTGTTATTTTTTAAAATAAAAATTGAGGTTTGTTAGCTGTCGGCACGCTACAACTTTAACCAATTTTGGCCACGGGTTAGCGCTTTTAATCAATTTTAGCAGTGCAGTAGGGATTCTTTCGTTTGTATTGGCGATTAGCCACGATTTGGCGTTTTCCTCATTTTCAGCTGCAGTTTGGCACTTTTTTCTCAGTTTGAGTTGAAAATTAGTGTTTTTCTTAAAGTTGGCCCCGCTAATTAATATTTTACAATTCTAGCCGCGTAGTTTTTTTTAGGTTTTAGCCCGCGTGAGCAATTTTTTTCTACGGATTAGCGCTGTTTCTCAGTTTGAGCTTCGATTCTTTCAGAAGCTATACAGATTTTCGTTTTCTCAATTTCAGCCGCGAATTATTGATTTTTTCTTCATTTCAGCTATGAAATAGCGTTTTCTGATAATTTTGCAGCGAATTAGCACATTATCTATTCTTTTTTTTTTTATTAATAGGCGATTTTTCGCCATTTGAGTTGTGAATTTGCCATTTTGGTCCAGTTTAAACTCGAATTAGCGTTGTATTTCGCAATAATTGCCACGAGTTTTGTTTACTCGTACAGCTTTGTGTACTTGTAGGCTAGGGCTCTGTAAGATCCATTTTTGTGCCAAGTTTTCATCCGCTAGCATCATTTTTGCGGCAGTTGTGCTAACAAGGAATTCGGAACTTCCACCTGCCACGAGGTCCGAAAAATGTCCGTTCGACATTTTTCACGCACATCAATGTTTGTTTTCCGTTATAACTAAACGATGGACAAACCATTCAGCGATTTCGATGTTTTGACTTAGAGGGCAGGACTCGGAGTGAGGTTCAGCACCCCAAAATACCTAATAGTACCAAATTTCAAAACTACTCCAAAACTTTCCCCTATTTTTCATAATTTTACTGGACTATTATGGGCCTAAGTGGTCTCGCACAAAGTGTAGGTCCGTTTAAGCATTTTAATTAATTAGTACAGTCAAAAAATGATTTCTAGGGGGCAAAACTAGGTCCACTTCTGAAACTTGGCTCAAAAATCCCTTATTATAGTAGAATACGAGATCCGATGAGTCCCGAGTTGAGGGAGGGGGGGGAACCATGATTGCGGAGTGGAGGAAAGTTTGGAAAATTCCTTAAATTTGAGTTTTTATGTCTGACTTGAATTTAAGGTGGTTTCCGACGTATTTGTTCACGCTGAGTCGAATGAGACCACAGCCAGGTCGCTAGCACCAATATTGTCCGAGTTATGATGCAATTTGTACTAAAAAACACAGGTTTTTCAGGTAAAATCGCGACAATTTTTAATTTGAAGGAAATTTCCGGTTTGGTCAGCGTTCATATAATTCCTTATGTAGTTTTCAATGCTGAATCGAATGAGACCAAAGCCAACCCGCTAGGATTGATACTTTTCGAGTTTTGGCCAAATTAGTATAAAAAAAAAAGGTTTTTATTTTTTCATTTTCAAACTATCCAAGTGGTGGTCCCAGTTTATGGTCAGTGTGTGATTCTCTCAGCACTTATGCATTTTTTAGTGCTGAATCCAATGGGACCTGAGCCAAGTCGCTAGCACAAATAGTTCCTGAGTTATGGTCAATTTTGTACGAAAAGACACGAGTTTTGAGCCTGAAATCACAAGTTTTGCCTTCTGGCACTTGAAAAGCGTAGAAATTCTGGGATAAGGTCAACGAAACTCGGGCTGGACACGTATAACAGTAGGGTTTACCAATAAAATGCCCGCTACCTGCTCTTGCTTGGTGGTGCGGCTACCTGGTTAGATTAATAATGGGAAGAATGGTACAAAAGGCAAATTTGATTATGGAAAGCTCGTCAGAGATGCTTTTCTTGAATAATTTACAAAAAAAATGGGCATTCGAAAGGGTTCCCTTTGGGCACCTACCTCCTCTTGCTTGGTAGTGCGGTTACCTGGTTAGATTGATAATGGGAAGAATAGTACAATAAGAGAATTAGATTATGGAAAGTTTGTTATTGATGCTTTATTGGAACAATTAACAAATTGGGAGAAGGATGTTATTTTCATCATTCCTCGTCCGAGGCTTCCCCCTCGGAGTTGGAACTGGAATATACCGGTGCCGTTTCTTGCTCTGGGCGGGTTGTGTTGTCGCAAGTGACCCCCTCACAGAACTTGCACAGAGGGGAACAGCTAACGCCCGTCCTCACGCAACCGCATTTCTGGGTAGCACAGCCCCTTCTGCACGCGCATGAAATTTCTCGAAGAATAGCATCGGGGGCTGGGTCCAGCGTTGTCCTGATTGGGACGAGGGTCCCTTCTTGGCGCCTCCAACCCCAGTCCTCCGGTCGCAGTTGTTCACCCCGCCACTGTTGAACTTGCAGGTAAACGCGGTACGAGTGCTGCGCCGCGCTCGCCGAAGTGGGAGGAAGGGATTCGAGCTTGACGATCGTCTTCTTGAGACTCTTCTCGAACATACCGAATCTCAACGCATCAAGGGAAGTCTCGTCTTTTGCTCCATAAAGGTTGAGGAACAAGCGTTCTCCCGCGCTCGCTATTTCCTCGTGCTTGGCCTTTGGTTTGGAGAATGCTTTCCATACTTCGACAAGATTCGGCATGCTTCGCAGAAGCATGAAAACTTGCTTTTTCCCTTTGCCATGAATGGCACTTGTTGTGTCGCACCCACCAAATGCATGAGCAAGAAGAATGAAGTCTTTTAGGTGCTCATGCTGCTCTTGCAGAGTTTTTGTGTTGAATACCTTTCTTCCTGTTCGAGATTTTCTTGGCTTTAGGAATAGCACGGGAAAAGTAGGGGAGACCCTTGCGATTGCAATCACCAAAACATCGATGTCTTGTGATACAATTGTTGTGATGTATCTCCCAGACTTAGCAATTGCAGCTTCGACAATTGGGAGATCAGCATCACCTTCACATTTCACGACTTCTATGTTGTTAATTGACAGTTTCTGAGAAAGTAAGTCAATGAGCTGCTTCTTGTTAACTGTGCTAGACAAGAATTGCTCCTGGTTGGCATATGTAGGAGTTGTAGCTGTGATGGTAAAGTCTGGAGCAAAATGTTTGTACCTTCTCCTATGTTCACTTTCTTTAATACTGTTGGGATCGTCATAGCCGTCAAACACCACCACCACCGTTTTGTCTTTGTACTTCTCTATCAAGAAATTAACGTACACGTCGCACACGTCACTGTAAGTAGAACATTTTGATTTATCCCATCGAACAGAATGCAGTAAATTCCCACCATCAATAACATAGCAGGAGCTTTTTTCCAATTCATTGTCGGGGGCGGTGATTAATTCCTCGTACAACTGTGACTTGACATTTTTTCTCATTCCGGAAACTGTAAATAATGACATGGGAAAAGGGGAAAGTTCAAATCTGAAATATTCTTTGAGATCATCAGCAGGACTTCTCCAAAGAAGCATCCACTGGTACAATACCAATGGGTCGATATTGATTATTTTTTCATTAACTTTAATGAACGAGTTGATGGCTGCGAGGGATAGAACTTTGTCTGCTTTCTTCATTTTTATGTCTGCGAACTTCTTGCCCACGTATTGTATCATGAGCTTTTCGCCCATCTCCTTAGCCATGTGACAATTGATTTTGTCAGTACCCTTGATGCCTGTTCCGAGAGAGATGACAACTTCTGAGGGGATAACAAAGGGATTGATTAATTCTAGGCGTTCTTGAAGCTTATCTATATCATATTTGTCTTTTTTGATCCTGCTTTCTCGGGCATCAATGTGTTGCTCCGATGTTACCAATGCTCTACCTGAGAAGTCTTCAAGTGCTTCTGTGATCATGGCCATTGCCGGCTTCCTTAGCACGTACGCACTTATTACATCGTCAGTGAATCCTCTTTGAACGATTCCTCCCTTAACTTTGAATTCACGATTCGCTGTTTGCTCAATGACCATGTCCGTTGAAGTGCCACTGCAAAACTTGTTGCTTCTCCTCACAGTGAAGTATCCTCCCGTGAATCTTGCGTAGTCGTCTGGTGTCATACGCTCTTGTAGCGTTAACATCTGCTGCAGATAGACAAGGCAAGCTTTCGCGTAGTGTATGTGGCCACTCACAATGAAGAACGGTACCATGAGTCGCACAGTACTAAGGTGCATTTCCCACTGACCAGTCCGTTCGGCTTCAATGAACTGCCGGATCAGGATCACCATATTGAGATACTGCACCCAAAGTTTAGCTGTCGGCCCCCTGTTTTCAATTATTTTCATTTTGTCTACGACTTTTCTCTGAATTGCAACGATTTTAGGGTCCGAATCAATTTCTTCTTTCGAAGGTGGCATGATATGGAACTCAGACATAACATTTTTAACGGCATCAAGCTCGTGTGGAGAGAGTTTTGCGTCGTTCAGGACAACATTAAAAAGAGCAGTAGCCACAAGATTATGAGCTCTGACTGCGCGAGAATACGCATGCCCAGACATTATGTGCTTGACTGTGTTTTCAGCGTATACAATTTCAAATAATTCACGGAGGCCAGAATCCCCCATGATGTATCCAATGGTTCCAAGAAAGGACATCAGCAGATGAAATCCCCCTATTCTGACCACCACCTTCTGCATCAGTGATTCTTTAGGAGCCGATAAAGTTATTTCTAGCGCCTTCATATACAGTGGCAGGTCAAACGTGACAAAAATCGTGCGGAGACCAATTTTTTCTCCGTGTTCTACAGCCATGAGCAATGAAGTGTACACTGTTGCTTGATCAGAGGGAGGCGCCATGATGAAAGGCATAGGGAGAACGGTGGATATTTCACTGTAACCAGTACTTGTTATTTGTTCCAGAAATCCTTGCCATCCAGGAACGCCTTCAAGTCCCAAGAATTTAGCGATAAACCAAGTTACATCGTGTGGGGATGGAGAGCCATCGGACGGAACGAGAATATTATCAATATTGTTTATTACGAGCTCTTGAAGCCCACCAAAAGGCTTGAAAGGAACTGGCTGTATCTGAACCATCCCTTTCTTTTGCTGGGGAATAGATGTTGTACGAGATTTTTCAATTCGGCCCTTTCTGTTAAGTATCGAGTCAGCTGGAGTGACACATGCTATCCCAGCCATGTTATGGAATGTTCCGTTGCCATCGATGGTGTTAACATTGAAGTCACAATTATCAAACACGAATTGTTCGAAGCTCCCTTCTTAGATCACTGGAGCGGGGCCCATGATGAGTGAAGCCTCCAGTGTCTTTACGTCATGGTAGGAAGCACAAATACCTAGGTTTGACAGCAGTGCAATGAGTGTTTTTGATCCAAAATTTTGATGAATGTATGATCCGATACCTAACAAAAGAGGAGAAATGAATGAATTTGGTTTGATAAGAGAAATTATGCAATGTGAAATCATCGTGCATTTCTTTCTTTTGTTAACTTTGTTTTTTTCCCCAGCGACGTGCTGTAAAAACACCTGCAAGGGTTGCGGTATCATCTCTTGCACGTCATCAAAGAAACCATAGCTGCTCGGATAGGTGGTGTGATCATACTTCCTATTTTCGACGTGTTTCCTAACGATCTGAGCCGCTTTGATCATAATCTGCCGTTCTTTTTCTCCTTCGTCCTCTAGCTTCATTTGATCTTGATACCATTGCTCAGAGATTATTCGGCCAGCGTGAGAGCGGAAACAAACAATGGAGACTTTCCTGTTTGCATATCCCAGCAATATTTGGTCCCCGTACCGTTCAAGCAGTTTCCTTTTCAAAGTACGCTTGCTGATTTCGATCGAGCACACCTCAGCTACCATTTCTTGCAGATCCCTAATAGCGAACTGGCAATCATCGTTTTCTTCAATCCACTGGTAAACCACATCCATAGCTAGGGACACATCTGAGGACGCAGGGCGATGAGCAGGAGCACCCATGTCTACGGGTATCTTACGAAAAGCCAAAAAACACTTGCGATGATAGGACGCCTCTTCTGTCCTCAAATTCGCGAGTGAAATTCTTCCAACAACTTCTCGTGCCCATTTGTCGTCCCTGGCTGAGCCAATTCTGATAATTTCATCTTTGAAACCACCAGAAAGCACTTTACGTAAATTTGGGGAAGTATTCTTCTTCTTAGAGAATCTTTCATCACAAAAAAAAACACACATTTTTGAAATCGAAAGAGTTGAATGGGGTTGGTGGTGGTCCTGTGCTTCGAGTTGTCTTCAGAGGAGAGATTCTGCCTGTGCTTGTGAACCCAGTGGTCCTTCTTTTTTTCCACGACTCAATTGCTGCTCTCACGTTAGAAGGCCTGGTGTATGATTGACGACAAGTACGGTGTAGAATCAATTTTGAATGAGCACGTAGAAGTGAGTGTTTCCCATCTCTCCTGTCAACACTGCACTGCTTAAGTTTTGCCAAAGCTGCAGCGCTTGGAACAACACAATCGTCACTACTCACTGAAAGTTCACAAATAAAACATTGGGGGGGAGGAGACTCGCGATCAGTCATTATTTTCTGACAGTGAACACCAATCCACACGATGTGAAACAATACAATGGCGAGAAAGAAAAGTCGGATAGAAGATTCGCGTGCTATTCTAACAATAAGAATCATTGAATCATCTGTGTCAGCCGAATTTGGTTTCCTACAATCAATAGCTTTGCCGGTAAATTCAACAAATTGAGGCGAATTACTACCACTCAACCTATAACCAAAATTTACTCTCATACACGCAGGTGAGGCGAGGAGTATCCGTTAACGTTTTAGCCTAATGGGCTATGCCTGGATTCGAACCCTGTCCAGTCCGAGGCTGGGTTGCGAAGCGAGCATTGTATCCATTACACCATCGAGGCGTAATCCTTAGGTCCCACCAATGGTTGGATCACCACAAATAACGTTTCATGTCCTTTGTATACACATTTCCGCACAACTAAAATGTACCAGGCGCTTTCACACTTGAGATTCCGGTATCCGATTCCCGAATCGAGGATACTAAAAATACAATACGGCAAAAGCGCTCATTCACACTTAATTCCAGTATCGGATACAAAATGTATGCGATTCCGGAATCTAAGTGTGAAGAAGCGCCTTGGCTGTATTGCATTTCAAGTATCCTCGATACAGGAATCGGATACCAGAATCTCAAGTGTGAAAACGGCCTTACATAGTGTTTCAAACCCGGCAGGCGCCAAAGCCTCGTTTTCGGGCTCGTACGCTATGCCATGAGCCAGCTAGCAGCCGTACTACGCGAGCGTTGCAGCCCTGGCACGGTTTGTTGAAAACACACCTCCGGTAAAGCCACAAGAATATCAAAAGTATCCTTTATTACACAACTAGCTTTTGAATTAGAGGTTACCTTCAAGCTGAATAGTAGGGGGAGGCGGGACGGCTGCGACCGGATGAGGACCAGGGTGTGAGGCTCCCAAAGGGAACCCTTTCGAATGCCCATTTTTTTTGTAAATTATTCAAGAAAAGCATCTCTGACGAGCTTTCCATAATCAAATTTGCCTTTTGTACCATTCTTCCCATTATTAATCTAACCAGGTAGCCGCACCACCAAGCAAGAGCAGGTAGTGGGCATTTTATTGGTAAACCCTACTGTTATACGTGTCCAGCCCGAGTTTCGTTGACCTTATCCCAGAATTTCTACGCTTTTCAAGTGCCAGAAGGCAAAACTTGTGATTTCAGGCTCAAAACTCGTGTCTTTTCGTACAAAATTGGCCATAACTCAGGAACTATTTGTGCTAGCGACTTGGCTCAGGTCCCATTGGATTCAGCACTAAAAAATGCATAAGTGCTGAGAGAATCACACACTGATCATAAACTGGGACCACCACTTGGATAGTTTGAAAATGAAAAAATAAAAACCTTTTTTTTTTATACTAATTTGGCCAAAACTCGAAAAGTATCAATCCTAGCGGGTTGGCTTTGGTCTCATTCGATTCAGCATTGAAAACTACATAAGGAATTATATGAACGCTGACCAAACCGGAAATTTCCTTCAAATTAAAAATTGTCGCGATTTTACCTGAAAAACCTGTGTTTTTTAGTACAAATTGCATCATAACTCGGACAATATTGGTGCTAGCGACCTGGCTGTGGTCTCATTCGACTCAGCGTGAACAAATACGTCGGAAACCACCTTAAATTCAAGTCAGACATAAAAACTCAAATTTAAGGAATTTTCCAAACTTTCCTCCACTCCGCAATCATGGTTCCCCCCCTCCCTCAACTCGGGACTCATCGGATCTCGTATTCTACTATAATAAGGGATTTTTGAGCCAAGTTTCAGAAGTGGACGAGTTTTGCCCGCTAGGAGGCTTTTTAAAAAATTTTTTGACTGTACTAAATGGGTGGGGCGGGGGAATGTTTTTTTTTTTTTTTTTTTAAATCCCCGTCCCATATGGCGTCCTCCAAAGTCCAGCTTCCACCTCTACCCCCTCCCACAGGTGATCGTCTTGCCGTATAAAGCCGGTGCTGCCGATCTTATGACCTAAACGTCACTTCTAAAGCAAAATTATAAGTTTTTTTTTTTTTTTTTTATTGCCTTCTCTTTGGCGGATAATCTGTTTTTGGGCCTAGATTCTCAGAAGCGCATGTAGTTATTCTTAAATACTGGATAATTGTGTTCTAAGAAGTCTATAACAGGGGCACGATGGTTTTCAAATGTCGTTTAAGCCTGCTTAAGTGCTTTAGCGTTGTAAAATGGTAAAATAAGATTATTGAACAAATTATAACTATCCCGTTTTGCCTCTGAAAATTGGTTTTAACAAAACTATACTTGGTAACAGGGGTACTGCAGATAAGAATGAATGAGTTTGAGGTAGGTATGTGAACGGTGCTAAGAATCACTTTCTGTTCACCCACCCTTAGACTTATTCTAGTTTATTTAGTACAAAATGCGGGGGAGTTTAACGGGGGAAGGCAGGTAGTCACCTGGTAACGGCTGGTTGGTGTGATGGGAGGGGGGGGGGAGTCATTGTATAATTTTCGTCCTTTCCCCAAAACGAAGCTGGACCGCCGTCTATTTATTTTGGACCATACCATGCAAATGCTCCTGGATGTTTTTCCCTTTTCAAAACTTTTTCAAACCGTGTGGTGTACAATCAGTGTTACCGCCTTTGGTAATGGTTGGTACTGGTTAGGTAAATGAGATGGTGGGGAGGGGAGGAGGAGGAGGCCCGTGCTATAACTTTGAACCGACACGCACCCTCTTTTATTATACTAACGAATTTCAATCTCTCTTTTAACAATAGGCACCACAGTTCCAGAGCCCTTTTGGTAATAGCATTATGCGAGTTTTAAATCCTCTAAAAACTAGACTGTAGCCTTCTAGGAAAAATAAATTTATAACGACCACTGTCGGTTTGGGGTGGGTGAGGTCAAGCATCTGCTACTCTACGAATTACTTAACCTTACCCCCCCCCCCCACCATCGCAAACACCACAAAGGCTGTATGGTTAAAATCAATTAAAACATATTATTGACCAATAACCAATATTTCTTTCTGTCGCTCTCATGATGACTATTAATAGGCATTGCCACTCACTATGGTAGAAAAGTTTCCATAAACAGGAATGGAGATTTTTTTTTTTTTTAGTCCCATATATCGGAATGCATCCGATCGTTTTCTTAATTTAAGGCCTCATAATTAGGAATCTAGAACGTTTCTACGGTAATTAAAACGAGTTCTAAGAAGCGTACGGTACAGTGGTGACGATGAAGAATTACGAAGGACTGCATATAGTGTAATTATAGAAAAATAAACACTAGTTTTTACGCTTTTGGGTAATCAGATTTACACAAGCTCCAGCCTAGATATATCGCTGGTAAACAAATATCCCTGCACACCCCCCCCCTCAGCCTCACCCATTGAGGGAAACACGCCGTTTTTCCCATCCTTCCTAAAAACTGGGGCATCTTTCCGTTTCAATCTGGACCCCACCTTTTGTTGTTTTCCCTATTTCTTGTTTACCATGTCAGTTTGTCCGCTTCCCCCTCGACTCAACCCCCCCCCCACTCTATTGTACTCTTGGCGGGGGAGGAGGACTATCCCTTTCTATTGTTTTTCACTCTTCTATCCTACAGCCCCCTAAGCAGATATATGCTTATGAACAGGGGGTGGGGGGGGGTTGGAGGAAGCAGCCTTACCAAAGCTATGTTTGTGTTGGTGCTAAATCCGAATACACCCGGCCAGTTTGTTTTCTGATTTAATGATGAAAACCTTGAAAACTTTTAAATTGTAAAAATAGATCGGAATTTTAAACGATTTTTCAGTTAATACGTTTGAAGTGATAAAATTATCTTAAAAGAAGCGTGTGGCAAAATGATGGTATGACTAATGTAAATTCTAATGAATGACGTAATGCATCTAAACTTCAGACAAAGATTAAGGACAATGACTCCAGGGAAGGAGAGTTATAGTTGGTGGAGGGGTTCAAACTGCGTTGTTCGTCATTTTCGGAAAAATTAAAAGCGTTCAATCAGTTCGATAGTAAACTGTAAAAAAAAAAATTAATAAAAAAAAAAAAAATGAACACCTGTGAGTCCCTCTAAGGCACATGAGTACAGTTGGTCAGAGTAAAGAGGAAAGGCTGGGTGATGGCAAGCCAGAGGAATACCTGGGTGCCGGGTGATGAGGGGGGGGGGGGCGAGCGAGATTCTGTAACTGATAGCAAAGCGAACCTGTTGAAGTCATTGTGGTCACTGCATGAATGAGAGAGATGGGCAACTCTTTTAGCCTCCTATTGTAAATGAATTAACTTTTTTTTTTTTTTTTTGCCCCCTATTATCCCCGACTCTTTTATTAAAGAAGAAAACAGGATGGTATAAGAAGGAAAGGACGCCTTGAGGCAGTCTTAAAAGCATTTAATTACAATAATACGTCTATATACCATGGTGCAGGAGAAGAAGTCTTTTGAAATGTAGGACACAGGAAACAAAAACAGATATCTGTTGAAAAGAAAAAAACAGATAAACGGTCTTTATTACAAAATCAGGTCAATTACAATGGCTGGGCGAGGAAAGGTACCCCTCCCCCTCCCTGTTTCATTCATTTCTAAACATTTTTCTACTGAAGCATTTAGAAGGTCACTGTAGATCAGTGGTAAAGGATTTGAAGCACACTTTTGCCCGATCATATTTCGTTTGTTATATTTTAGTGAGTTGTCGCCTTTAATTCTTTGTTTATTTTTAACGATTCAATAAAAAATAAATACATAAAAAAGAATTGAGTCGCCAAAGGGAGGGCGTTGGAAACTATTTGATCACGATTTTAATAGACGAAATTGGGGGATATTGCCTCATTGGAAATTACTTGAGGTTTGATGTTTGCCAGCCAAATGTTTTTATCTGCTAATGATAACAAAATAAATTTTGAAGGTACAATAAAAATGTATAATTAAACGTAATAAAGATATTTTAGTTTCATCAATAGATAACAACCAAGAAAACTTTGAAGGATAAGTTTGCCGATTGAGCAATAAGTTAGTTTTTTTTATAACCTTTTGTTTTGTAAGCTTTTTTATATTTATTTTTGTTTTAACGATCGTTAAATTTCTCACGGTTGTGAAATTTGTTTAAATCGATTCGTTTCGCATTCTAATATTTTGTTTAAATTCTTATAGCCAGGAACTAAGATTTAATTAGTTGTTGCGCTCAGTAGGTAGCGAAAACGATTATTAATTAACGCGTCAATATAGAAAAAGGATTAGTTTAGATCAGAAGACCACTTGAAGATTTTATTTGGGTGGTAGCTCCGAGGTTATCCTCTTGAACCGCTTTGCCGCGGTAGTAGCATGGGCGTTGGTTGGTCCTTTCTCACGGATGGCAACCATGCATACATGTTGTAGTTTTGCGTCTGAGTTGGTGTGAGATGTGTTGTAAATTTCTTTCATTAGTCCGATTCGTGTTTCGTGTCCCTGGTCGGCAGGGACACGATTACTTGGGTTGAGGAGAGCAGCCCACTGCTTTCCCTCAGCCAAACGTTGGTGGGCTCGCCGGGCTTTGTCATTTACACCTGATTTAATAAGCGACTTTGCTGCAACAAAACTGACTGGCGCATCTGGCATGGCCATCTGAGAGCCCTCCTTGGCTAGTGCGTCAGCACACTCGTTTCCCCAGATGCCGACGTGAGAGGGGATCCACTGAAAAGCCACAATAGCTTCCCCTCGTCAGCAGCTGCTCCAGCAGGCGCCTTCCCCTCGAAACATCCCAGGAGTCAGTCTGGCCATTGGTACATAGGCTGACTATAGCTGCTTGGGAGTCGCACAAAATGACTGCTCGGGAAAAATCAATTCCCAGAAGCATATCAAGTGCTAGTACTACGGCACGTATTTCTCCGTCAAAATTGCTTGCAACTACACCAACTGGAGCTGCAATGGTTCTTATTGCCGAGTACACTCCCGCACCACCATTCCGCCTTCCTCCAGTTGCTGAACCATCAGTAAACACTCGCAACCATTCATCTTCGGGGAAGCGGGTGTGCATGGTCTCCAAGGCAAGGGATTTTAACTCGGTAGCGAGGGTGCTCTGTTTGGATACAGGCGAGGTCAACGTTAGAAAGTAGTCGGCAGTGCAGCGAGGAACCCGATCCCTAGTCGACGGGAAGGGTTCTGGGTTGAAAAGTAGGCCGGCAAGGCCATACTCTTCTCGTAGGGACTCAACCTTAGAAAGGTACGTCGTTTGAGAGAGCAAACGTTCTGCTGCAGGAGTGTAGGACTGCCAAAACCCAACGTTGTTCCTATTTAGTCGCTCATCTAGTGCCAGGGCAGCTGACTCCCGCCTCAACTTGTGCGGCTCAATTTCTGTTTGCAACTCCATTGCAGGAATTGGGGTAGACACGGCTCCACCAGTGATAATCCTTAATGCATGGTTCTGAGCAACATCGATCTTCCGAACTGCTGAATCAGAGGCGGTAACCAGAAGCTCATTTCCATACTCCATTGCGGGTCTCATGTAAGACTTGTAGGCCGCTTGGGGAGGCCCAACCTCTTGATTCCCTTCGAAGCGCTATTTTCAGCATGAGCGTTCCATGACAGCCGTGAATCCAACTTTATCCCGAGGTAGGTGGCACAGTTGGTCTGCCTCAAAACGTCACCATCAAGCGTCAGCGAGACAGAATGGGCCCTGGTTGATAGTGTAAAGAGCTGGAATTCAGTCTTGAGTGTGTTTACCTCCATCTCGTTGTGAGTTGCCCAGACCGAGAGGTGTCCTAACGCAATATTCAGGGGCAGACTCCAGCGCTGGAATGGAACTTGACGTTGCCCACACAACCAGGTCATCAGCATAGAGAAGCGCGTTCACTCCTGGCACAGAGGGAACTGCAGAGATCACATCATTGATCATAATGTTAAAAAGCACTGGGCTTAGGACAGCACCCTGAGGAACACCGTTTCGGGTCTGCCTGAATGATGATGTCTCATCCTGGTAACGAACTCTGATGAACCTCTGAGCCAGAAAATACCTGAGTTTAGCAAATAGCCGACCACTTAGCCCCATACTGAAAAGTTTTTGTACCAGCTTCTCCCGATAAACACGATCAAAGGCGGTTTTGAAATCGACAAATACAGCGAGGGTGCTCTGCTTATGATGGAAACCATCCTTAATTTCCTGGGTTAACCGTAGGACTTGCTCCATGGTGCCCCTATGCTTCCTGAAGCCTGCCTGTTGGTCGGATAGAAGGTTGTAACGTTCAAGGTACTGCTGCAGCCGCCCCAGAACCAGCCTCTCGAAGACGCTTGTGAGAGCTATGGGGCGGTAGCTTGCCACAGTGTCTGCAGGTTTCCCTTTTTTGAGGATGGGCACTATCTCAGCCTTTCTCCACCTGTCCGGGAAATGCTCTCTCCACACCAAATTTAGGAAGGCCAATACTGTTGCCCTGGCACCCAAACCGAGCCTGATCAGAAACTCTGGCAGCAGCTCATCGGGACCACAGCACTCTTACCCTTCTTAGTACGTTGCAGTGCTGACTCCAGCTCACTCATGGAGAAGTCCCCATTTAAGAGCTCATGGTCCCCCTCCTGAAGGCATGTTGGGAATGCTGCAGTCCTTGGGGCGTTGGCCTTTGTCTTTGGGCGAAAATTGCTCACCGCTGCGTAATGTTTGCAGAAGAAATGGGCGATATCTTTATCAAAAGTGAGTGTAGCTGTGCCTTTTTTGACGGGGTTTTTCCGAGCTGGGGCGTCATTGTTCAATTTAGATATGAAACGCTAGTCCCTGCGAAAGTCCAGCTGTTGCAGAAAATTTCTTAATGCTGTCGTTTTGGTTGCAACAATTTCCTTCTTTAGAAGGGCTACTTTTTGCTTCAGGACGATCTGATCAGCTAGGGATCCTGATGTTCGGAAGGTCTCAGCTGCTGTATCGCGATCAATCTTCATGGCTTCCAGGTTTTCATTCCAGAAAGGTACATAATCTTGGACCTGGCCGCGTGGCACACTCTGCAGGGCTGCCTGTAAGATGGCCTTTGTGATTCCCTCAAGAGACTCCTCAATTTTGTTAGTCACTAGGTGGACTGTGACGAGCTGGTCCGAAGCAGATGCAAACTTGGTCCAATCTGCCTTTTTGAGGTTCCACCTGGGCCACCTTTTCTCCTTCAGAGCATATGGGCCGAGTGACTCGCTAATCAGCAAAATGCTGTGGCCAAATGCACCTGGTGGCGGGATAAGAGCAATGGAAGTGCTTGAGGCAATTGAAGAATGGACCAACACTGCATCTGGTTTTGATGTTGCACCGGTGCATGCCAAGAATTTGGGCTTCCCATCTGGCGTCCCAACATACTCAACCAAGTTTTCATCAATGAAGTCTTCCCAGGTCTTCCCTACTGGCTCTGTGCACCCATAGTCCCATCTAGTTGAAGGAGCGTTTATGACCCCAAAAAGGATGCAGCGCCGATCCCAAGTGTCTTCAAGCCAAGTCAGATCAGGGTTATTGCGGGGAGGGTTATACACAAAAAAGAGGCGCCGATGGGTCCGCCCCTTCCACACTTTAAGCTCACCGCCTCCAGTTTGTCAGGGTCGCCCATCTCCTTCCATACGGAAAACTCCAGTCAGGGTTGCCTTAGCAGCCAGCAGAATGCCTGACGAGCATTGGCGGCTTCTTGGCAGGGCATATGTTTGGTAGCCGTGATGCTGTCCGAAGCCGCTCCTGCCTCCACTACTGCAAAAACATCAACGTCCTTTTCTTTTACGTGCAGTTGGAGCTCGGAGAACTTGGCCTCAGTCAGCCCGCCAGCGTTCCAGAACAGAGTCCTCAGCGTGGCCTCGGGTCGCGATCGGGGTAGGCGGGTTCGGTGGCCTTGAGAAAGGCCGTTGAAATTGTTTGCTTGATTTCCCTGGCGGGAGTCGTTGCAGGGCCGACAGTTTCGGCTCATGATGTCGCTATAACGTATTGGGCTGGCGTGCGGCGACAGTGCATACGTTCAATATCCTTTCTACAGGCTGTGCAACTGCAGAGTGCAATGAGGACGTCCAGGGGCACGACGAGGACGAGTATGCATCACCCCCTATTTCGATGACGAACTATGGTCTTTGGCTGGTCTAAGAAGACCGAGATACTCCAACCCAAACCGTCTCCAATGTTCTTCTTTTAATCTACGTCTGTACCTTATTCGTCGTCTAAGGCTCTTTCCGTCCACGGCGTCAAGATCTGGTACTCCTTCCGACGACGCCTCCAACAAAAATAACTTTGGCGTCAATGGCATTAAATCTTGAGGATCTTCCGAGAGATACGTAAGCGGCCGCGAATCAACTCGTACTCGTCAACAAAAGGATTGAAATTCGAGATTTTTGTGTCGTCGATTCCGGTGAATTCACTTTTTTGCGTCATTCATGGAAAACCGAAACATAGTCGCCCAGTTTGCCATTCAGATTGAGTTTCTCGATCTTTTTATAAGTTCTCTCCCGAGCGAGAGTCTGATTTGTTGGTAGTGGCGGGTGATCTTCACGAGTAGGCAGTCTGACTTCATACCGTCGCTTTTTCTGTCTGAAACATGTGTGACGCTTTTTCTTTTTTAAGATGGGCTTTTGTTTTAATGTTTTCTGGCGGTCCTCGACAGAGTTGGTGTGAGATGATCCTCTGAAGTCGGAGTCTCGTTTTTTGTTCCACTGCCCTCGTTGACAGGTGACCGTGTGAGGGTCGTGTCGGCCGACGTCTCATTGTTGTTTGGCAGAAGAAATGCTGGCTTGACTCTGTCCAGTGATACTCGTACACTGCGATTGGGTAAGGAGATTTTTTATCGTTTTCTCGTCCCGTTCGAGTACTTTATGCGGTCCCGTATAGGTAGGGCGAAGTGACTTATTTCCTTGTTCGCCTCGCATGAAGTCGTGTGAACTGTTGTGTAGTTCTTTACTCACAAATGAGCGTTGTTGACTTTCGCGAGTTTGTGCCATTTCTTGTTTTAATAGTCGAACGAGGTCGTCTGGTGGTGTGGCATTTTTTGAAGTCATGAAGTATTCGCCGGGAAGTCGCAAGGGTTGTCCGTAGACAAGTTCTGCGGTGCTCTTTGCTTCATCTTGTCTGACTGCTGAGCGGAGTCCGAGCAAGACGGTAGGCAAAATTTTTGTCCCCTGGTTTTTGGTATTGAAGCGAGCAGTCAGCGCCTATTGCTATTGTTCTATTGTACCTTTGGCTTGTGGGTGGTAAGGTATCGTACGCATGCGTTGTATTCCGAAAAGTTTCGTTAATTCCGAGAAGAGGTGTGATTCAAATTGTCTTCCCTGATCCGTCGTTATCCTTAATGGTACGCCAAATCGAGATTTCCACAAACACAACAAATGCGTGCGCGACGGTGGCCTCTTCGATGTTGGAAAGTGGAATCGCTTCGGGCCAATGGCTCAAGCGATCGATCATTGTTAAACAATACATTTTTTCTTCTGACAGTGGCAAGGGTCCGATTAGGTGATCTTCCTGTTCCCTACGATTTTTTTAATGCGACCAGAACGTCATCAATGTAGGTGAAGACGAAGGGCGAATCCCGAAAGATGTGGTCCATAAAGCGCTGGAAAGTTTGCGCTGCATTGCGGAGACCAAATGTCATCCTGGGAAACTCAAAGAGACCGAACGGTGTGATGATGGCGGTCTCGGGTATGTCGTTCTCCGCGACGGGGTTGTGATGGTACGCTCTGTTGATGTCCAGTGTCGAAAATATTTGTGCGCCGTGAAGGTGATTGGTAAAATCGGAAAGATTCGGAACGCTGTAGCGGTCTGGCTGCGTGATTGCGTTTAGACGACGGTAATCGCCGCAAGGACGTATTGAGCCATCCTTTTTTAGCACGACGTGAAGTGGGCTTGACCATGGACTGCGCGGCGGGCTCGTACCCCGTCGGCAGTGGTTTCCTGTCGTACCCGATCACGCCTTTAATTTAGTCGAGACCTTCTGATCGAGGGATCAAATCCATTAACCTCTACAATACATTTGACAGCTCTGCTGCGGAAGTTCAAAAAACAGCCTAGACGCAGGCTGACGTCGCTGGTCACTCTGGAGTCGAGAAAATCAGCCGAAACCTAACAACGATTTTTCGTGCGAATTAGATAATGTGAAGAGGAGTTTTCGTGTACGGTTGAACAGTGATTAGGCTACATTCGACGATTTTCAGTCCATCCGACCTGAGGAGAATAGAACGTTGCGCAGATGATGTGCAAAGGGTGTTGACTGAATATTCTAAAACAGAGGAATTACGCTGATCCCCAGTTTCTCGCCAACGAGGGGGGTGGACCGCCCCGGGCCCCCTGACAGGCGGGACTTCCGAAAAGCTTAAATAAGAAAAAATGAGGATTTTTAGGTTCATTCATGTGAAAAAAGGTTGGACAGCGATTTGACTCCTTTCTACGAATTTCAGTCTATATCCGACCTGAAGAATATAACGTTACAAGTGATATCAGCTAAGGGACTCGGAAGGTTACGGTAACCTGATAACGTTTTCGCTATCAGGGGCTCTCGGATTTAACGAGTTTTTTGTCTTTTTAAGGCATTTTAGACGTGTTTTGAGGTGCGGAGGTGAGAAAGAAGGAAACAACGAACATTTTGAGTGCTGAATCAAGTGCGTTGGATCGTTGGTTGTGGGAAAATTTTCGGGTCATCGGTCGGAGGCCACGAGGGCCGCGTTATCGCTCACTATGGGCGATAACCAAGACTTAATAAACTCGGCTGAAAAGCTGAGAATTTCCAGGGACGGGTCTACCGCCTCTGAAGCAGCAAGGGACGACTCGTCGGCCCAAGCAAACCAGGGCGGAATACCCACCCAGGACAGCAATACGGTGGTTGACGGAAATTTGAGACCGACAGGGACGCGAACAGCGGCCCAGCGGGAGGGTAAGAAAGCCAGGGAGAAAAGTAGGCGCGAGAATAGAGCCCGTAAGGTAGCTGAGGCGAGGGCAAGACAGCCCCTCACGGGTTTTAAGGGGAGGTTCGAACAACAACGCGAACAATACGAGCGCGAACAAGCGTATAGATTACGGGAGGAGAAACGGAACGAAAACCAGAAGAGATTTCGGTCTACCTCGCACCCTACCCCTCCGGGGGAAGGGGTAGTAGGACCGTCAAAAAGGTCCAAGAAGGAGGAAACGGAAGAGAAAGCACGCCAAGAGCATGGAAAGAGGGCCAAAACCTCGATGAATGCCAAGGCGGTTATGGTGAAAGTGGACGGCGGGGCCTTCTCAAATGAGGAGGCGGTCAAGGTAAGAAATTTCGTGCTAAGAGCGCTTATAGCGTGTCAAAGCAAGATCCGATTTGTAGACTCCGGGCTTGTACAGGAGAGTAAATTGTACGTTATGACGTGTGGGAGTAAAGAATATGCGAACTTGCTAATAAGTACGCTAAGGGACGGGGTGGGGGTACATGGATGGGCGATTTACCGGCTCTCGGAACTGCCGATTCCGAAGCGAATCCGGGGAGTCCTTACCGGTTTCGGATTGAGACAGGATGAACTCCTGCCATGCATGGCAGTAGTTAACCCAGATCTCACGTTTCAATTCGATAAGTGGAGCATTGTTAGTTTTGAGACCGATCAGGTGGGGTTGAAAACGGTGGTAACAATCGAGGTCCCGAAAGAAGACGCGGAAGAGGTGAAAAGGGTAGGCTACTTGGGAGTGGAACTGACCCGGGTCAAGTTCTGGGTACTAGAAGCCCGTGGCTAGGGGATGAAACCGACGAGGAGGAAACCGCGATGGAGGTAGAGGAGGAAATAGCGGCTCAGAGACAACAGCCGGGGGGGAGTGGGTTGGTCGTCACGACAACTGCAACAACCCGGCGTCCACCGTTTGGTAGAACTTTGGAGGAGGTGGAGGAAGATTTGCTCAGGTCCCCCAAAAAGGGGGGGGGAGGTAAGTGAGGTTCCTACAGGCGAATACCCAGCATAGTAAAACGGCGGCAGCTGAAGTAGCCGTATTGCTGGGTAAAAAGAAGTTCGACGTGGGACTGTTTCAGGAACCGTATGTATATAAGTCTAAGATTAGGAGATGGAATAATCAATATTATGTGTCTTTTTATACAGGAGTTAATGGAGTGCCTAGGGCATGTGTAGTCGTAGCAGCGGATTTACAACCGGTGCCACTGCGGGCGTACGAGACGAGGGACTTTGTGGCGGTTGCCGTCCAAGGAGAGATACCGGGCGTAGGACGAAAGAAAATAGTGGTCGTCTCGTGGTACCGGGCAGCGGACAGTGATGTGGTCCCGGAGTGCCTGGAACGCCTAAGCGCGGTGTCGCTATTGTAGCGACACCGGGAGCCTGTTAGTGGTGGGAGCGGACGTAAACGCCCACCATGAAGTGTGGGGTTCCTCAAATAACAATCGGCCTGGTGAGGAACTCCTGGAAGGATTGGTAAGATTAGGATTAACTATTGAGAATGTCGGGAGTGAGCCAACTTTTGTGGTGCGTAATAGGACGGAGGTCCTGGATGTTAGTCTAAGCTTAGGGCCGACGGGTAGATGGATTACTAATTGGCGGGTCTGTGACAGATTAATAACTTCTGATCACAGGCCTATTATGTTTAGTTTAGGAGCCAAAGGAGTTAAGAAACCCCCTGGGAGGAATCCGAGACGGACGGACTGGGAGAAATTCGAGAGGACGGTAGGAGAAGCAACGGGAGAAGTATCCAGAAACACTTTAGATGAAGAGGAGAAAGAGATAAGAGAAATTATAACTTTGGCTTTTCAGGCGGCTTGTCCCGAGAGAAGGGTCAAAGAAAGAGGAGCGGTGTGGTGGAATGTCCACCTGAAAGAAAAGAAGCGGAGGATGAACTCGTCGTTGAGCGCGGCTAAGAGAACGGATGGAGAGGAGGAATGGGAGGCGTATCACCGGGCGCGGAAAGAATACAAAAGTGCGATTCGGAGAGAGAAGAGAAAGTCGTGGAGGAGATTTTGCGAAGAGGTAGAGAGCACGCGGGAGGTGGCGAGACTTAACCGCATAGTAAAGGAGGATAGCCGGCAACTTCTGGGCACAATTATTGAGCCGTCAGGTGAAGTAGTGGTAGAAAGTAGGGAAATTTTGGAGTCGTTATTAAGCGCGCATTTTCCAGGTTGTGAGAAGGAGGAGGTTGTGCCCAGCCAGCATAGAGCGCAACATGAAGGAGCGATGAAAGAGAGCGACGCTATTATTAATAGAGAGCGCTTCAGATGGGCCCTAAAGTCGATGGGCCAATATAAAGCACCGGGAATCGACGGGGTATACCCATGCATGTTGCAGAGGGCCGGAGGACGAGCGCATGAAAGGATAAGGAGACTCTTCGTCACATCTCTGGCGACGGGGCAAGTACCAACGCCATGGAAAAGGGTGAGAGTATCGTTCATACCTAAAGGTGGAGGGAAGCATGATAGGGCCGGAGACTTTAGGCCCATAAGTTTAAGTTCGGTAATGATGAGGTTGATGGAGAAGACGCTAGACGGGTATATCCGGGAGGGCATAGGTAAAAGCAGACCATATCATCCGAGGCAGCATGCTTATATAGCGGGGAAATCGACAGAGTCGGCGTTGCAAGAGCTGGTAGGGAACCAGGAGGATACCATAGCCCAAAAAGAATACGCATTGGTTTTGTTCCTGGACATAGAGGGAGCATTCAACCAGGTCACTTTTCAGTGTACAGTGGAGGCTTTGAAAACCTTTCGGGTGAACCCGATGGTGGTTAGATGGATTAGTCATGCTCTGAGGCATAGGTGGATTAGGGCAGAGTTAGGGGGAGAAACGGTAGAAAGGAGGGCAAAGAGAGGAACTCCGCAGGGGTCTAGCCTCTCGCCTAGCCTCGCTGTAGTGGGGAAAACATGGGGCCTGAACTCCAAAATGACCCTATGGTTGTACACAGGGATTATCCGACCAAGGATCCTCTACGGGGCCATGGTTTGGTGGAGGGCGGCGAACAAAAAGGGAAACGCAGCTAAATTAGACAGAGTGCAAAGGCTGGCCTGTCTGGCGACCCTAGGGGCGTTCAGAACGACACCAACAAGACCGATGGAGGTAATGCTAGGACTAAAACCCTTAAGCCTTGAACTGAAGGTACGGGCTATGGAAACGGCATACAGATTGGACTGCATGTCGGGGGAGGTAGGAAACGGGGGGATACGAGAACACATGCGCAGAGTGGCACCGTCCAAGGGCATGAGATCGGATCAAATGGTTAAACAAGGAGACTTTGTAAAGACGATCGTGGTCAAACTATCCCGGGAAACCGGGCAAGGGGGTGATACAGAAGAGATTAAATGTTTCACGGACGGTTCAAAAATTGGAACCGGGAAAGGGAAGGCGGGGTCAGGCATATACATCCCCGGAATGGGGGTGGAAGAGAGCCTGACGTTGAGGAAATACGCGACGGTGTTCCAGGCGGAGGTTGCGGCCATAGAGGCTTGTGCAATCGAACTGAGACGGAAAGGTGCGACAGGTAAGCGAATAACGATATACTCGGACAGCCGAGCCGCCCTCGGGGCCATTTCCAGGCCGGTGGTCAAGTCGGGGGCGGTGGGGAGCTGTAGAGCCAGTATATCGGCACTGCTGACAGAGGGTAACACGGTTACATTAGGGTGGGTACCAGGTCATGCTGGCATCCCGGGGAATGAGAGAGCAGACAAGCTGGCTAAGTCGGGGGCCATGACAGAATATGTCGGCCCAGAACCGGTGGTGGGGATAGCAAGGGAAGTAGGACTCAGTGAAATTCGGGGTTGGGCGAAAGCGGAAGCCCAGGCACGATGGGAAGCAGAAGATCACTGCAGACAAGCGAAAGAGGGCATTAAAAGGTATGATGCCAACACGACAAAGTGGCTGGTAGGGTTAGGGCGGAAGCAAACTAGAAAGATAGTAGGAATATTTACAAGGCACTTTGCAGTTCAGAGACACTTGCACATGATGGGGCCAATAGGGGACCCTACATGTGAGAGGTGTGGAGTGGAGGTGTAGGAGGAGACAACGGGTCATTTAGTGAGAGAGTGTGAGGGGTTTGCGGCAGCGAGGATTGCTATATTTGGGAGGGACAGGTTGACCGACCTAGAATTTTCAGGGCTCAAGGGGTCCGAGTACTGGATTTTCTGGGTAGGGCGAGGAGATTTGAGGAGCCGTGCTAGCCCCTCCGAGTCCGGGACCCGTTGGGTATGACGTAGGGGCCCAATTGGTGGCCTTGGCGTCGCCGGGCTCGGCTTGGCCGGGACGGCACCCACAAAAAAAAAAAAAAAAATGGAGAAGAACCCGCTAATTTGCTGCTAATATTGAGAAAATTAGTAATTATTCTGGCTAAAATTAAGAGAAAGGTTAATTTTCAGCCTGAATTGAAAAAAAGTGCTAATACGCTGCCAAAAATGGAAAAATTGCCAATTTGCACATAAAATATCGGAAAACGCCAATTCGTGGTTAAGATGAACAGAAGTCACTAAATTACGGGTTAGAAACGCTACTACGCTGCTAAAATTACGACAAAGGCGCTAGTTCGCGGCTGAAATATAGGGAAATTCACTAACTCACTGCTAAAATTGTGAAAATTTGCGGCTTCCTCGGTCAAATTTGAGGCTAAAATTGAGAAAAAGCGCCAATTTATGGCTATGGGTGAAAAATTAGCAAATTCGCGGCTGTAACTGAGAAAAAAACGCCGATCCGTAGCGTATGGTTATGGTGAACAAGAAAATGCTAATTTAACGTAAACATTTAGAAAAAACAGCTATTTTGCGGCTAATATCGAGTAAAACGCTAATTTTCAGCTCAAACCGAGTAAAGTGCTAATTCTCTGGTTCCTGCTAGAAAAAATCGCTAATTTTTAGCTAAAATTGTGAAAGATGCCAACTCGAGAAAAAGTTAAGGAACATCGCTGATTCATAGGATAAAAAAGCTACTTTGCTGCTAAAGTTAAGAAAAAGCGCGTGTTTATGTCTATAAGGTGGGGGGGGGGAATACCCCACTATTCCGCGGCTTATTTGTGCTGAATTCCTGGTAAAGTTGACAAAAAGCACTCATTCGCGGCTAAAATTGAGAAATTCGCGGCTTAAACTTGGCATAAGCGCTGTTTGGCGGATTGGTTGGGGAAATAGCGGTGATTTGCCTAAAATAAGGAGAAAGGCCTTGGCTACAATTAGGAAAAGGCCTTAGCGGTTACCAATAGAGGTTTGTATTAGGTATACAATAATTAGAGACTTTTAGGGGCCTCTTGAAGATTTCCGGTTCTTGAAGATTTGTTTCTAAAAATGGATGCGTAAATATGAGGCAAGGTGGGGGTTAAGTTATTTCACGCGTGTGGAAAGGCGAAGTCGTAACACTCGGACTCTCGCGCGGAACGCGCACTGTTGGCTCGATGTCCAATATACCTTTTTCACCGCCCCGACCATGATCGCGAAGAATGTGTATATTTCTCCCATTATTGTGCGCTGCACTCCCAACTTACGACACCATTGCCTTATGTAACGATAACGTTACGTTTTTGCGTATATTTGACGTAGATTTCACGTCGAACCTTGATTATGACACTCAACTAAAAGCATTACGATTAAGTTGGTTCTGTTTTTTTTTTGCTGGTGAGAGAGTGAGAGTGAATCGTATGCGCAGTGTGAATTATTCGCCACCCTCGGGTTATTATAATTGGCCTAATCAATAACACATATTTACCAAAAAGAAGCCATTAAGGTAAAAGATGTGTATAGCAGTATAGTGTTCGGGGGACACCTTATTTCGAAGGCGGAAGGGGAGGCTATGCCCCTCGCAAACCACCACCGTCGTCAACCTTTAACACACTCTTTCTCTCTCTAACACACGAGATCAATATCCAGTGGACAGGCGCTCTACTTTCATTCCCCCTACTACATCATGGGGTCCCACCAATAATCAGGAAGATTTTTCCTTTTTTTTCCGTTGAGGTGAAAAGGAATGAATAGTGACCAGCCCTTGAAACCTGAAACTTTAAATATTTGACAATTTTTTGGGGTGGGATTTAGAGGACTTTCAGCGTTTTAATTGCTCGTCGTTGGAAAATAAAAATGTTATAGTAAAATTGTGACTTGATGGCGGCGCCGGATGAGTTTCCTCGGAGTCATTTGAATACATTTCTTCGCAGCCACCGCTCAAGCGTACACCCCTTTCGATGTTCAAAAGGGGTTGGGCTCTTGCGCGCTTAGCGTTTACTCTCGCCCCACTTTTTTTTTTTATAATCTGCATGTCGTCAAGGGGAGAGAATAGCCTCGTTTTTTTAAAGGGCTGACACACCCCTTATCCAATAAAATTTGCCTATACCGGAACTTTGAAACAAGTCATGCGCGGGGCATAAAGCACACCTTATTGGTTCGACACTTCCGATATACATACGTTTAAGTTGTTGTTTTCAACGATGATGTTCACAGTGTATTTCCTCTATTCTTTATTAAGTTTGTTCCAAAAGTGCTGCCGTAACACCCCCCCATTTTAAATTTATTTAAATTAATTCAGAACGCCGCCCACCCTCTTCACAGTTTTCTCTGAATAATCCCGACAGATCATCTGCCCGCCCCCTCCTCCCACCTTATCACACATCATGGGAAGGTTTGAATAACTTGGCCAACTGCCCTAAAATCAATATTAGCCCTCATCCCAATTCCCCACCCCGCTGACCCACCCACACTATACCCTTTCCCTTTTTCTCCTCATTTAGCCCATTCTGGAGGATTTATCATTCCCATCAAACGCCACATGCACACATGTGTTAAGGGAGTGAGAGGAGGGAGGAAGGTTTTTGTGTTCGAGTTAAAACTTTTTAAAAGAATAATTTGCAAACCCTCATCATCATCATCATCATCCGTCTCTCGTTCAGACCGCCCCCTCCAGTGCACTAATTGAATCTCACTCCGTATTAATGTCACCCTCCCCCCCCCCATTTCAATCTAAACATACATTTATGCGGCTTCCAAACGGACTTCAAAATATTCCAAAGGGGGAGGACTCGGTTCGGAATAACAAAAAAAAAACGTTAAATGAGTTTGTTGACCGTTTTTGTTCACATACTTTCCAGTACCTGAGGCGCTTGCAAAAATGCACGACACAACATATGCACGCTTTGACATTTTTTTTCAGAACACTATTCTTCGAAGGGTTAAGTTCATCGCTCTGAATTTTTTTTATTTCTTCAAAAAAACCTTTCAAGATGTATGTATGCTCCTTAAAGAAGGAACGTATAGTAAAAAAAAAAAAAATGCAAAAGGTCGTTTTAGCAATAAAACTGTTTTTGCTCGACAGCCTGCTAGCGAAAAAAGGGGTTGGAAAAGATTGATGTGTTTTTTAAGGAAAAAAAAAAAAAAAACTGAAATGACTCCACCTGTAAGGGAACAACCCTTAGCAAAAATTCCATATATAGGAAAAAAAAAGGTACTCCGCACTCTAAAAAACGAATATAGAGCCTTCGGCGTTCTATTCTTCTTTTTATACGTATAAACCACCCTCCGGCAACCCTCCAATAAACGCAAATGAAAATTAGGGTAAAAGCTTTTCAATAGGTAGCTATTAAAAACTTCCCCTTCTTTATACAGGGCTTCCACAGAACGGGAAAGTAACTTTTTTTTTTGGGCATCTTTATTTATTTTCGTTGAATGTTTCCCACCGGTCTTTGGTCTCCTATCGAGAAAAAAAAAAAAAAAAAAAATTAAGGGCGACTTTGTTCCCGTTTTTTCAATGAAATCCACAGATTTGGTATAGGAGTTTGCTTTTGCTGCAGGTGGTGGTGGCGGTGGTGGGGGGGGGGTATTTTTTTTTTTTTTTTTCGAGGTCAGGGACGTTCTTAAAAGAGGTCCCAATCGATTCCTTTAGCACCACTTCCGCCCTCTTGCCCGTAATATACAGGAGGGGAGACTTTCAGACTCAAAATGAAGAAAGAAAGGAAAAGAAGCGAGACATGAATGCAGTGGCTGGGTGGCGGAGGGGGGGGGAGGGAGAAATAACAGTGATGTAAACATATGGTGGTGTAAACCGCAAATCAGACACATTTCTTTTACTGGCCTTCTTTTTTTTTTTTAAATGTTATTGTCCGGATGTGTTCATTATTGTAATTATTCACAGTATGCGCACGCTGTATACTATAACAGTAGTCATTCCTTATCGTTCATTTAAAAATTAATATTTCTGTCGTAAATTGTGGTTTTACTGGCGTAGAGATTTCTTTCTTTTTTTAAGTTGAGTTATTTTATTGAGTTAGGGGATAAAAAGGGTAATTTTGAATAAATAACGTGGGCTTATAAAGACAACATTATTTCTCTGGCCCTTACAGACTGTTATAATTATCAATTCCACTTTATGTTATTTAAATACCCTCCAACCTTATGACTTTTTGTTTAAAATTGTTTTAAAAGTTCAGTTCGTTTCTCACACGGTTTATTTTGTCAATTAAAGCCTTATTCTACAAAAGGTTTTATCATTTCAATTTAATTGACAAAATTTAATGAACACTAGGACCAGCCAGCATGGAACGACTTCTGCAGCCTGAAATATTAAATCTCGACCTTACTTCGCCAATGACAGCAATCGAATGGGAACACTGGCATCGGACTTTCCTTAATCTTGTCGCGTCTATTCAATCCTCGGATGACCAAAAGTTGAGAATTTTACACAACTTGGTCTCTCCAACTGCGTTCATCAATATAATACACGGATGTGGAACGTCCACGGACGCAATAACGGTTCTTAAAAATCTTTACGTCAAACCGATAAACGAAATATTTGCTCGGCATGAGCTCCAGACGAGACAGCAGCAGCCCGGAGAAAGTATTGAAAGGTACGTGGAAGCTTTAAATATTTTGGCCTATCGATGTAAATTTAAAGCTGTGTCGGCAGAGCCATGGGCGTAGCCAGCGGGGGCCAGGGGTGGGCAGTTGCCCTCCCCTAGAATCAAAAGCGCAGATTTCGTGGGGCAGGTGCCCACCCCCAAATTCCATCAAAAAGTTAAAATTCAACACTTTTTAATTATTAAAACTTTCGCAGGAATTGCTCAGCAACATAACCAATTACTCGAATTTCGCCTACTAATACATACACATAAAATTCGAAGCAGAAGGCTACAAACAACCCATTTTCTTGATTAATGTTTTTTGAAAAAAAAAAAAAGTTCTCTGACGATGCCTTCAGCAAAAGAAGGCGAAAGCTCAGGAAACGAAGAAGTAGAAGAAGAAAAAAGCCAAAACCCTAAAAACATAACATTAATCAAGTTGTATGGCTTAAAAACTAATAATATTAATAACCCATTTTCTTCATTTTAGCCGTTAAAATGTCTCAAAAAACCGTGAAATTACGCATTTTTATTTATTATTTCAATTGCGACCAGCACTGGGCATAGCCTAACCGCGAATTGGTGCGTTCGATCTGTCAACTTCAGCCGCAAAAGAACAGTTTTTCCTCAATTTAACCTGTGGATGAACGCAATTTCTCAATTTTAGCCACGACAATTCCATCAATCAACAACAAACAGTGACAATTTTGCCAATTCGTTTTCCCTCAATTTTAGCAGCAAATTATTGCTTTTCCCCAATTCTGCCTTGAGAATTTTTTCCCCCTTCAAATTGTAGCATTGAAAAGGTCCACATAACCCGCATGTGAGCGAATTTCATTAATTTTGACTTGGACGTTGCGTCGCGAAACCTTGAAATGGGTATTTTCCTCAATTTCACCTGCGAACGAACAATTTTCCTTAATTTTAGCGGTGAATATAAGCACTTTTTCAAAAATGTACGCGCTCTTTCTCAATTGTACCCGCAAACTTGCCATATATATGTATAAAAACGGTAAATTAGCACTTTTTCGCAATGTTTACCGAGATGTTTGTTTGAGAAGCCACGATTTTGCGCCTTCTCTCAATTTTACCTGCGTGAATAAGCACCATTTCTCAATTTTAGCCGTGAATTGGCGTTTTTCCCCAATTTTAGCCACAAATGAGTGATTTTTCTCAATTCTACATTGAATGGGCAATTTATTTTGTCAATTTTAGCTGTGAAAAGAGCAGTATAACCCGTGAATTAGCGCATTTTCTTAATTTCGTCGCGGACTTGGCATCGTGGAAACTGCAAATTGGTATGTTTTCTCAATTTAAACCGCGAATAATGATATTTATTTCTCACGTTTAACGTGAATCAGCGCTATTACTCAATTTTAGCCGTGAATGGGTGTTTATCCTCAGTCTTAGCCGCAAAATGTCCTTTTCTGGATTTCATCCGCTAACATCTTTTCTCAAGACGTGCCCCCCCCCCCCGTGGCCAACTGTGGACCCGTGCATAGCTGGCTGCCCACCCCTTGATCACGGGCTGGCTACGCGCCTGGGCAGAACAAAACCGGTCCGACTTTATCAGGGATGCAATAAAAAATAAAAAAAATAAACAATAAAAAATAGCAAGTTTACTGTATTTTTTCTCAATGCTTGGCGTTTTTAAAATGGCTGGCCTAATAATTTAACTTATAGCGTTCCCCCTTTTGCACAAAATTCTGCATTTGGGCAGTTCATTTCCACCCGTCTTCA
The DNA here is from genome assembly GCA_038030265.1 of Corythucha ciliata. Classification (NCBI taxonomy): domain Eukaryota; kingdom Metazoa; phylum Arthropoda; class Insecta; order Hemiptera; family Tingidae; genus Corythucha; species Corythucha ciliata. The sequence continues at coordinate 3,594,564 of CM075943.1, read as the reverse complement.
CTGAATTAAATCATATGTTAGAGCTCGTAATGCTCGCTTTTGCGCATTTTCATCATTTTGAACCTAGAAATTTTGGCAGCTAACTCCAGCTTTCCTTATTTGCTCATAATGACTCCATTGCAAGTGTTTTTACCGCCATCATCAGTTGAACGTTTTGGTTGGGTTGCCAGGGGGTAAGATTTCCTCTTATTCATAGCTTGAGATCATCTCCCTCTCACACTCACTCCATCATTCTCTCACAGGACTGCCTCTGACAGAGGCCACTGTCAATAATTAGGTTTTTCGTTATTTATAGGAGAGTCTGTGGTGTTTTTGTGAAGAATTCAGTGCCCCAATATCTCATTTAAACAAGTAGTGGGTCTACCTGGCACCACCAACGTCGTTATATTCGCCAATTGACAAATCAATGTCTGCAGAAGCTCTCTAAGCGAAACGTTCCAATTAAAAGTAAGTAAACAATTCTAAAACAATGGAACAGGCCTAACAAAATTATCAACATGCACGTCTGCTTAGGATGGGAAGAACCTGGCTCTGCAGCATAATGTGTGTTGCTGCCATTTTCCGGACGGAGAAAAAGCTTGGCCCTGTTTTATTTGACCATGACAGAAATAAGATCTTCACTTTTCAAAGTGAAGATCCCAAAGAACAAACAAAACAACTGGAGATATTAGCAGTACAGCATTGGCCCCCGCATCACTGGAAGGAGGACGTGTACTTTTTAGGCAATTTATAGCACACCTGAGTGCTTTTGATTCGGCGTTCCCTTAAAAGGCTTGCGTCTCTCCTTCTAATGCCGCGCATGCGAGATACACTGCTTTGCGCCTAATCAGTGTGGACTGGCCTTGAGTTTGGCACAAGTCATTAAATTCAATGAACATTTTACAGTCAAAAGGCCGCAATTTCAACACTGAAACCATAAGCCGCAACGAAATTGCTATACATTCGGAACTGATGACCCTGTTACTACTGATGATCCAATCAAGAGTTCGCGGTTTCGACCAATTGGTGTCGTTCTGAACGCCCCTAGGGTCGCCAGACAGGCCAGCCTTTGTACTCTGTCTAATGTAGCTGCGTTTTCCTTTTTGTTCGTCGCCCTCCACCAAACCATGGCCCCGTAGAGAATCCTTGGTCGGATAATCCCCGTGTACAACCATAGGGTCATTTTGGGGTTCAGGCCCCATGTTTTCCCCACTACCCTTCTAACCTGACAAAAGGTGCCCATCGCCTTCTGATAAGTTTCCCTTATGTGCTTTTCCCAGCTCAGTCGATGATCTAGCCACTCCCCTTCCGCCGAGAACTGCCCTGTCATATCAAAGGACACTGAAAAAAAAAAAGTATGGTTAAATTCAACCAGAATCTGGTTACTTCAGTAAGAAAATCGGGCTAAAATAAAGATTCCTGTACTTATAGTCACTCCTGCTATACGTTTTTTGTTGAACGAATATAATAAGGTTGCCCATATTGATTGTTTCAATCAACCTTCACTGAGATAGTAAAATTAACTATGCAGTCTTTTAGTTAACTCTACTACATAATTGTCGAGTTATGATACCTGTAAAGCGAGGTGCTTTCAACCAAACATGATAGTAAGCTTGCTGAAACAATCAGTCCGACCAACTACCACTTGTTGGGTAATACAGTAGATTCAATTCACCAGATGGTTGATCTACCCCAAGATTTCCAGTTACAACAAACTGCTGCGAAGCACGTTTAACCAAACGTGATAGAAAGCTGGCCGAAACAAATAGTCCAATCAACTATCACTTGTCTGGTATTATAATAGATTTAACTTTGCAGATGGTTTATCCAACCCGTGTTTTTCAGTTCCAATTCCTTCGTGTGAAGTACTTACGCCCAAACGTGTTGGTAACGTGGGATTGCGACGTATGTCTTCAGCTTCACTAAAGGAGATCACTAAAATGAGAAAATTAAGAACGATTGACACAAATATCTTGAAATCTAAATATATATTTCTATTTCATTTGTTTTAGTCTACATGGGGTCTCATTTTATTGCCTCGGGGAGTGATATTCAAGGTATTGGGAATGGGGCTTGGAAAATCATTTAGGTTGAACAACTCAATTCTCTCAGTTTCACTGACTTCGTAGGAACCTACACGACAATCTAAACCAAAAGTTAGAAATACCTCGCAGGAAAATAATAATAATAATAATAATAATAGCCCCCAGGGGGCATCTCTGTCCGAGATGCTACGGGCGTGGCAAGCCCGGGGTGCCTAGCTGGCCTCAGACTAACCCAAATTCCTCAGGTCTAGGTCGAACCCTTCCCTCTAACCTTATCCTTTCCTAGGCGGCGTGGCGCATCTTCGGGGGCGGTGGGGCTCCTTGTGCTGTGTTGCTCCGTGGGGGGCGTCTTCGAGGGTACAGCGTATGTCTGGGAGTTGATGGGACCTTCTCCCGGTGCCGCTACAATTCCCCCGCACCCTGACCTAGTCATGTCTTAGGGTGGGTGTGGGAGTCGGTGGGTGGGGCCCGAACCTCCTATTAGCCTTGGGGGAGGCTGCCCTGAACCACCAGCGAATAATCCCCCAGCGTGTAGTAGTGCCGGATGGCGACCGGACGGGACCCTGCTGCACGTTGGGGGGGGGGGCTGCGCCGAGGCCACGGATGCGCTTGGGGGCTCCCTCCGGGGGTTGGCTCGCGCTTGGGTACGTCCCGGCGCCTCTTGGGCTGCGTTGCGTCTGCTCTTCCTTTCTTTCCTCTCTCTTAACAAACCTCAATAAACATGAATTCAAGCACAAAAAAACTTGGATCAGGTCCCAAAACTTCTCCCCCCCGCGGGTACTCCCGACCCGCAAGCGAAACCGACACCAACTTCCACAGACCAAACAAACAACCCCGTCAACGCACCCCAACTTCCTGCTTTGGACAATGCTCCAGCAGCGACCACTCCGTTAAATAAACGGAGATGATGATACACAACGCACAACTTTGTTTTTCGCCAAAACTATCTTAGCGAAAGTTTGACAATCAATTGATGAGATCCGAACTCATTTCCTATCTGCAGCGTTTTGAATGCGTAGAGGGAATATCGAAGCGATTAGAATCTCATTCAAAGACGAAACAAGCCCGTACAAGCTAACTGGTCCTTTCTTTTTTTTTTTAGCAAAATTTCTCGTGTTATTACACTAAAACTTGAGATTAGTGCTTTATTCGGATATCTTAACTTATCAAACAAAGCTATGATAGGTGTCTCGTGAGAGCAAAGACAGCGTTGGACTTCAACGTTTCCATACAACTATACTTTTGCCATGAGTTTCATGGCACTGCCAATACTGCCATGGCTAGAGCAATTGTAGGTTCACTGCGCAGGTTACCAAGTAAACATTGAGAGGATTGCTGAATAGCACGACTCAAACAGTCGCATTGACTCGACTACGTACAGTCGTGGTGAACGTCTATGCTTGCCATGTGCCCGAGACGATGTACTTAATAATAGTAATGATAATAATGTATTTAGCCTTTAACTAGTGTTACAAGAATCGGCACGTCAGAACTTGAAAATATTAATTGTCCATGAATTCCTTCAAACTATACAATACTCGATCCGTTAGAAACGACTTTACGTCTTTGATTTTTAAACGACCATCACTATTAATCAGTCCACGCGGTAATTTATTGTACAGAATCGGAGCCATATATGCTGGGTTCAGCTCGCTTTTTACAAGCCGGACGCGCTCTGGAGCCAGCTTAGATGCACCTCGTGTATTGTGCGAATGGATGGATGACAATTGCGGAAACTCATTGAATCGTCTATGGACAAGTTTCAAGCACTCGTAAACGTAGGCTCCGTAAAGAGTGAGAATATTGAAATCTCTGAAGGCACTTCGGCATGAGTCATACCTCTTGAGACCCGCCAGACATCGTACTGCGCTTTTTTGCAGTCTAAAAAGCGAACCAGTTCCTGGAGCCTTCCCCCACACACCGATCGCGTACACCAAGACGGAGTGGAAGTATCCAAAATAAATTATTCTGAGAACCTCATGAGACACGAGGTTCCGGAGTCTTCTTAACAGGAATACTACTCTAGTCAATCTTGTTTCAAGTCCAGAGATGTGGTCTTTGAAAGATAATTTAGTATCGAGGTACACTCCGAGAAATTTTACCACGCTCTGACCAAGCGGTGGGAGGTGGTGGAGGCAAAACGCAACTTTTACAGATTTCTCTCGTTTTAATAGCAGCCCATTTTCGCGGAACCATTCATTAGCTGCAGTTACATCCTCGTCGCTCAGCGAAGCAGCCTGTATCGACGATGTGTGAGTGGTCAGTAGAGTTGTGTCGTCCGCGTACATGAACAAATTACTGTTTCGTATCGCTATGCCCAAGTCATTAATCAGGATGAGGAAAAGGGTTGGGCCTAGAATAGAGCCCTGAGGAACTCCTCGAGTGACTGGTAACAGACTTGAATCCCTTCCGTCTACCGAGACGTACTGGAATCGATCAGACAGGTACGATCGTATGAGAGCCAGGGCCACCCCGCCGACACCAATATTTTGTTGTTTTCAGTGAGTGATACTCATTCCTCAAATAATCAAATTTATAGGTTATAAAAACGCCCTTTTGGGGCAGACGCATAAAGGAAACTGACTCGACTTGAGGATTTTCCCCAAAACAGTAGAGTTTTCTGGCAGGAAATGGCGCACTGCGTGGCAAAATGGACAAATTGTCTGTTCTACACATATATGTAGAGAGAACTTAATTGCTTGGTCCAAATAGGTATGTACTGGATATTTTTACCAAACATCACGCACGCGTCCGTTGCCTTACAGCATGGCAATTTTCAACCAAGAAATTGCTGACTCCTCCCCCCCCCCTTCCACGACCAAACTGGAAATCTGGGGCCTTATTCTGAACGGTCGGGGAAAAATGCCGCACGCGGGATCCAAGGACGCCGAATAAGAAATAACATTACCCCGCCATAGCAACCGCTTTTTGCGGCATTTTCACACGGCTTAGGAATACGGCCCCTGAAGTCGGAAAAAGTTATTCTATCAAGAAAAAGAACAAACAAAACAACTGGAGATATTAGCAGTACAGCATTGGCCCCCGCATCACTGGAAGGAGGACGTGTACTTTTTAGGCAATTTATAGCACACCTGAGTGCTTTTGATTCGGCGTTCCCTTAAAAGGCTTGCGTCTCTCCTTCTAATGCCGCGCATGCGAGATACACTGCTTTGCGCCTAATCAGTGTGGACTGGCCTTGAGTTTGGCACAAGTCATTAAATTCAATGAACATTTTACAGTCAAAAGGCCGCAATTTCAACACTGAAACCATAAGCCGCAACGAAATTGCTATACATTCGGAACTGATGACCCTGTTACTACTGATGATCCAATCAAGAGTTCGCGGTTTCGACCAATTGGTGTCGTTCTGAACGCCCCTAGGGTCGCCAGACAGGCCAGCCTTTGTACTCTGTCTAATGTAGCTGCGTTTTCCTTTTTGTTCGCCGCCCTCCACCAAACCATGGCCCCGTAGAGGATCCTTGGTCGGATAATCCCCGTGTACAACCATAGGGTCATTTTGGGGTTCAGGCCCCATGTTTTCCCCACTACCCTTCTAACCTGACAAAAGGTGCCCATCGCCTTCTGATAAGTTTCCCTTATGTGCTTTTCCCAGCTCAGTCGATGATCTAGCCACTCCCCTTCCGCCGAGAACTGCCCTGTCATATCAAAGGACACTGAAAAAAAAAAGTATGGTTAAATTCAACCAGAATCTGGTTACTTCAGTAAGAAAATCGGGCTAAAATAAAGATTCCTGTACTTATAGTCACTCTTACTATACGTTTTTTGTTGAACGAATATAATAAGGTTGCCCATATTGATTGTTTCAATCAACCTTCACTGAGATAGTAAAATTAACTATGCAGTCTTTTAGTTAACTCTACTACATAATTGTCGAGTTATGATACCTGTAAAGCGAGGTGCTTTCAACCAAACATGATAGTAAGCTTGCTGAAACAATCAGTCCGACCAACTACCACTTGTTGGGTAATACAGTAGATTCAATTCACCAGATGGTTGATCTACCCCAAGATTTCCAGTTACAACAAACTGCTGCGAAGCACGTTTAACCAAACGTGATAGAAAGCTGGCCGAAACAAATAGTCCAATCAACTATCACTTGTCTGGTATTATAATAGATTTAACTTTGCAGATGGTTTATCCAACCCGTGTTTTTCAGTTCCAATTCCTTCGTGTGAAGTACTTACGCCCAAACGTGTTGGTAACGTGGGATTGCGACGTATGTCTTCAGCTTCACTAAAGGAGATCACTAAAATGAGAAAATTAAGAACGATTGACACAAATATCTTGAAATCTAAATATATATTTCTATTTCATTTGTTTTAGTCTACATGGGGTCTCATTTTATTGCCTCGGGGAGTGATATTCAAGGTATTGGGAATGGGGCTTGGAAAATCATTTAGGTTGAACAACTCAATTCTCTCAGTTTCACTGACTTCGTAGGAACCTACACGACAATCTAAACCAAGAGTTAGAAATACCTCGCAGGAAAACAATAATAATTCCAAGTCCGACGTGACGTCGGTCGTCTTTCAGGAGGTGGTCAATTATTAAGTGACACAACCTCTTTCTGGCCTGATGATCCAGTAGCCCAGCCCCCGAAAATGCGTCTAAAAGATGTCGACCCGAATGAGTCTCCTCGAGTATTCGTCGGAGCTCCTACGGACATTGTAGAATTGGTTACTAATTATATATCAAAATCACTTACGTTTCCGCTATCTACAGAAGATTCTATGGACACGGTACTTCCGCTGCTTGTCGATTGACTAATGTTATCCACAATATCGTTGCAGGCCTCACGAGAGGGGGATAACTCACCGTTGAAAGGATCCTGTAAACATCATACGTGCAATGATTATTGTTTTGAATTAAAAATATCTTACTATAGTAACACAATGTCACAGTCAAATGTGATAAAAAAGTACGACATTATGGCCAAGATTCAAAACCATTTCCTTCCATAGACCCTAACTTATACAGGGTGGCCCATGTTGGGTGGTACACACATTTTTGGGTTAAAGTACACCAAACATGCAGTCGGAAAAAGTTATTCTATCAAGAAAAAGAACAAACAAAACAACTGGAGATATTAGCAGTACAGCATTGGCCCCCGCATCACTGGAAGGAGGACGTGTACTTTTTAGGCAATTTATAGCACACCTGAGTGCTTTTGATTCGGCGTTCCCTTAAAAGGCTTGCGTCTCTCCTTCTAATGCCGCGCATGCGAGATACACTGCTTTGCGCCTAATCAGTGTGGACTGGCCTTGAGTTTGGCACAAGTCATTAAATTCAATGAACATTTTACAGTCAAAAGGCCGCAATTTCAACACTGAAACCATAAGCCGCAACGAAATTGCTATACATTCGGAACTGATGACCCTGTTACTACTGATGATCCAATCAAGAGTTCGCGGTTTCGACCAATTGGTGTCGTTCTGAACGCCCCTAGGGTCGCCAGACAGGCCAGCCTTTGTACTCTGTCTAATGTAGCTGCGTTTTCCTTTTTGTTCGTCGCCCTCCACCAAACCATGGCCCCGTAGAGAATCCTTGGTCGGATAATCCCCGTGTACAACCATAGGGTCATTTTGGGGTTCAGGCCCCATGTTTTCCCCACTACCCTTCTAACCTGACAAAAGGTGCCCATCGCCTTCTGATAAGTTTCCCTTATGTGCTTTTCCCAGCTCAGTCGATGATCTAGCCACTCCCCTTCCGCCGAGAACTGCCCTGTCATATCAAAGGACACTGAAAAAAAAAAAGTATGGTTAAATTCAACCAGAATCTGGTTACTTCAGTAAGAAAATCGGGCTAAAATAAAGATTCCTGTACTTATAGTCACTCCTGCTATACGTTTTTTGTTGAACGAATATAATAAGGTTGCCCATATTGATTGTTTCAATCAACCTTCACTGAGATAGTAAAATTAACTATGCAGTCTTTTAGTTAACTCTACTACATAATTGTCGAGTTATGATACCTGTAAAGCGAGGTGCTTTCAACCAAACATGATAGTAAGCTTGCCGAAACAATCAGTCCGATCAACTACCACTCGTTGGGTAATACAGTAGATTCAATTCACCAGATGGTTGATCTACCCCAAGATTTCCAGTTACAACAAACTGCTGCGAAGCACGTTTAACCAAACGTGATAGAAAGCTGGCCGAAACAAATAGTCCAATCAACTATCACTTGTCTGATATTATAATAGATTTAACTTTGCAGATGGTTTATCCAACCCGTGTTTTTCAGTTCCAATTCCTTCGTGTGAAGTACTTACGCCCAAACGTGTTGGTAACGTGGGATTGCGACGTATGTCTTCAGCTTCACTAAAGGAGATCACTAAAATGAGAAAATTAAGAACGATTGACACAAATATCTTGAAATCTAAATATATATTTCTATTTCATTTGTTTTAGTCTACATGGGGTCTCATTTTATTGCCTCGGGGAGTGATATTCAAGGTATTGGGAATGGGGCTTGGAAAATCATTTAGGTTGAACAACTCAATTCTCTCAGTTTCACTGACTTCGTAGGAACCTACACGACAATCTAAACCAAGAGTTAGAAATACCTCGCAGGAAAATAATAATAATTCCAAGTCCGACGTGACGTCGGTCGTCTTTCAGGAGGTGGTCGATTATTAAGTGACACAACCTCTTTCTGGCCTGATGATCCAGTAGCCCAGCCCCCGAAAATGCGTCTAAAAGATGTCGACCCGAATGAGTCTCCTCGAGTATTCGTCGGAGCTCCTACGGACATTGTAGAATTGGTTACTAATTATATATCAAAATCACTTACGTTTCCGCTATCTACAGAAGATTCTATGGACACGGTACTTCCGCTGCTTGTCGATTGACTAATGTTATCCACAATATCGTTGCAGGCCTCACGAGAGGGGGATAACTCACCGTTGAAAGGATCCTGTAAACATCATACGTGCAATGATTATTGTTTTGAATTAAAAATATCTTACTATAGTAACACAATGTCACAGTCAAATGTGATAAAAAAGTACGACATTATGGCCAAGATTCAAAACCATTTCCTTCCATAGACCCTAACTTATACAGGGTGGCCCATGTTGGGTGGTACACACATTTTTGGGTTAAAGTACACCAAACATGCAGTAAAACACTTTTTTGTTAATGGCCTATCATGATTTGCTTTTGAGTTATAATTTTTTTCAAATATTTTTTCCGAGAAAGAGTAGTTTTATCCAAAAACCAGCTTTTTCCCAGCTTGAAATGGACTTTTCTGAAAATTTGGTGGCAGTTTTGAAATCTACGGAAAGTTTTTCACGGGGAAAGACAAATGTCAATCTTAAAAGTTGTCAAAGCCTATCCAAGAAACGTGGTGATTTTGTCTCACTAATGCGAAAAATCGAAAATTTTTCTGCTTAAAAAAGAATTGTACAGTGTTTCCACAAATAGCTCTGCAGATTGCCAAACCTCACGGTAATTTCTCCATTTACTCAGCTTCCTGACAGTTTACACACGATTCTGGAAAATATTCTGGAAAATATTTTTGAAAATTGGTGAACATGTCTTCACAAATAGTATCACATAATATTACGAAAACCATAGTGACAATGTCACATTTGGAAGTTTGCTAAGGTTGAACTACAATAATTTCAACAAGTTTAAGAAAATATCACAATAAAAAATTATTGAATGAAGACGACTATTAAATGACTTCTAGAAAAAAACTAGAAAAAAATCTAAGAAATATTCAAAACAATAGATTACTTTCAAATTACTCGCAAACCTGAAGGCAATCGAGGAAGTATTTAAAAAAAAAAAATATGAATAGTGACAGAAAGTTACAAAAGGATCTGAGAAAAAACGAAGCACAGATGAAATATTTTACGGAATTATGAATAGCTCCCTTCGTATTTCCGTTCGGTTTCAAGAATTTAAGGGAAAAAACAAATGCTTTAGTGAAAAATGAGAGAATTACGTACAATCTGTTTCAGCATTACTAAAACACGCACATTTTGCCGCGTATTTAAGCTTTTCTCTTTTTCAGCCCCGAAGTTGCGTTGTCTTCTCGACTTCAGCTTGAAATTCATAGCTTTTTTCGATTTAGAAATGAATTACAGCTTTCCCCCCCCCTGATTTTAGCCGAATTAATCACCAGAAACCACGAATTAACTCCAGTGTTTACCATGTTTGTCAGAAATTTTGCCGCGTTTAGAAGCTTTTCTTCTTTTTCAGCCCCGAATATTGCGTTGTTTTCTCGACTTTAGCTTCAAATTAACAGCTTTTTCCAGATTTTAGCCCAATTAATCACCAGAAATCAGGAATTAGCTGCGGGTTTTCCCAATGTTTGCCGCGAATTAGCGATTGTTTCTTAATTTTGGCAGCAAATTACTATTTTTCTCAACGAATTAGCAGGGAATTTGCGATTTGTTTTGTCCTATCATTCATGAATTAGTTTTTCCTTCAATCTCAGGCGATATTGCTTCCGAAAACAACGCTTTTCTCATTTTAGCCGAAAACAGGACAACAGAAGGACCCGAATTTCAAAAGAAGGACCTTTTTAGGGTCCTTCCAAGAGTTTTGAAAGCGGCAGGACCACGGCTTGAAAAGTAGGACCCGTACTTCCGAAAACAGTACCTCTGGTCACCCTAACTATAGGGTCTCATACGAAAGCGCGTTCATTTCTGATTACTCGAGTCAATTTTGGGGGCAATTGCAGCAGCAGCCATGCGGTAGCGAATTTTCAACTAATTTAACCCCCTCTTTCACATCCTTCCCGTGGACCGATTCGTCTGGATCACGAACTCGTCCGAGATATTCACGCTATTGATTTTTAGGCCAAATTTGGTTGCCCTATAGGTAGAAAATTGCGATCATGATCGTGCTAACAAAAAAAGGACCATATATATATATAGCAAATTGAACCGACCTCGGATTCGTGTTCTAGGGGTTCTGAAACATGAAAAAAATGTACCACGACCTATGTGTGCGACCAAGGGCGAGACCAATAGTGCGTTTTTCAAATGAAATGCACTGAAAAATGAAGAACATTTCAAATCGGGAAGAAGGTCGCTTTTCGGGAGTACTCAGATCGAAAAAGCAAGAGGTGTTTTGGAATCGTATCTTATTCGAAATCGGGAATCCATTGTACAATTCGTTCTGGAGTCATCTCTCACAGGCGCCATGTGGATCAAATGAGGAAGATTGGTCAAGATATCAGTACTGACTAAAAAAAGAAAAAAAATATATTTTTTGTTAGGGGAGGAGAATTGTTGTGTATTAACATTATGCTTTGATCGTTCGTGATCGTGTACGTGAATTATATAAAAGGTACATGCAACTGATAGCATCTTAGTTATACTGAGCCGACCCCTGTGAGAGTCCATATTATTTTTTCTCAAGCATCACTAGAATTTTTCGCTTCGCTTACACAACGCTAAATTTCTTAGTTTATCGCCGCAGGAGGTACGGTATAGCATTTTCATGACACTGGTCCTTCTCCACCCCTCGGAGTGAAAGAAACCCTTCCATTCCCCCGTTAATTACTAAGAAGTTGAAAGATCGTGAATGGGTGGGTGGGGGAGGGGAAAAAGGAAATAAATTCTATTTATTCAATCAGGCCTTATTAGAGGAGCATATTTATGTAAGGTAGGCTGGGATTGGGCGAGTCGAATCTCCCACCACGGTGGAAAAAGGCCGGGCCTCTTTTTTCCTTCCTCTATATACCGTCCCCTGACCCCGGCGTGTTTGTTCGATGGCCAAGGTGGTGAAGTGAGGGGTGGAGGCGGGTTTCTCCCCCTCCTTTTTCAACTCTGGTGGAAATACTTCCCCGTAAAAAGGGAAAGGTGGTGGGGTTGGGGAACACGAGGAACATTCTCTCCCGAAGGAAGGAAAAAAAACGAGGTCTATTAAGTTAGTACGAAGTCAGTGTCTCTGTTAAGAGGGAGGTTCAAGCTTAAGCAGAAGGGAAAAAAAAATTTTTGTTCGCTCTTTTTTATTTAAATAACTTTTTCTTTTCTTTTTTTTTAAAAAAGTATATGTGTGCCTGTCCGAACAACCGTGATTCAAAGTGGCTGTGCAAGGGAACGAGACGAGGCCTTCCTTGTGGCTCAATAATAACAACGGCGAGGAGAAAATGCCGATGATTCTAACGCCGAGCTATCGCGATCCGCAGCCCCAGCCGCTTGACTTTTCGGTGAAACCGACCTACGGTCATCTGCATCGTCATTTCATACATTCGAGCAATTCGGAAACATCGGACGATGAAGGGATCGGGCCGCCGGGTAAGTGTGACTTAAAAAATTACCCCCCCCGTCCATTAATTCGACAATCTATGTGGACCTTGTGCGCCTATAAGTTTCAACCCTATAAGCTCGTACGTAAAAACGAGTCAAATATGTACCGATTTATTGGTCATGTAACGAGAGGGCCCCTCACCCCTAACTATCCAACAGTGCAGACTTTTCTTGTTTAAAGAATGTTTAATGTTCTGCTTAAATTCCAGAATATCATTGCGTCATTATGAAATAAATATTCATCGATTTTTTTTTATATTTACTTCCACGAAACAAAATGGGTGGGACGAGGGGGGCACACCTTAAATCAACAACACTCTTAAAAGTATTTGGAAAAATGTGCTGAGCTTCCAAAAAATGTTCTATATAGGTGTCATTTTTGTATTCCATATTTTGATGATAGAGACAGCGTGTGAGTGAGGTGTTTTCTAATTTCCTTGTTTGATTATTATCATTGTGACAGGCTTACAAGTATTTATTTCAGTTTATTACCAAAAAGCATATTGCGTTGATAACCAAATCACTTTCACGAGAGATTAGTGTCACTCTCCCCCCCCCATTCAATACTTCCCGATCGTGTCATCCCTTTTTATCTACAGGTGCGTTAAAAACTTGTTTATCCAAAAAGGCCTTATCTCAGGAATATTATAGAGAGAAATGCCTGGGATGAAATTAATTTTTCGTTGGTTTAATTTAAATCGTTATCAAAACTAAGTGAGAATGAGGGAGAATGTTAAAAATAAAAAATATGTAATAAAAATCAATTCTCTGGCCATCATCATCATCTTTGTCGTCGTTAAATGACGAAGAATGAAAGAGGTCTCTTTCCTCCTAAACATATGGCCTTTCATTCCCTTGCCCTCTGGAAGACACAATGATCCATTCAGGTAGCCTTTTCGACCCCTCAACCCTCCCCCTGTTCACCTAAAACGCGCCAAAAAAAAAAAAAAAATTTTCAAAGCTCCTGCACATTCCAGGTGTAAACATTTTAAGTTAAGGCACCCTCCGGTCTCTTCTTCACAACTCTCGTGTGTTTCCCGCCGCAGTACAATAAACTAAACTTTGGTCGTGTGTCACCCACCCCTTTTTTTTTTTTTTTTTTTCGGTTTAAGGGCCAGCCTTGCTTTTTAAAATTGTAATGCGGTAGTGAAGGTGACGGTTTCCTCAAAATGACGAGCGTATCATTCCTTTCATATAATGACAACGGCGAATCCTTTTTTTTGTTCCATAAAAATATGCCAAGGGTTAGCTGGCTTGAAAAGGAGCGTTAATCAAACTTGTTTTTTTTTTTTTGTTTCGTTTTACCCTATTCTGTTTAATTGCGTTATTGTATTACATACATGGACGGAGGGCGGAAGATCGCAGAATCCCCCCCCCTCCCACTAATGCGTTTAAGTGGTAAAATTTCTCTGGTCCTCCTCCCGACATATAACTATTGCACTTTCCGCTCGTAATTTTCTGTATATCGTGCTACCACACTTATTGGGGCAATTAAAACGGCGTATTTTAAGGATGAGTTGTTGACATTTTCGATTTTGCTAGAAATTCACGGTTTATGACTGTAAGAAAAAAAAAACAAAAAACAGAATGGTTCAGTACAAGAGGACTATTTAGGCAGGAGAGGGAAGAAATGTTAACTTTGTAAAGGTCGTTTAACAAAAAGTAATGGGGAAAAGATGGTTAATTGCCCTCGCTTCCCCACATCGTCTCTCCACTCTCTCTTGTTTTTTCGAGTTCCGGTGGTCGTTTTCTGGAAATTCTATCCTTCAAAACGTGTTGCTCATTAGACGAATTCGCGAGTAATAATTACTAATAAAAGTGAAGTAAAAACAAAAAACGCGCGTCGTTTCCTTTCAAAAACAGGGGTAAAAAAAAAAAAATCTCTAGGTATTCGAATCCATGGTCATAGAGAAGAGGTTTCTTCCCATTTTTCAATGTAACTGTGAAAATTCGGGGGGTTTTCGTGGCCCCCGATCGTTAAAAAAAAAAGATGCAACTAACCTGTTGCTCTTGTGTATAATAGAGTGTTTTTTTAAAGGCAAACACTCTTTTCCCCACCCTATATATAAGCGTGGTATGTCCTCCTAAAGGCTTTAACAGTGTTTTAAGAAGGACTCTATGGTGGAACCCGCAGGTTTTCCACTATCCCTCACCAGTGTCAACCCTCGTCACAACTTTTTTGAATTATGACCATCACCATTTTGACCTTTTTTCCCTAGTTTAAATGGTTTATTTTTCGAACGGCCTTGGGGGGCGACCGCAAATTCAATTTGAACGATTAGCGTTTGAATTACCTTAACTTATTTGAGCCTGAAATTTCAAGTTTCTTGGCCCATCAACAGCCAGTTTTTGAAGCAAAATTCTCCGTCGTATAATACCGAATATTCCGTTAAGCTGTGAAAATCCGTCGGTTGAACACAGTCATCGATTGAGGCTAATTTCCGAATTTCGTGGCCGAAAAAAAAAAAATAGTCCGAATGCCCAAGGGCTTTTATAGCCTAAAAAATGTTTAGGGTGGCGCCCTAAAAAAGGTGACCAAAGTAAAGTTTTTAAGAGGGTAAAATTATCAGTTGAGGTGCATGAGCCAAATCTGTTGTTAAAGCTCAATTAGCAGCTTCTTCCACGAATATTCGTTCCGTCAAATTTCTGTTCAAAAACATCTAAAACCCTATACCCTAAACATTGTAAAAGATTCAGGGGAAATTGGGACAAATCAGCACTCAACCTCCTCTCGGCTGTGGATGGACGCTCCTCCGTGAAAATACTATAGAAGAAAGTTATAACGCGAATCTCTTCCCCCCCCCCTCTCCCATCGTTAAAGGATATGACATCAACTATAAAGCTTGTTTTTACACAGAATTTCCCATATTGACATGCCTATTTTTTTTTGTCTTCTGTGTCAAACGCTAATGAGGTTTTAAAACCGCGCATCCTTAATGAGTAACCCTCGATGTGCTCACGCCACCAGTACACACCCTTTTCCGTCGTCGAGAAACTAGAACGGTTAGAAATACCGAAAATAGGCATATATTTACACTAAAACACTTCCTATATTCGCACTGCGAAATCCTCTTTCTCTTTAAACTAATGAGGAGAATCCGATCTTTTTTTTTTTCTCTCTTCTTTATAATACTAAAAGCCGCTCTCTGAGGAGACCGGTTTTCATGTCGAGAAAACATAAAACTATTTATTTGAGTAATCACACTTTTACATCACGCAGATTATTCGCTATTAAAACAAAGAAAGACGGGCTCGGTGTGATCAGGTGAGGGGTTTCTGTTGGAGAGAAGGGCTTAAGTATGTATAGAAAGGAAAATTAATTTTAATCCCTCCACTGCTGCAAGACTGTGTCTAAAATCAAATAAAATAAAAACTTGAAAAATCAAAAGATGCGGTTCTCCGCTTTATTTAATATTTAATAAAACGCCGCCTTTATTTTATTGCCTTCCCCGAAAGGCCATTCATTAGGCGCGCAATCAACTCAAAACTGGATGCTCGCGTAAATGAATTTTCAGACTCACCGAAAAACTGAAGATTTTAGAACACGTGGAAATCATGGAAAATGTAATGGCGTTTTCCGCATTCAATGCGCAAAACACTCGTGTGGTTTAATGCCCGTATTTATGAACGCTCCTTGACATTAAGGAATCCTTAAAAATTCATTATAGAACAGGTGTTTTTTATTGTGATCAAAACTGTTCTCATCGGTTCCTTGACTCAAGGAGGCTTCAAGGAACGTTCATAAAATACGGGCCTAAGTTTTCCCACCGAATTGAAGGGACTCTACTGTAGTGTGTAAAAACAGCTATAATTCTCGGCACGGCCCCGTATAAGGTCCGGGTCGACCACGTGGGTTTATACGGTCTATTTAGCTCAAAGCAAAGCTTAAACGCTCAGTCAAATTTAGAATTTTATACACGAAATTGTTTAAACCCTTAGCAATGCTCAAACGGACATTGTCGACCCGGTCCTGAGGCCTGTTTCACACGATTAACAAGAAATCAACACCACACCACAGAATACGACGGACGTAAAAGTTGACGAGTGTTGAGTTGATAGTCTGACAGACGGTATCTTATTTGTGTACACGCTAGCTGTGGTGTGGTGTTGATTTCTTTTGATCGTGTGAAACAAGCCTAAATCTCATGTGTAAAAGTGTGCCTAAGGATTGTCTATACATTGAAGAAGCCTGCTGTTTTAGTTTTTTTCCAAAGCGAGTTATACGAAAAGAAAGCTGCCTTTTTTAACTTCCTTTTTTGTTAAATATTGTGATTGGCGAGCGAAAATCCCCCTCGTAGTCTCACTTCTCTCTCTCATTACCCATCGCGAAATAGCCCTTCATTCAAAAAAAACTAAAAAAACAACTAAATCATAGCGCTCTCTGATGCGTATCATTTAGGTATAACTCTTAGCATAACCTGGTAAGTAAGCTTGTTCTGATTCGGGTCATGTCACCCTTTTGATGACAGTCATCTTTGTAAAAAAAAAAAAAAAAAATGCGTGCAAGCCTCCGTAAAACATGTACAGTTTTGGCATGCGTTGATTGAAGGAAAGCTGTGGGGGTCTGGTTGAGTCGTCACGCCCTGTGCTTAACCCGCTCGCTTAATTATGCAGAGGGCGAGCGAGACCGTTTTTATTGTGAGGAAGACGAAAGACAATTTTTTACAACGTTTAAATCGCTCGAATAATAAGGCCGTATGGCGTATACACACCGATTAAGGCCCATTTTCATAAACAAAATTAATGATCTCGTTTTAAAGTTGATCGTGATTAGAATGCCAATGACGACCCATATGAATTCTGATAGTGTGTTTTACATTGTAATCCGTGATTAGTTTGTTGATCGTGGTTTAAGAAGTTTGTGAAATCGGGCCTAAAACGACGCCGGGATGCGTGTTGTCCGCAGCGCCAATCGCCACCGCTACCGCGCGAGCTTGTTTCACTTCTGGTCTTGGCCCCCCCCCCACACCACCACCCCTTTTGGAGGCATTTGAATTTACGGTCCAGTCAGGTCGGGACGTTTCTTGACGTCGCTTTAACAATGAAGTTTATATCAATTCCAGCCTAAAATACGAAATAACGATATTTGAGACGTTCGCTGAGAAACAACGCTCATAGCCAGGGAGCTGAAGAAAAGAGCGCTTGAGAATGATTAATTTGGGTGCTGAGGCTCAGCCGCAGCCCTTTGGAGGAGGAAGGCACAGAAGATGTCAGTTTAAAGTTTAAAAAGCTTAAATTCGTTGAGGAATTTCCTGCATAGAGCGCACTGGTATATAGTTCACCAACTAAGAACCCGCAGTGCTGGAAACCGGTCAACCAGAAACTAAATTTGCACGAAAATGTTTGTTATCCGTCAAAAATTATAACGTCTCTGCTGGGAAACTGTCGTTGTTGCCTCCTAATCAGTATTTCTGTCCAGAAACTGGCAATTTTTTTTCCCCTTGAGAATGAAACTTTCGGAGCTTTTCTTTAAAATTTGGTCCCCTGGTAACTGCAGTAATTTAGTCCATCCAATTGGAACCGCAAACATGTTTTGAAGTGTGAAAAATCCGTCATACCTGCCAAAATACCCGTGAAAAGGATTTTTAGCGAGCCAGACCCTCAAAATTTTGGTTGGCTAGTGTTCAAAATCCCCGAAAATGGCTTGGGATTTCTCAATTTCATCCGTAAATTAAGGCTTTTGCTCAATTTCAGCTGATAATCAGAGCGGTTTATTATACCGTAGACTGTTTTATCCCGCGAATGCTAGTATTCTTGATGTTGGCCGTGAATTGACGATTTTACTCAATTTTAACCGCGAATTGCTGATTTTTCTCAATTTTAGCTGCGAATTTCGCGTCGTTCTTCATTTTTGACGGGAATCAGCGCTTTTTCTCAAAATTTCCCGTGAATGAGCTTTAGCTCAATGTTTGCCGTGAATTAGCGATTGAGTTCATGTTGAATGAGCGATTTCTCTGAATTGTTATTTCAGCCGCGTATTTATATTGATTTTCTTCGTTTTTACTCCAGAATTCGCTCTTTTTCAAACTTCTATAGCTTTGCAGTTGCCCCCTTGAAAACAGCACATTTAACACGCATTCTCTTAGCTTCCTCGGGGCTTACAGAAACCGAGGATTATTAGCGAATTTTCTCTGATATTTTTGCCGTGAAATTGCCTTCAAAAGCTACGAATTGGTACTACTTTACTGAATTGGTGCTGTATTTTTCTTAATTTTAACATCACTTTTTCTTTATATGTCCGTCAATTAGTGAATTAATTTAATTTAGAAGACCGATTCTCCGGACAATTAGGGGATTACTCCCCTCCTCACCGCACCACCATAGTCACAATTTTAGTTTAATTCTTTATTTTCAACCTCCCCACTCCCTCGAACTCACAAACGTGACTAGGGTGGTGCTGTGAGGGGGGGGGATTAGTCCCCTGAAAAAGTCCTAAGACAAGGGCCGTCTAAAATTCAATTAATTAATTGCTGGACGTATAAAAAGTAAAGAATAATAATGTTAAACGTGCACTGACCCGATGTGTGCGTTTGAGTTCCGAGAGGGAGTTCGCTCTTAGCGTGAGCCTCTCAGGCTAGCTCAGCGGTAGAGCGCCCCGGCGCGAAACTAGGAGGTCGTGGGTTCAAATCCCACGTTGAGAGCAATTTTTTTTCTCGGAACTCAAAACAAGTAAAAATAGTAAGTATTTAGCTACAATAAAGTTTAATTCTTTATTTTCAGCCTCCCCACTCCCACAGAATTCACAGGCGTGACTAGGGTGGTGCGGTGAGGGGGAGTAATCCACTGAAAAAGTCCTAAGACAAGGGCCGTCTAAAATTCAATTAAGAAATTAATCTTTTAAATCAAATACGTACTTCTTTACTTGTTTTGTGTTCCGAGAAAAAATTGCTACCCAGGTGGGGGAATTCGAACCCACGACCTCCTTGTTTCGCGCCAGATGCTCTAACCAACTGAGCTATCCAGGGAGTCCACGCAAAGAGTGAATCCACCCAGGAGAAATCCCCTCCAATCGGGGTCCAGTGCATGTATTACGTCACTTTTTCTTTATACGTCCGTCAATTAGTGAATTAATTGAATTTAAAAGGCCCATTCTCCTAATTGTGTAATCCCCTAATTGTCTGGAGAATGGGTCTTCTAAATTCAATTAATTAATTAATTTTAACGCCAAATAAGAGTTTTTTTTCTTAATTTTAACCTCGTAAGAACCTTCTTGGGTCTCCTTGGTCACTTGCATTTGCACCAAAAGCATCAGCACACCGGCACGGATTTATTTCCCCGGTCAGTAAAACGAATTGATTCCAAATCAGCGCTGAATCGAATATTTTAGCCCGCACGAAGACTGCTGAGCACCTGAGCAACCTTCTTTTTTTCCCCCGCAAATCGTTGAAAGACGAGCCCGAATCACTGTCCAGCCGGATACCACGCCTCCTTTTTGACGTTCGTACATCCACTCTTTTTTAAAACTCTGATCAGTGGCCCGGGGGGGCTTACTTTTTTAATTGTTTAAAAATTTAAGATTTCCCAGAAGAATTTCCATCCCCCCCCCTCAAGCTAGTAAAACAAACGCTCAATACGGGCATTCTCATTCCAAAAGAATTGTATACCGTATTGGAATCATCAGGGTGGGATGACTCTTAAATTAAATAACGCAATCTAAAATTTTATAACTTGCGATTTTAGAAGGCCATTAGAACTGAATTGGTTCGATGATTTTGAAACTCTCAAGTAGTCCAGTGACACTCGTAATATTGTTATTTAAATTTTCAATTTTTTAATATTTTCATTCTTTTACCGCTCACGTGAGCACACAATTTTTTCCTGGAACACTCGATGACTAACGTGATTTTACAGGCTTACGTTTAAATCATCGAGATAGCGCTGCTCCTCCCTCCCTCCCCCCTCATGTTTTCCTGCTTCAATTTTTTCTTTATTTTACTTTAAATGCTTGTGTTATGAGATTGAGAGAAAATTAATGAAGGTAGGGGCATTCTGGAAAGGTCGGAGTAAAAAAAAAAATGCGAGCGAAACGAAGTTTTACACGGAAGGGGGGAGAGGAATTATTTTAATTCTCCAAATAAATTAAATATTAATCTTCCATTTAGCAATTAGAAATATTAATAATGTTATTATGTTGGTTTTCTGAAGCACTTAAAGTATATACATATACATATATAAAAAAAAAACAACCCGTCTCCTTTGTATACGATTCCCCCCAAGGACGGGCCAGTTTTTTCTCCCTCCCCCTTCTCATCATCACATAAGACAATCTATTCGGGATTTATCTGTATACTCTTCCCAGAAACAGGGCTTGACTTTAGGGGTGAATCATTTTTTTTAAGGCTTTCGAGCTAGTAAAAATCGACTTCCCTGTACTACAGGTATCCAAAAGAGCGCAATTGGGAAATTATACGCTTGCCGGAAGAGTTGATTAATTATTCCGTTTATTACGTCTCTTTTTTCATCAATCTTTCCCTTATTTGAACTGAACAATCGAATTAAATTGCCGCGTTGTAATCTTGGTTTTTCTACTAAGAATAATTTACATTTTTTCTATTTTCTCTTGGAACCATAAAGTAAAAATGTTCGTATTATTAACGCCTTTATGATTGAAATGGTACAAAAAAGGATTAATTTATTATCGCCTATCACGATTGGCGGACATAAAATCTGTTCGTACAACAAATATTTCCCTCTCTTTCCCAAAATAACAATTATTTTAAAATGGTTTCCCGCTTCCCCTTACAATTCATTTATTGAGATGAAGTCGCTTTGATAAACACGGGAAAAAAAAGGTGGAGAGAAACTTCAAAAATTGCCGGATACGAATTACCAAGCCCGAAGATGTTTTAAAAACAACGAAAAACTATACATAAAGAAGGAAAAAAGGAAGCTTGAAATGAGCTAGGTGTCTTGAGGGTTGAAGAGGTGTGGAAGGGGCCTTTTTTGGTTTAAGAAGAAGAAGAAAAAAGAACAGGTGAGAGAACGTTATTCGCTTCTATACCGACCTGCACACCCTTGTCGGGCTCTCTCGGAAGATTTGCATAAAAATTTAGAGCAAGGGCTTTTGCCTTTTTGCATAGAACTCTCTTCGGAGGTGTTGGGTGTGTGTGTATATGGCTTGGAGAGGGTCACACTTGCTGGAGCAAGCGTGACAAACGAGCGACTCCTCGAACTAATGCTTCTTGAAGAGGGAATGGAATCTTAAAAAATAAAGAAAAAATTACAACCAGAAGCGAATAACTTGACTCGATTAATTATATACATATGTATACGTTAAAAAAAAAATGGTGGAGTTGCAGGGCAGGGGTGCATCTGAAGATGTTATGGCTCTACACCTGTACAAACCAATTTCACTCGCTAAGAAGAAAGTTTCACGTAGCGAAAATCGAGGGCGATGAGGAAGATTTTTTTTCCTTCAAATACCAGTAGTTTCAATGAAGGCGGCAACCTTTTCAAAAAAGAGAATTCCTTCAAAGACAAGAAAAACAATACGATCGAATACTCTGCCAGGGCATTATCTTAACGATCTAACTTAATTTAACCATTCATTCCGGTTTTCGGCTTCTCTCACGCTCTATCATACACACTCACACACATACACTAAAAGAGGTCAATCCTGGGAGACGACGTGTTTATTATGACAAGAACATTCCCCCCTTTCCCCCCCCACACCAATCACTTCTTCACCCAACGACATTATGAGTCTTTCCTATAATGTACTTTGCAAGGTCACGCGGATCTACTGAACAACGTGGTGAAACATGCTTGTGTGGGGGGGGGGGGAGAGTAGTTATGAATATCCCTGTTCACCGATCAAAAGCGGGTTTTGGCGTTTTTTTTTTTTTCACTTCTAATTAAGAGAACCCCCCCAACCGTCACACATATTTTCACTACCATCAACACCTAAAGAATTTGCGTGTGAATCTATCGAAAAACAGATGTTTCGGGGAGGGGAGGGGAGTTAAAAATTTGACAAAAAAAAAGAATAAAAACAATTTTGTCGCCAGGTTTATTGCCCTCTTTTGATCTATAAAAAAAATCTTGAGTAAATACTAGCGTCAAATTATTAGATTTTTGTCTTTTAATCTGAGGAGAAGATAGTTAGGAACGCAACCACGATCATTTTAAAGCAAACGACGTCAATTTTATGATATTTAAGTTCTTGTTATTAACATTATTACCCTAGAGCTCGATTCAGACGATAACTAGTTTTTTTTTATCCATGGAACGAACAGTTATTGGTAACCGTCCTTGTGATTAAGCCGATTTGTCTGTATGAATGACATCGATTTAAAAAATATAAATAAAAAAGGGAATAAGAAAAAAATAAATAAGAAAAACGATATTTTAAGAGAACTCTATATCAAAAAGTTAATAATGAAAGGTTGAACGAAGTTCAACCACCCGATGGGTTGATCATTTCGTGTGACTTCAAATACAACACGAGGTTCAAGATGAATCCGAGTGTGAGTGTGGTTGAGTGGGGGGGGGGGGGAGAGCGAGCTAAAAACTCAGAAACGGATGACAGAGATTTTAAGGTGCCTAAATCTGCGGTTTGGAGATTGACTGTGGTTTGGACCTTTGCTGTGGTTGGACCTTGGCTTTCCGACGCCATCACCACGTTGGACCACGTGCTTAATCATCACGGAAATTGCCGACGGGCCGTGTCGAGGGGCCAGCCCTCCCGTCTTAACCTCGCCAATGCCAAATGGCCTGCCTTCTGGGTCCTCGTGTCACGCGGAACAACAACCTCCATCTTTCTCGATGTCCCGCCGGATGACACGCGAATCACTGAACTCGCTGAAATAATCATGCGTGGAGCCTTCCGCAGTGCGCCACGTCTTCAACCCCCATCTCGGCCAACGGCACCCTGGTGGACTCCAGTACTCGGAACACCACCCCGTTCGCCACTGACGAACTCTCGGCGTACTCATGGAGCCTCCCTTACCTTCTACACCACCGAGGGAAGTTCGGTCCACGACCGCTCCTCTCCGCCGCTCGATCCTCCACCGACGTTCGGGAGGACCCTGACCGGGACCACAGTGACCCTAGCAAGCTACCGACCGAGATATCACTCCTATCAGTTGAAGCAAAAGCACTGGAACGCCTGATCCTCGATCGACTACCAAAGTCTACTTATGAACGGTGTCACCGATGGCAATTCGGAGGAATTCCTCATCTATCCACAGAACACGCAATCATCAACCTCCAGCAGCAAGTTAGAAACTCCTCAGGCCGCATTGTATCTGTGGCCTGCTACGACATCGGTGGACCCGGCGTCCCGGCCAATATGTACTGACTCCTTCAAAGTTACCTCAGTAACCGCTCAGTCCAGCTGCACGACATCGGGCCCTCGGGGTCCTGGCCTGCATACTCTGGGCTCTTGGCTTCGCGCCCCTTTTTACGGGAGTTGGAGGCGGCCGGCCAGGCAGCCACTGCCTTTGTCGATGACCTGGCCATCGTCATATCCGCAATGGATCTAAATTCGTTCCGCAGGGAGTTGCCACCTGGTGTGACTCCCGTCGCCCAAACATAAACTACGCGAAGTCGTCTCTGACACTTTTCAAAGGATAGTCCCTCTCGGCTCAGCGTCATCTCCGAATGTCCGACAACCAGAATATGCCGCTTACTCACCCCGTCTGCTACTTGGGTGTGATGCTAACGAGGACAGGACTGCCCATGCAGCACCTAGCTTATCTTGCCCGCACCATGTGGCTTCCTACGAGGGATCTCTGGGCGCGGTTGGGGACCGTCGTTTCAAAGGCGAATGAGATATTATAAAGCTGTCTTCGTCCCCAAGATGGCCTATGTGCGCGCCATCTGGTGGCCTTTGGCTCGTTCACCTGGCCGAAAACTCATACGAACTATATAACGTCGCTTCCTTATCGCAGCCCTCAAGGCGAACACAACCACAGCGCATCTCACGCTCCACATCCTTGCTGGCGTTCTTCCAATGGACCTTTGAGCTGGATGTCCGAGCCGCTTACACGTGTGGACGTCTCCTGGGCAATACCCCACCACTGCCATCTTGGCTAGCCCCCATCCCGCTCACTCTTGAAAACGCAGACTGGAAATGGCGCCGGAGCTGGAAATGGTGCTTCCTTAACTACCCGGCAGTCCAGCTCATTACTGCGGGCATGTATCCTTTAACGCGAAATTACATTTTCACCGACCGAAGAGACAACCCTGACTGCCCAAGCGGAGGCGTTGGCCCAGACCGCCGAGCACATCCTACTACGATGCCCTAATTACCGGGGTGCTACGAGAAAAATGGAGCATCCCCTCCAACCCTGTTGTCGCCTCATCAACAGTTAAAGCTTCAGCACGCCGGTTTCTCGGCTTTGCCAACGCGTGGTGCAGCCGTCGAGGAACACCCACCTGGACAGCAATCGTCATCCATGGATACTCAGGACCTCTGGCGTACCAAGGCAGGGGTGAGGGGGGCGGACCGCCCGGCGAGCCCCCGTTCGGATGGGGCCCCTGAAAAGCTTAAACATGAAAAAAATTGGGATTTTTAAGTAGAAAGAATGGCTAAAATCGCTTGTACAATTGAGAAAAACGCTGATTCGCGGCGGAAATTGAGAAAACGCATATTTTTTAAAAATTTTATTCCATTTGCCGACTAGTTTCTTCGACTGAGACAAACGTCAATGAGACAAACGGTAATTCCATGGGTAGAATAAGAGAAAAAAATTAGTTAAGAAACGCGAATTTGTGGAAAGAATACACAAAAAGTGCTAATTCGCAGCTGAAATTGAAGGAAAAAAAACGCTAAAATTGAGAAAAATGCCTGAAATTCTTGCAAAACTAGTTTTTTCAGCGAAAAATGGAGAAAAACTCTAATTCTGGGCTAGAATTGTGATTAAGCGTAACAACATGCGGCTTTAAGACTTGAGAAATATCCCTAGTTCACAACTGACATGGAGACAACGCAAAATCACGAATTCTTAGGGCAAACTCGGGACTGAAATTGGGAAAAAGCCCTTATTAACGCGGCTAAAACTGAGAAAAACGCTAATTCAAGGACAAAAAAGAGAAAAACCCGAATTTGCGTGTTAAAATTGAAGAAACAAGCTATAATTCAAAGCTAAAATTATGACAAAGTGCTACAATTTAGCAGCTATAAAAATTGAGAGAAAAAGGGAATTCACAGCTCTCACTGCTTCACAGATTCTTGGGGCAACATTGGGACTGAAATTGAGAAAAAGCGCTAATTCACGAGTGAAATAGACAAGAACGCGAATTCACGTCTAAAAGTGGAGGAAAACTATAGTTCTTGTAGCTAAGGTATGAAAAATTACGATTTTACGGATAAATTAGAGAAAAAGCGCTGAAAATCGCAGCTAAAATTGCGAAAATGTGCTAATTCACTGCTAAAATTGAGGAAAAAACGCTAATTCACAGCTTGAAAATGAGAAAACGCCAACTCGCCTATTCTTGGGGCCACTTTCGGGGCTGACACGGAGAAAAAGCGCTAATTCACGCGGCTAAAATTTAGAAAAACGCTAATACACGGATAAAAAAAATGAAAAACGCGTATTTGAGTCTAAAAATAGAGGAAGACGCTATTCACTGCTAAAATTGTGATAAAGTGTTACAATTTGGCAGCTTTAAAAATTGAAAAAAAACGCAAATTCACACCGGAAATTGAGATAACGCCAACTCACGGATTTTCGGGGCTGAGACTGACATTGATAAGAAGCGCTGATTCACGGCGTGAAACAGAGAAAGACGCGAATTCACGTCTAAAAATGGAGGAAAACTTTAATTCTCAGCTAAGGTCCCTATAAAAAATTGCGATTTTTACGGATAAAATCGAGAAAAAGTGCTATAATTCGCAGCTAAAATTAAGAAATGTGCTCATTCACTGCTAAAATTGAGGGTAAAAAATGCGAATTCACAGCTGAAATTGAGAGAACACCAACTT
Source organism: Corythucha ciliata (assembly GCA_038030265.1). Taxonomy (NCBI): domain Eukaryota; kingdom Metazoa; phylum Arthropoda; class Insecta; order Hemiptera; family Tingidae; genus Corythucha; species Corythucha ciliata. Next base: position 3,568,325 of record CM075943.1, on the reverse strand, counting down.
GTGGATTCTCGAGGCAACTTGGGGAATGAAATCGAGAAAAAGCGCTAATTCAAGTGGCTAAAACTGTGAAAAAGTGTTAATTCACGGGTAACAAATACAGAAAAACACGAATTGGCGTTTAAAATGAAAAAAAGCGCCAAAAAAGAGCACTCAAACGCTACCCAATTTGCAGATTCTTGAGGCAATTTCACGGCTAAGAGCTTATAAAAAGCGCCGATTCGCGTTAAAAAATGAGAAAATGAGCTAATTCGCGGATAAAATTGAGGGAAAAGCTACAATTCGCAGTATTATAGCAATTAAAACATGCTAGTAGAAATGAGAAAAAACGCTCATTCGCAGTTTAAATTGAGAAAACGCACGTATACGGTTTTCGGAGGCAATTTCGTAGCTAAAATTGAGAAAATTATGTACTTCAACGCTACTAAAATGTATTTCTAGTTTAATTAGAGACTGAAGGGCCTCCTAAAGATTTCCGCCCCGGGCCCCGATTGGTGTTGTTCCGCCCCTGTCTTTACGAAATTACAAGTATCCTCCTCGGTCTTGTAATTCTTATGAAAATGCACGTTTCGAGTCTTAGGAGAACTTGCAAGTATTGGGGGATTTCTGAGTGGCTGGGAACACGGTCTAGCCAGTCCCCGAGAGGACCCAAAGCTTGATGATTTGAATGATTGATGAAAATGTCATAGTTCGGAGCAAAATGCTGGTGAATTCGCACGTTTCAGGGTAAATATCCGGAAATTGAATGTTTGACGAATCTACGTTCGCGGACTCGTCATATTGATGTATATAGGTGCGCCCATCTGTACATTTGAGGGGCCGACATGCTTCCACGGTGCCCAGGGCCGGTGATGCCTCCGTATCTGGCCCTGTCTGTAGCTAAATTATTAACAGTTTTTGGATAGAAGTTGGTTATGAGCACAATAAATGGGGCGCCCAATTTTACTTCACAGTTTTGTATACAAGTCAAAATCTACGCCCGCCGGGCACGTGTCCCGTCCTGTTTGTCCGGCTTGTGTAGGCGGGCCCGGGCGGGGGGGGGGGGGAGAGCTCAATTTTTCAATAATCACGTTGATTATTCATTTTTTCAAATTAGGTACACATATAGAGAACGGTTTTAACGCTTTCTATTCCCATCGTATCTTTATTTACTCTCGATAATGTAGACTATCGAGTGTCATGTGAGTCACTTTCAGACGGGAAGGCCCCGTGTTGATGAGTGGTGGTGAGGGAAAAGATGGGAAACATGTTGTGCAATAATATTTATTCAGCTTAGGTTATTCTCTTTGGGCGATTAATTCCTCCTTTTTTTTTTCTTTAGGTTCTCACGACTCCGATCGATTATTATATTTTCTTATCCCTCCGCCCAAATTTCCACACCACCGTCCTATTTCTCCGTTGGGTCAATATAGAGTCAACTCCTCGTGACTTCCTCTCAAAGGCATTGACACCTTCACTCCAGGAAACGCGTTTTAATTTCGCTTGAAAAATTATGTAAAACTCTCCCGAATCGAGCTCCCGCTCACCCCTTGATTTTCCCAGTTAATGACGTCGGTGAAGACTCAAAAGCCAACCGCTCACCCCCCCCCCCTCATCATCATAACACCACTATACCAATCCCCGAAACTCCCCCCCCCCCACCGCAATGAAAAGTTACTTTAAATAATAGCTTTAATACCGAGCCTCGTCGGGTGATTAATCTGCCACTGGCAGGAGGGTCATTACTGCCACCTTTTATAAAGTGGAAGGGAAAAAAAAAACCTTCAAGAGACATTTAGGCCGCGGGACTCTCTTTCATTTAAAGAGATTTTTACTTATCTTCATATGATGATGTTGGTAGGAGTGGTGGGGAGGGGAGGGGGGAGGATTAATACTGTTTTGAATTTCTGTCTCCCGTCTCCCCTGTTGAAATGCCGGAATGTCGTACGTGAACTTTGAGCTTTATACAAAGTCTTAAAAAAAAAAAAGCGAGATTGCCTTCCACTTCTTTTTCCTTTTTACCTACTTTTTTTTAAAGCTCCAGAATGAAATTCAAATGTGAAATAAAAAAAAAAAGAAAAGAATTTCGCCTTGTTTTAACATTAATTTGTCACTGTCCTACTAATTGCCTTGCGCCGTCTTTTTTAATTAATTATAACCACTCGGTATGCAAAGGAGAATAAGTACGTAAAAGGAACGCATTTATCCCGAAAGCTTTAACTTGGAACAACTTTAGAGACAGAAATATAAATAAGAGAAACCAAGAAAGAAAAAATTAAACTAATTGTTGAACTTTGCCTCGTGATTTTTTTTTTTTTTTTTTTCTTAAGACGCGACAAAATTAAGGCACCGAAGGAGAAAAGTGGCAAGGTCTTGAAGATGATTCTTTAGTTTTCCTAGAAAAAGAATGTCACGTAGGTAAATGTATGACTCAGCTTTATAACAATTTAATAATTTTTTTATTATAAACGAAAATCCCAAGTCCCTTTACTGTAGAGAAAAAAGTGTGCTGAAGTTGCAAGGCATCAAAGGCTTCCACTGCACCTGCTGATGAAATATGGAAAGGGAAAAGGCGTCCCTATACGATGTACTTTTATCTAAGTATAGTTTTCTTTAGGTATTTCGACTGTTGTGAAGTCGGTTACAGCATTTTTTATTAGCGTAGAGGCTGCTTTGAATCTGAAAGCTAAAATTGCTAAGTTTTCCTGGTCAAAATAATTGGGGTATTCACGTCAACCATCGTACTGTTTGTAGTTTTGTACTTTCGTTGTTGGAATTCATTCGAAACTTTATTTCCCTGGTAACAAACACTCAATTACGAACAGTACGAAAGTTGACGTGAACACCGCTAATATGTTTTGCATTTTGTATAATCCTCTCCTTCTTTATCGGTAAACTCAAGTTACGTAACTTCTGTTCGAATGGGTTACATTAAAAGTCAAACACTAAATTTTCAAACAAAATATAAGAAATTCACTCGCTCTGTTGCCCAAATTGGTGTTGAATGGGAAGGGAGGGGGGGGGGTCGAGGACAAACATTCAAGCCTAATATGATTCATCAATATTATTTAGTTGTTATTGAGAGGATGAGAGACCCTCTTAAACTCTCTTGTCGTCACTTTATGAAGGAAACATTTCAATAATATGAGACAAGCTGATTGGGATTGGGGGGGGGGGAGTGAAGAGAAAATTAGGTATGCTCGTCAATTGTGTAAAACCAATAATGAATTAATTGGATTTTGTTGTTATATTGATTGTAATACGCATAAAACAGCATTAGGTGTCAAGTGTTTGTGGATGGAGGGGCAATGGGTAACAGGTCATGACTTCTGGCAGTCTCGAGGAGGTTAACTCAAATATTTAGGCCCGAAATCTGGCAGTTTGAAACCTTATGACTGAAAATCTAAATTCACGCGGTGAATTAGACGCAGAAGCTGGTCAAACCTTGCTTTCTACGAACAAATTCACCTCATGCCCATCTGAAAATGTGTCAGTTCAGCCCAATATGACCGGTGAATTCGAAAACTGGCAATATACTTGACCATGAAACTGCCAGAATATGTGGAACCTGTATGGCCTTCCGAACAAATGGAATTATTCTCGACGACAATCAAATTGCACTCAAAAACATCAGTCAATCTATGTATACTCAACGGTTCCATATCAAATGCTCCTTGAAGGGCTCATTTGACCCCAAAACTGGTCTTGTAACGCGCTGAAACCAACATTGACCCATTTTATAGTTTACTATTCGCGGATATCTTCCGTCCTACGTTTCAGTTGATTTATCATACCAATATTGTTACTGAAAGATCAGTTTCTTCGACTAAATCAACGTACTTCTTGGCGGATAATCAGGCTCAAGGGACATGCCCCCCCCCCCCTATGAACACACTGCAGGAGCCGAGGGACATTTTTAACGGCTATTATCAGCACCGGTGAGCGTTGACATCGCGGGAACGGCGCAGACAGTTTAGCGCCACTGGAGGACCTTCACGTATCGGGGGGGGGGGGGCAAGGCCATTTCTTTACTTTAGGCAAATCACCGCTATTTCCCCAACCTATCCGCCAAACGGCGCTTATGCCAAGTTTAAGCCGCGAATTTCCCCATTTTAGCCGCGAATGAATGCTTTTTGTCAACTTTACCAGCGAATTAGCGCTTTTCGCCGCAAATTAGCCGCGGATTAGTGGGGTATTCCCCCCCCCCAACTTTATAGACATAAACACGCGCTTTTTCTCAACTTTAGCAGCAAATTAGCTTCATTACCCTGTGAATCAGCGATGTTTCTCAACTTTTTCACGAGTTGGCGTTTTTCACAATTTTAGCTACAAATTAGCGATTTTTTCTAGCAGGGACCAGAGAATTAGCACTTTACTCAGTTTGAGCTGAAAATTTGCGTTTTACTCAATATTAGCCGCAAAACAGCGGTTTTTTCTGAATGTTTACGACAAATTAGCATTTTCTTGTTCACCATAACCATACGCTACGGATCAGGGTTTTTTTCCCCAGTTTTAGCCGCGAATTTGCTAGTTTTTCATCCATAGCCATAAATTGACGCTTTTTCTCAATTTTAGACTCAAAGTTGACCGAGGAAGCCGCGAAGATAGCGAAGAGCTGAAGATTAGCGTTTTACTCAACATTAGCCGCAAAATAGCGGTTTTTTAAAAAATGTTTACGACAAATTAGCTTTATTTTTGTTCAAAATGACCATACGCTACGGATTCACCCATAGCCATAAATTGTCGCTTTTTCTCAATTTTAGCCTTTAAGTTGACCGAGAGGAAGCCTTTTCCAAATTGTAGCCAAGGCCATTTCCTTACTTTAGGCAAATCACCGCTATTTCCCCAACCTATCCGCCAAACAGCGCTTATGCCAAGTTTAAGCCGCGAATTTCCCCATTTTAGCCGCGAATGAGTGCTTTTTGTCAACTTTACCAGCAAATTCCCTGACGGGACACAGCGTATAAGCTTAATCCGCCAGGGACACGAAAGACGAAAATTGTGAAATATACTTGTAATATTGAAGCGTGAATAAACAATTGAATTGAATTGAATTAGCGCTTTTCGCCACAATCCCCCCCCCCAACACCACCATGATTCAGCGATGTTTCTTAACTTTCCTCGAGTCGGGTTTACCACAATAATTTTAGCGGTTTTTTCCAGCAGGGACCAGGGAATTAGCACTTTACTCAGTTAGAGCTGAAGATTAGCGTTTTACTCAACATTAGCCGCAAAAAATCGGTTTTTAAAAAAATGTTTACGACAAATTAGCTTTTTTTTTTGTTCAAAATGACCATAAGCTACGGATTAGCGATTTTATCTCAGTTTTAGCCGCGAATTTGCGGGTTTTTCACCCATAGCCATAAATTGTCGCTTTTTCTCAATTTTAGCCTTTAAGTTGACCGAGAGGAAGCCTTTTCCAAATTGTAGCCAAGGCCATTTCCTTACTTTAGGCAAATCACCGCTATTTCCCCAACCTATCCGCCAAACAGCGCTTATGCCAAGTTTAAGCCGCGAATTTCCCCATTTTAGCCGCGAATGAGTGCTTTTTGTCAACTTTTCCAGCGAATTAGCGCTTTTCGCCGCAAATTAGCCGCGGATTAGTGGGGTATTCCCACCCCCCCACCTTATAGACATAAACACGCGCTTTTTGTCAACTTCAGCAGCAAAGTAGTTTTTTTATCCTGTGAATCAGCGACGTTTCTCAATTTTTTCCCAAGTTGGCGTTTTTCACAATTTTTAAAAATTAGCGATTTTTTCTAGCAGGGACCAGAGAATTAGCACTTTACTCAGTTTGAGCTGAAAATTTGCGTTTTACTCAATATTAGCCGCAAAACAGCGGTTTTTTCTGAATGTTTACAACAAATTAGCATTTTCTTGTTCACCATAACCATACGCTACGGATCAGGGTTTTTTTTCTCAGTTTTAGCCGAGAATTTGCTAGTTTTTCATCCATAGCCATAAATTGGCGCTTTATCTCAATTTTAGCCTCAAAGTTGACCGAGGAAGCCGCGAATTTTCTCAATTTTAGCAGTGAATTAGTGAATTGCCCTATATTTCAGATGCGAATTAGCGCTTTTTCGTAATTTTAGCAGCGTAGTAGCGTTTCTAACCCGTAAGTTAGCGAATCCTGTTCATTTTAACCACGAATTGGCGTTTTGCGGTATTTTAAGTGCAAATTGGCAATTTTTACATTTTTGGCAGCGTATTAGCACTTTTTTTTTTTCAATTCAGGCTGAAAATTACCCTTTCTCTTAATTTTAGCCAGAATAATTACTGATTTTCTTAATATTAGCCGCATCAGCATTTTTTAAATTTTAACTTTGGATTAGCGCTTCTTCTCAATTTTAGCCGTGAATCAGTGTTTTGTTTGTTTGTTTTTTTTACTTATAGCCATGAATTAGCCGTTTTTCTCAATTTCAGTCACAAAGTTGCCCTCAGAAGGCGAGATGACGGAATTAGAAAATCTTAAACACTTCATCTGCAAATTTTTTCCTCAATTTTAGCCGCGAAATAGCGCTTTTTTTCACTTTTAGCCGGGAATAGCTCTTTTTCCCTTGATTAATGTTGTATTTTTAGGGTTTTGGCTTTTTTCTTCTTCTACTTCTTCGTTTCCTTCCAAAAAAAAAGGCAAAACCCTAAAAATATAACATTAATCAAGTTGTATGGCTTAAAAACTAATTACACTAATAACTTTTTTTCCCTATTTGAGCTGAAAACTAGAGTTTTATTTTATTTATGTCGGGCTAATTAGTGAATATTTTCAATACTAGCTGCGTTTTTGTTTTTGGTTTTTTCACATTTCAGTCCCACATTGGCATTTTTTTCCTTCAATTTTTGCTTTGGATTAGCGTTTATTGTTTAGTTTTAGCCTCGAACTTTTAGTGATTTTCCCCAATTTCGGCCACGGGTTAGCGATTTTCCTCAATTTTAGCTACGAATTATTATCTTTTTCCTCGTTTTCAGCCACATATTTCATTTTTAGTAGAGAATTAGCACGTTTTCTCAGTTTGAGTTGAAAATTAGTGTTTTTCTTGATGTTAGCCGCCCTAATTAATTTCTTTTTTTAATTTTAGACGTGTTTTTTTTTATATTTTAGGCCCGCATAAGCAACTTCTTTCTACTTTCTGCTATGGTTTAGCGCTGGTTCTCAGTTTGAGCCTCGAAGAAGCTATAGGGATTTGCGTTTTCTCAATTTCAGCCGGGAATTAGTGATTTTCTTCTTTTTCATATCCGCGAAATAGCGTTTTTCCTCAAGTTTATCCGCGAATTAGTGATTTTTCTCCGTTTCAGCTGTTAAATACCGTTTTCTGATAATTTTGCAGCGAATTAGCATATATTTTCGCCATTTCAGTCGTGAATTTGCCATTTTGGCCCAATTTTAATCTGAATTAGCGTTGTTTTTGTGGATATCAGCCCCGCGATGTTTTTTTAAATTGTACAACCTTGAATTGTAGCCGCGGGCTTGGCCCAAAAACAACACTTTTGCATTGATTTCTACATTTTATCCGCGGAATGGCCGTCATACACTGCGAATCGACGATTTTTTTTCTCAATCTCTGTCTGGAAGTTGCATTGTGAGACCACGAATCAGCGCTTTTTCGCAGTTATATCCACGAATATTAGCGCATTTTCATAAGTTTTTGCCGCGTCAGCCAGTTCTAAATTGCCTATCAGTACATTAGTGCGCTTGTAAGGACCTAACGAAACTGGGGACGGTCTATTTTCTCTATTTTATTCATGAATTTTCCTCAAGAAGGTGCAAATTTATGTATTTCAGCCACCAGAATAGCACTCTCGGGGGGCTCAATCGAATAGTCAGCCCACACTCTTTGCTGATATCACTTGACACGTTATATCCTCCAGGTCGGATATAGACTGAAATTCGTAGAAAGGAGCCAAATCGCTGTCCAACCCTTTCACATGAATGAACCTAAAAATCCTCATTTTTCCTTATTTAAGCTTTCCGGTGGCCCCATCTGTCAGGGGGCCCGAGGCGGTCCGCCCCTCCTCGCCCCTACCTCGGCACGCTACTGAGTTTAGCGACGATTTTTGACATAAAAGGTGGGTAAGGCGTTTATGAGCCTTATCGTAGCTCAGGACCCCGCCTCTGCACGCACACAAAAAGGCCCCCCACTCTTTTCTGATTCGTGGTTTAAATTTAGAGGCTACATCGACCGTTTCTAGGCTGAGTAGCCGGCTTTAGGAATGAAATGAACGGTTCTCTTGCTGAGTTCCAATCTATTCTTAAATAACGTGATATTTCTGTGGTCGATATAGTCACTTTCTATGGCTAAATTAATTAACTCTTTCAGGGATTATCTGGGGTAGATTTCCCTTGCTGCCGTTTCGTAGCCAAACATTTTTGTTTGCAGATGATTTCCCTATTCAAATATTGTGCAATAAACTTGAGGATGGGGCCCACTCGCTGGATGCTATAAACAGTCTAGCCAAGTCTTGGTGTTCCTCGAACGGGTTATGCCTCAATCGTTGGAAAACGCAGAGCATGCGTCTTGCGTTGTCTGGTCAGAGTGATGACACTCCTATTAAGTTTTTTGGGGGTTCTGGTTAGACTCGAGGTTTTCACTTTCACGGGCGGTGCATATTAGACGCTGATAGTGCGGTAAGTTATGGCGACTGGTGTGTTCCTTTTGCGGAGGCTTATAGGGACGTTGTTAGAGCGGGCTACTTCGCGCATGTGCATTGCCATTTGTCATACCGGGACTATATCCTTTGGGGTAAACGGCTCCGGCGGCCAAAAGAGTATTCAAAGTGCAAAAGAAAGCCTCAAGAATCTTAAGCTGCGGACAAGGGTGAATCACTGCCGAGATTGTTTTAGGGAGTCAGACATACTGACATTGTCGGGATCGCCATTGCTAAGATAAGCGAGGCACAAGGGTCATTTTGTTCTTGCCGTTCTCAGGGTCTCTCAAAGGTGATGACGGGCTTACGAGCTGTTTCGATTCGGCTATTTAACGGGAGTTTAAGCGATCAATAAAGAGACACCTTATAGACAAAGAACGTTGTCATTTTGACTCTTTGCTGCGGGTCCCATCCGCCGCTCCGTCACTTCTTCGATCTGTCTTTAAAATTTTCTGGTGTACATTATTGCGTGCATTGCGCAAGCGCGTTAAAACCAGGTGTTGGCCGCAATTGAAATTCTTTTAACAAATCAACCTTTTTTTTTTCTCCCTTAATATTAAAATACCGCTCGAAGATTGCGGATTCAAGTGCTTAAAGCATAGGTGAGGGTTACTGTTTTGAGATGCGGGATGACGAAGAGGGGGGGGAGGTAAATGTCAACTCTACGCGGTAGCTACGTTATTAGTAATATAACGTCGTGAACGGGAAAAATAGTTTCCCCTTACTATCCTCTCGTAGAGAAATCTAAAGGGTGGTGGGGGGGGGGGAAGAGTACAGACTACTTTACAGATATAGGAATGCCCCCGTAGAGAGATTGACCGCAGGTCATTAGACTGATGACTGTAAAGATTTTCAAATCTTGTGTGTGTCTGCTTTTATGAAATGTTCTTCCCATAGAAAAGGGGGGGGGGGAGAGGGCGGCGGCGGCAGAGGAGGAGGTGGCTATGAAATACACATTAAGAGGGATGGATGGGGGCATTGAAGAGCGCGAGTGGGAGAGTTTTTGAATGTTACCATAACATAATAAGACTTTGGACGAGAGGACGTTGAGATTTGGGGAGACCTTAACGCAAAATTATTAATGAAAACTAAAAACCCAACGTCCCGGGACTGTTTATGCTTCGGCGAAAATACTTATTTCGCTTGAAAGCAATAAACGTAATAAGCTAAGACGGGAAATTTCCGAAAAAAACACTAACGTTTATGGGTGAGGCTTTAGAAGCATCCGCGTGATTAGAGTGTAGCCAAAGAGGCGGCGACAAGGAAGGGCGCCGCGGTCTCTTTATTATAAAATGACCCTCCAAATCAACCTCGGTCACAAAAATTCTTTATGAAGAGGAAAGGATTGATGACGGGGGGGGGGAAATGTTCAGAGTTGAGACTAAGTCAAGGTAGTCGCAGGTTGTTCTGTCGAACTCTTCCTCTTTCCCCTTTCTCCATCATACTCTCGCGCTCAAAACATCGGGACACTGACATCACACACACGCACACACACATCCTACTTCTTCTCCCGCGGGATGCTGCAAAAGTTGCCCAACCGATTTGGCGTGAGAACTCTCTCGGGAGCGTATTTGTCCCCCTTCCTCCTTTCCACCATACCCTACTAGCCACCACTTTACCGAACCATCTCGATGTAGAGATGACTAGGCATCTTTTCATAGCTAGATTACTTGGTGATTAGCCTGAATCGCGCGCTCACTCTCGCTCGACTATCAACTAGCCGAAGAAGAAGAAGAAGAAGAAGAAGGGTTGCCACCGTGAGGAGGACGCTGGTAGAATACCATAGATCTTGTGAAAAGGGGTTGTAGAGGAAAGTCACTGTAATACCTGTGTTACCGCATGAGAGCAATATTAAATTTTACTTTAATACTTCCATGTCCTTTTCAATTTTAAGGGGAAAACTGTCGATGCTGATTATACTCCATACTGATCCATACACAACTATATTTGCAAACTTCTAATATGAATAAAAGGGTGTGGGGCTTAATGATGTCAAATCACCTTTCCCTCGCTTTTAACTCACCCTCTCTCGCTCACACTCACTATTTCTCTCTCGCTCAATATACCAGCATGCGTTGCTCAATTTAAAGAAGGAAATAGGTACTCCACAGTGCTGCCATAACAGAGGTTTAAAATGATTAAAAAGTTTGTCGTTAAGGGGAGCAAAAAAAAAAAAAAAACGTTATAGCCAAGTTTTATATAGGCGTATGTTAATTGAGCGTTTTATCATAAACAATTATGGTGCCCTTATGCGTAAACTTGTGTGCTTTAGCTTAAAGGATCTCTTTTTTTTTCTAATGAATTCCTTATGATAATTTCGAAGGCATTGAGATGCTAGAAGCGGATCCTTTGGACTTGGAAGGTATTCCATCAAGAATCTCCCCCAGAATTCAAATGTTATTCCCCGCAAATTATAACTAGCCAGAGCTCTGTCCGTTTCTTCCCCTCCTCTTTATCCTTTTGTTGTTGTTGTTTTTTTTTTTCCTTCATCTTTCCTTTAAAGAAAGTCGGGCATTCGATTCAGTTCCCCCCCCCCCCCTTTGAAAAGACCTGCGGGATTCTTGATGTTCGTTTATAGACACCCCCCCCACCCCTCAACATCACCTTTGGACAGGCCACAGCTTTTGAGCAATTTTTTTTTTTTCCCCCACTCTCCTTTGAGGAAAATCGTTGCAATACCACTTTCGTAGTCAAATGACAGTTTTGTTCGTTTGGCGGCGAGGTCTTCGAGGTGCTTGCGGAAAGTTAGCGTATGATGAGTGTTACAGTGACCATCAGAGGCCCATTTCTTTAGGAACGGGGCACACTTTATAGTTTGTGGCTCTAGCCGTACCGTGGCAAGGGGCGAGGGGGGGGGCGGACCGCCCCGGGCCCCCGTTCTGGCTAAACTCGCTTGTGAAAATGGAGAAAAACGCTGATTCACGGCTGAAATTGAGAAAAATTGGTGAAATTCATGGCTGTTGGCATAGATAAAAGCGCATATTCACAGCTGACATTGAGACAACGCAAAATCACGAAGTTTTGGCGCCAAACCGGGACTGAAATTAGGAAAAAGCGCTAATTCGCGAAGCTAAAACTGAGAAAAGTGCTAATTCAAGGACGAAAAAAAAGAAAAACGCGAATTCGCGTCTTAGAAAAACAAGAAACACGCTAATTCACAGATAAGATTGTGATAAAATGCTACAATTTAGCAGCTTTAAAAATTGAGAAAAAACCCAAATTAACAGCTTAAAGGGGGAAACGCTAACTCATGAATTCTCGGGGCAACTTTGGGACATTGGGGGGGAGGGGGGATGCGCGTCTAAATAAAAGTTGAGGAAAATTCAACTAAGGTATGAAAAATTACGATTTCACGCATAAAATCGAGAAAAACCGCTAAAATTAGGAAAATGTGCTAATTTACTGATAAAATTGAGAAAAAAACGCTAATCCAATCCACTGCTGAAAATAAGAAAACGCCAACTCGCTGATTCTTGGGGGCAACTTCTGGGGCTGAAATTGAGAAAAAACGCCAAATTCACGCGGCTAAAACTGAGAAAAACGCTAATTGACGGATAAAAAAGAGAACAACGCAAATTCGAGTCTAAATATTGGATAAAATCGCTATTATGATAAAGTGTTACAATTTGGCAGCTTTAAAAATTGAAAAAAAGCGCGAATTCACAGAAAACGCCAACTCACGGATTGCCGGGGCTGGGACTAAAATTGAGAAAAAGCGCTGATTCGTGGCGTGAAATAGAAAAAAACGCGAATTCGCGTCTAAAATTGGAGGAAAACTTTAATTCATAACTGAAAAATTCCAATTTTACGGATAAAATCTAGAAAAAATGCTATAAAACTCGCAGCTAAAATTAAGAAATGTGCAAATGAGCTAATTCACTTTTAGAATTGAGGGTAAAAAGGCTAATTCATAGCTGAAATTAAGAAAACGCCAACTTCGGGAACAAAATTGAGAAAAAGCACTGATTCAAGTGGCTAAAACTGTAAAAAAAAAAAACCTTAATTCATGGGTAAAATTTAGAAAAACACGAATTGGCGTTTAAAATGGAGAAAAACGCTAATTTGTGAATAAAATTTGGACAGAGCACTCAAACGCTACCTCTACTTTGCGGATTCTTGATGCAAATTCATGGCTATAATTCATAAGCACCGATTCACAGCTAAAAATTGAGAAAATGTGCTTAATTTGCTGCTAAAATTGGGATAAAAACGCTAATTCACAGCTGATATTGATAAAACGCCAACTCGGTGATTCATGGGGCAACTTTGGGAATAAAATTGAGAAAAAGCGCTAATTCAATTGGGCAAATAAACTGTGAAAAAGCTCTAATTCGTGGGTAATAAATAGAGGAAAACACGAATTGGTGTTTAAAATGGAGAAAAACGCCGATTCACAGCTTAAATTTCGAAAAATTGCTACTTTGCGGATAAATTTGGGAAAGAGCACTCAAACGCTACCTAATTTGCGGTTTCTGTAGGCAAGTTCAAGGCTAAGAGCCTTGAGCCTTGAGAAAATGAGCTAATTCGCGGGGAAAGAAATGAGAAAATGAGCTCATTCGTGGATAAAATTGAGAAAACGTATACATACGCAGTTTTCGGAGGCAATTTCGTGGCTAAAATTTGGGAAAATAAGTTCTTCAACGCTACTAAAAATTACATTCCTAGTGTAATTAAAGACTAAAGGGCCTCCAAGAGATTTCCGCCCCGGGCCCCTGGTTTGTGGCCCTATGGGATCGTCAAAAGGACCCTAAAAGGTACTAATCTCGAAAAACTACTGTATACTTTTAGAATTTCCACATGAATATGAGTTTGCTCCCCACAAAAATTAAGGGCTTTCTATATTTATTTATTTATTTATTTATTTTGTTTGTCGTCACTTAGAAACAAAGTAAAACAAAAGTTGCGTTGCAAAACTCGGGGCTCGTGTCTATAAGCGCTGAAGTGTAGAATTAAGCGCTTGATGGAGTTTTGCAACGGTTATTTGTATCGCGATGGGATGTGTTTTGTTGGATTTTAAACACTTACTCAGCGCTGAGCTAGATTGACAGTTTTGCAACGGCAAAAGACTTAAGTGCTCATTAAGCGCGATGAGCAAGTCTGAAGTTTTGCCAGGCGATCATCCAAGCGTCGCGTCCCGTAAGCGTGTGACGACGAGACCGTAGCTATGTCGTTAATGTTCGTACGTTATGTACACGTTAGTTTTGCAAGAAAATCGCCGCATTTTGACCGCAGGCAGGGTCAAAATGCCACTGGCCCTGAAGAGAGATCGGCAAGAAGACTTCAGCGGCACTCCACAGCACACTCTCATAGCCATCTTTTGGAGGCGGAAAATACGAATAGCGTGGGCCGAATTGCCCCAGAGCAAGATGTCTCTAATAACGAAATGTAGCGGTCTCTTTTTTCCCTCAAAACCTCAGAGAACCAATTTCTTCATATATATACATTAGTATATAGCCAGTACGGGGCAATCCTCGAAACCGGAATCGTCAAGTTACCCCTTCAAACTGGTTATTCAGGGTTACAACAAAACATTTTGCGTTTGAAAAATGATTTCATCTTGAAATTTCGTCTGAAAAACACATACTGCCAATTTTCTGCCAAGAAACTCGCTTGGAAACTGACAATTTCGCCTCTCTTCATCACCAGGACTCAAGCAGAAAACTGTCAACCAGACGCAGATGATCAGGATTTGTTCAAGGGAGGAGCTATAGAGAAACAACAGGTCCCTCTACTAACCTGAAAAATAGCGAAACTAGCATATTCCCGCTAAGAAAAGAGCAAAAATGACTGCATTCCTATAAGCGTCCAAAGTCTAGCAAGTATATCCACAAAACTGCAATCCTTCAGAGCTAAATATCCGCGAAATTGGAAGTTTCCTGGCTGAATATTCGTGAAATTGCAAGTTTCTGATCTATATTTCAGCGGAATTTTCAGTGTCTGGGCCTTTTTTTAAAGGTGGGAGTAGGCTCCTATATAGGCAAGGCGGCCCCGACTGCGTGAGTTGGCGATTTAGGGTCTTTAATTTGAGCGAAATTTCGGGGTCTTTTTCGTGGTGGCAGACCCCAACACGTACGGGTAGTAGCCCCGAAAGCACCCAACGAATACGTACGAAATTGAAAGTTTCCGCGGTATTGCAACACTCGGGTCTTAAGTCGTGGGAAATGTAGTTAGCTTGTGTCTTATGATGAGAAAACGTTCGGTTAGTACGCCAAGGTTATAGTTTCCCATAGGGGAAAATCCCAGAAGGGTGGGGGTGAGGAGTATGGTTCGGAGGCTTTAGCGATACTTTGGTTATGGTTGGAAACAGTATGCAGCGCAGTGAGGCGAATGATTGCTAACTTTTATCGGCTCCCTATCTATGACCATATTTTGGCCCAAAATTGTCAGCTTATTAGTATAGAGTAAATGTACAGGCTTCGAGCCCCCCCCCCCTCTCATCCAATCAGCTCACTTGGATTGCACTTCAACCAACAATAAGACCCCACTAAGCCGTGCCGCTCAGCAATCTTGGGATTTTAGAATGGCCGTGATGTGGGGGGGGGGGTATTAAGCTCCGAACACGCGAGGGTCAATCTGTCTTGACCAGAAAAAAAGAAATCAGCTTTAACCCTCACCCTCGTATCACCGCAACTTTTTTTTTTTTTTTTTCCTCTCATCGATCCCTTCTCCCAACAACCCCTCAAAGCAACAGAATTTTTCGGATGACCCCTTGTCCACAGGTTTATTACACCTCCTTCCCTCCAAACGCAAGGAGATGCCCTGCGGTGCCCCCCACGGAAGGAAAGTCACCCTCAGATGTTTGTGAACGTTGGGAGAAGGAGTCAAAAAAGGGCATCCCTGCCGTATTTTTTCCTCTTCAGAAATCTCATCTACTCCGCTTCACACATGCACGGGGCGGCCTGGAAGAGGTTTTTTTTTTTTTTTTTTACTGTTAAATCTGGAAAGAGAAATATGCAAAAACCATTAAAGTCTTCGTAAATGTCAGTCCACCTTAACTAACTTCTTGAGGGCTCTAATCCTCCAAGTCTCTCGTGCTTGGTAGGAGGGTGGTGGAGGGCAGTAAATGAACTTTTCTAAGCCTTTGAAATAATATTTTAGGAGCAATACAGGATGGTAGTGGCGAGTTGGCGGCTCATTGTTTTCTCAGAATTTTATCGCGTAATTATTTTTTACGCGTACCACTACAATGGCATTTTGGCATTCGTTCAGTTCAGGGGGGGAGCTACAGTGATGATTCCTCGGTCCCCCTCCGATAACCCTCGTCTACTACTGCACCAATCCTGGTTTTTAAACTCATTGTAATCTCCAGGAAATTCCACGTACGCAGTAGTGTAATTTTTTCAAGTTTCGTACCCGAACTTACTTTAAATTCGCCTATAATTTTCACCTTAAAATTGCCCGCTCTTCCATCGACTTATTTGAAAAGTGAATATTACTGGATTGGTGCAGAAATAAGGCGAGAAAGTGTGGTGTCGTGTTATTAGCGCGCAATGAAATAATCGTGTCTTTAGCGCGCACTACCTGTAACAACACCTTTGTCAAACTTAATCCTATCACTGCTTTCATGAGAGAGACTTGCATTTTTCCCTTGTTCGTCAACTTCTGTTCCTACTTCTTTCTTTCTCACCTTCCCACCATCCACACAGAAATTAATTTAACGAAATATGTAGGTGATCCATTCATTTCAATTCAATTAATACTGTGCACCTTGGCGAGAAAGCGAGTGTTTGCTGGGCACTTAGCTTGGGGCTCACAGTTACAAAAAATTGAAATTTAGAAAAATTGCTAATTTGTGGCTATTAAATTGAGAGAAAGCCAGCAGGCAAAATAATATGTATAAAGCAGGGAAGACCTTAATAATACACATAAGGGTCTAATCGGTGTCTATAACAGAGTAAAACGCCAATTAGCGAATACATTACGAATAACGCAAAAAAAAGCAGCGACAATTGATAAAAATCACTAATTCACAGCTAAAATTAACGAAAACACCAATTATTGACGGCTAACGCAGACAAAATGCGAAATTGTTGCTAGAATCGAGATTTATCGCTAATTCACTGCCACAACATTGAGAAAAATCTGCGATGAATCGCTCAGCAGGCGCAGCTATTATTTTAAAAGTCGCCAATTAATGGTTTCTAGAGGCAACTTCGTGGCTAACTTTCTCTACTAACTTAAACTTTTGGTTTTAAAGCACTGATTAGCGGGTAATATTGAGGAAAATAGCTCATTTGCCTCTAAAATTAAGGAAAGTACACCAATTCTTAAGGCAACCAGCACGGCCAGGTATCTGAAGGCGTGTGCGCTTCTAAAATAAAGAAAATGCGCAAGCCATAATATTTTTTAGACTATTAATTCGAGGCTAAACTTGAGAAAGCGTGCTAGTGTGCTGATCTATGGGCAAGTACGTGACAAAATTTTTAGTAAAAGTACTAATATTTGCGGCTGATGCAGAGGAAATGCGCTAATCCCTAGCTAGATGCGACGAAATCACGAATTTGCGGTTCAAAATTCTGAAAACGGAATCACGAGAAACCCGCTTAGAGAAAGCCAGCAGGCAAAATAATATGTATATAAAGCAGGGAAGATCTAAATAATACACATAAGGGTCTAATCGGTGTCTATAACAGAGTAAAACGCCAATTAGCGAATATATTACGAATAACGCCAAAAAAAAGCAGCGACAATTGATAAAAATCACTAATTCACAGCTAAAATTAACGAAAACGCCAATTATTGGCGGCTAACGCAGACAAAATGCGAAATCGAGATTTATCGCTAATTCACTGCCACAACATTGAGAAAAATCTGCGATGAATCGCTCAGCAGGCGCAGCTATTATTTCAAAAATCGCCAATTAATGGTTTCTAGAGGCAACTTCGTGGCTAACTTTCTCTACTAACTTAAATTTTTGGTTTTAAAGCACTGATTAGCGGGTAATATTGAGGAAAATAGCTCATTTGCCTCTAAAATTAAGGAAAATACACCAATTCTTAAGGCAACCAGCACGGCCAGGTATCTGAAGGCGTGTGCGCTACTAAAATAAAGAAAATGCGCAAGCCATAATATTTTTTAGACTATTAATTCGAGGCTAAACTTGAGAAAGCGTGCTAGTGTGCTGATCTATGGGCAAGTACGTGACAAAATTTTTAATAAAAGTACTAATATTTGCGGCTGATGCAGAGGAAATGCGCTAATCCCTAGCTAAATGCGACAAATTCACGAATTTGCGGTACAAAATTCTGAAAAACGCGAAATCACGGCCATACTTGAGAAAACCCCGCTAATTCGAGGCAATACAATTGAGAAAAAGCAGCGATGAGAATCACTCAGCAGGTTCGTCGCGGCTAAAATTAAGTGATAATTCACGGCTAACATTTTAGAAAATATGATTATCCACGAACAGTTTGAGAAAAAAACCCTTAAATGGGAAAAATGCTTAAAATCGGCTAAGGTTGTCAAAAAGCACTAATTCGCAGCTAAAATTAAATGAAAAAATCATTTTTAGAAAAGTCGTTGATTCCCCGAGGCCAAAAATTGAATAAAAGTGGTAGGAACTTCGCTAAAATTGAAGAAAAAAAAAAAAAAAAACAAAAAAAAACGCTAATTTTTAGGATAAAATGCTCACTCGCACCGAAAATTGATAAAAACGCTAATTCGCAGATTAAAAAGAGAGAATTCGTGAATTCACTGTTAAAATTGAGTTAAAGCGGTGATTTTCGCCTAAAGTTGAGAAGTAATTCACGACTATAACTGAGAAAAACATTATCATTTCCCGGTAATAATTTAGATAAGCGCTCATTTTCAGCTAAAATAGATTAAAAGCGTAATTCCCGCCTAAAGTTGACAAAAGGCGCTCATTTTCAGCTTAAAATGGTGAAAAACAATAATTTTCGCGGATCAACAAGAAAAAAACTGCGAATTCACGGCTAAAATGGAGTCGAAACTGTACCGAAAAAGGACCCACTCACCCTCTAGAAGATGTTCGCCCTTAAAACCGTCAATTTCGCCCCGGGAACCGACATACTTGTGACTTGTTGGAAACTGTCTTCTATTTCCTCACCTCACACATAGCCAAAGACCCCAAACTGTGATTTCTAAGGATTTTTAATAACCCCTCACCGGAAACAGTCGAGTACTAGAAACTGACTGTCAAATTCGTCCTTGAAACTGTCAATTTTGTCATATAAACTTTAAATTTCGAAACGGTCCTATGAATATCAATTTCACCGTTCTGAACTGTCAAATTCATCCTTAAAAAAATGTAGATTTCTTCCAAGAAATGTCAACTACGTCATTCAAAGTAAAAGTTGTCGTTCAAAACGGCAAATTTCGTCCTGTAATATCAACTTTGTCGTTTAATACTGTCAATATCGTCCTGGAAACTGCCAATTTCATCCTTAAAACTGTCAATTACGACTTTTAAATGTCAATTTGGTCAGGTAAACTTTAAATATCGTCCTTGAAACAGTCCATTTCATTCTTAGAACTTCAAAATGTCGAAACGACCAATTTCGTCTTATGAATGTCAATTTCTTCGTTCTGAACTGTCAAATTCGTCATTGAAAATGTCAATTTCGTCCAGGAAATGTCAATTTCGTGAGTCAAAACTGTCGCAATATGGCGAAAGCTTCCGCCTGGGTCATTCCCCCCTCCCTATTGTAACACCAAGAGGTTATACAAAACAGTAAAAGTTGTCGTTCAAAACGGTCAATTTAGTCCTGAAAACTGTCAATTTCGTCCTCGAAACCTTCAATTTTGTCGATTTTGTCCTTGGTCATTTCGTTCCGGGAACTGTCAATGACTTTTGTCCCGGTGACAGTCTATTTCGTTGGAGAAACTGTCAATTTCGTCGTGGAAACTGTCAATTTCGTCCTATAAACTGATGAGATGATATGGTTTTCTACACTGGTGCAGCACTAGCAAACACATGAAACGTGCCTAATCTAATGTAGTATTGAGCCGTCTTCAAATGCAAGCTTTAAAAGGCTGAGCAGTGGGCTTCAACCAATCAGAGAGCACCGCGCCTGTGTACTCGGAGCGCTCTGATTGGTTGAAGCCCATAGCTCAGCTTTTCAAAGCTTGCATGTAAAGGCGCCTTTGTTACAGAATAGGGGGGCCGGACTTACACGTTTATGAGTTTTCTGTCAAAGCTAAATCCACAGAAGAAACTGCCTCGCATTTTTTAAAATTTATTTTCAAATGAATAAATTCCGATCTAAATTAGTAGGTATAGGTATACATATTTCGAATTTCGGGCTTGTCCCTGTGAATGATGGCAAGCTGCAAAAGTAAGAAAAAGGAAAACAAGAAAAAAAATATGACGAAGAAGAAGTATAGGCATGTGAGAAAAATTTCTGGCCCAAAAAAGCAGTAAGTACATTATACGATTAACTTTGACAAGGGTGTTCGACCAGGTAGTGCGCGCTAAAGGCACGATTTTTTCATTGCGCGCTAAGAGCACGCGCGATAACTGCACGTAGAGGAGTAGACGAGGGGGGTCTGTAGGAATCACCCGTGCAACTCCCTTTTAACTACTAAAATTAACAAGTTGAACAGACAATTTTTTTCATTTTTAACTGAGAATTAGCACTTTTCCCCAATTTGAACTGAAAATTAACGGTTTTCTTATATTTTAGCTGCGCTAATTGGTGATTTTTTTCAATTTTTGCCGCGAATTAGTGATTTTCTTCATTTTGTATCCGCGAATTAATGTTTATCCACAACTTTATATCTGCAAATTAGCGATTTTTCCCAATTTCATCTGTGAAATAGCGTTTTGTGCTAATTTTGCGGCCATTCAGCATCCTATTCCCTTCGCCATTTCAGTTGTGAATTTACCGCATTTTTGTCCAATTTTAACCTGAAAGCGTCTTTTATTTATTTGTCAATATTATAGCGTGTTTTCTCAACTTTATAAAACGCGGGGTTTGCCCAAGTACAACACTTTTGCGTTGATTTCCACAATTTATTCGAAGAATGGCGAATCAGTGATTTTTTTCCTAATTTTAGTCTGGAAGTTGCATCGCGAGACCGCGAATCAGCGCTTTTTAGCAGCTATGGCCACGAATATTACCGGATTTTTGTCTGATAGAGGTTCCGGGGCGAACCCCCCCACCCCACCCCGCGCGTACATCGGTACACTACTGCGTTGTGTCTGAAGTCCAGACCTTTTCGGGCTGCTTTAAGTCCAGAAAATCAGTTAAACCTAACTTCATCGTTAAACGCTCATTTTTGACGATTTTATGGGGCTCTTCGTTATGGTTACTAGTGCTCCTTCGTTCGTATACTTGTTGCTCTTGGGGGGGGGGGGCGGATCTATTCCCCATACCCCCCCACCACCACCGTACCTACGCCCCTGCTCCTGAAAACCCAATTTTTATGTATTGAACCAACTTCATGGGTTTGGCACTTCAATAAACCAATCTCAAGGGCTTTAGTCGTTAAAAAAAAAACCAATCTTGAGGGTTTGTATCTTCAAGCAACAGAATTCGCGGAACATCGCATCCAACTTAAAATACCAATTTGGCGCGTTATTTGACTCAATAAACGAAAATTTTACGGGTTTGTCTCTTCGACAGTTCCCAAGGGTGAAATCGGCTGTTCCCTGAGCGAAATTGACAGATTATACGATGAAATTTACAGTTTCAAGGACGAAATTGACAGTTATAACTTACTAGGACGAAATTGACAGTTTCTCGAACGAAATTGACAGTTTATAGAACAAAATTGACAGTTTCCAGGACGAAATTAACTGTTTCCGGGAAAATTGGCATGTTTTGAACGACAACATTTACAGTTTTGAATGATGAAATTGACATTTCCCGCGTGAAATTGACAGTTTCAAGGACGATTTTGGCAGTTCAGAGGTAGAAATTGGCAGTTTTGGACGACGAAATTGAACAGTTCCAAGGACAACATTTACCTACACAGTTGTGAATTACGAAATTTATATTTCCACGACGAAATTGACAGTTTAAAAGACGAAATTTACGGGTCATGAGGCAAAATTGACTGTCTTCAAGGACGAAGTTGACATTTCCACGACGAAATTAACTGTTCCACGGAGCTTTCGGTCGAATTCATTGTAGTTTTTAGCCTCCTTCCAACCAACTGACAGTCGTTACACTGCTATAGATAGCTCTCACGGGGGTGCTCTAGTCTGCAATGGACCATTTTGTGTGGTTTTGGTGCTTCTTCAAGCCGCGTTTTATTTCACGGAGCGCACACCTGGCGGTTGAAGAGATGTGGAGTATTTTTCTAACGGTGGTGCGCAAACGGGCGCAATATTTATCTCTACTGCGCTCGGTTCTTTTTAACATAATTCGTGTTAAAAGTAAATAAAAGCCTCCCTATACGCTACGCCACTGGTCAAGAGAATGAAATTCATTAAGTTTTTATTTGTTTACAGATGCTGACAATTCGATACGAGAGAAATCATTTTGTAACGATCTCAGTAAGTACCAATTCCTTCATTTCACTTATTTTTAAAGCAGTAGCCAAATGGCAATTATGGAAATGCTGCATATTTTAACAAAATGTATCGCCCTTATGAGCAAGATTTTTTTACCACAAAACAAGATGCAAAATAGTAAGGTAAGTTTTGATATATCGTTATTCGTTGATTGAAATGTGCGGGAACGGGTTAAAACCGAAGTGATTTACGCTTTCAATTAATTATGTGTTCATTAAAACTTATCGTGAGCTCAGTATGGGGTTCTATCTTGAAAGAGAGAAGAACTACGCGTCTCATATTTAAACCCTCAACGCACATTTGAAGTATGAGTTTCATTTGGGGCAAAACTGATGGTGAAGAAGAAGAAGAAGAGAGAGAGAGAGAAAAAAGAAGAAACTGGGTGCCTTTTGAAATAAAATACTACCACAATCAAAGGTCAATAAATCTGAGAAGCTAATAAACATAAAGTTTACGGTCGAGGTTAGGAAACACATGCTAATCGTGTGCGTGGCTAATTAAAGACAACTCTTTTTTCCCCTCCCTCTCCGCCACACCGGGTTGCACTCGCTCACTTGCTGAGCAGCCCCCGAACTCGAAAACCGCGAAGCCTTCTTCTATGCTAATATTGATGTTCACCAACTTTTTTTTTTTTTTTCTTCTGTTCTTGTCCGTCTTCACAACCTCCTCCTTCCCCCCCCCCCACGACGAACCCCTCATTCCACAATTCTTTTTACGTCGGGACCGTCACACTCCAACCCACACACATAAATTATAATAATGATAATAGGAGAGTTGGCCAGGCAATAAAAAGGTGGTCAGGTATTCCGGGAAATGTTTTGGCTCTCTTCTTTTGCCTTTAACTAGCGCCAGCCAGCCAATTTTTTTTTTTTTTTTTTGCCCCTGCCTGGTGGTACACGGCGCCTTCCTGTGCTTCTCATCTCCTCTATATACCTAAACTTCAAGCAAACCTTCCCCCGAACGCTGTGCGCTCAAAAATTATTTAGCTTTGATTTTTTAAAAAAAGTATTGGTCTGTCCTGGAAAGAATGGACGTGAGGGTGAATAACCAGAAAAGTGTATTTATTCCCCTCCCCTTAAATCCCTCACTATATAGTCCTTTAAACTCTTTTCCATGAAAAGAAAGAAAAAAAAAAAAAAAACAGTCATTATTCAACTACCTGTTATTTGAAAGTGCCCGGCCACGTTTTCACTGTACGGATTTGTTAAGCTTATACTTACCTATATTAACCTGCTTCTGTTCGATTGTTAAAAAGGGAAGGCCCTGCATTCTTGTTCTCAAGGTCAAAAGACCCTTTTGCAGTTATTTTGGGTTTGAAAAAGCATAGGTGGTGAGGAGGGGTCGGATAAGTATACAAGAAAGAGGTCCCTTTTTAAAATAATTCTCCCCCCACTTTCAGGCATCACGCCTAAGTGCGTTTTGGGATAATATTTGTTATGCTTTGTGGTCTAAACCCTTACAATTAACAATTTTCCTTTCCCCGTTATTAATAATGAATAAAAAAAGAATTTTGTAGCCGGAAATTGACCCGTTCATCAACTGTAGGCAGTAGCGTACCGAGGTAGGGGCGAGGGTGGCGGACCGCGGAGGGGTCAGGCGGGGCCCCCGAAAAGCTTAAATACGGAAAAAAGAGGATTTTTAGGTTCATTCATGAGAAAAGGTTGTACAGTGATTTGGCTCCTTTCTACGAATTTCAGTCTATATCCGACCTGGAGAATACAACGTTTGCAAGTGATATCAGAAAAGAGTGTGGGCTGACTATTCGATTGAGCCCCTGAGAGTGCTATTCTGGTGGTTGAAATACAGAAATTTGCGTCGGACCCAGTGCGTTCCCAGTTTCGCTAGGTCCTTAAGCGCACTAATGTACTGATCGGCAGTTTACAACTGGCTGACGCGGCAAAAACTTGGGGAAAAGTGCCAATATTCGTGGCTATAACTGCGAAAAAGCGCTGATTCGTGGTATCACGATGCAACTTCCAGACAGAAATTGAGAAAAAAAATCGTCGATTCGCAGTGTATGACGGCCATTCCGCGGATAAAATGTAGAAATCAATGTAAAAGTGTTGTTTTTGGGCCAAACCCGCGGCTACAATTGAGAATACACGCTACTAATTCAAGTTTGTACAATTAAAAAAAAGACATCGCTAATTCGGATTAAAATTGGGCCAAAATGGCGAATTCACGCAAATTCGAAATGGCGAAATGCTAATTCGCTGCAAAATTATCAGAAAACGCTATTTAACAGCTGAAATGGAGAAAAATCACTAATTCGCGGATAAAGTTGAGGAAAAACGCCATTTCGTGGATACAAAAAAGGAAGAAAATCACTAGTTCCCGGCTGAAATTGAGAAAACGCAAATCCCTATAGCTTCTTCGAGGCTCAAACTGAGAACCAGCGCTGAACCATAGCAGAAAGTAGAAAAAAGTTGCTTATGCGGGCCTAAAATATAAAAAACAACACGGCTAAAATTGAAAAAAAAAATTAATTAGGGCGGCTAACATCAAGAAAAACACTAATTTTCAACTCAAACTGAGAAAAAGTGCTAATTCTCTACTAAAAATGAAATATGTGGCTGAAAATGAGGAAAAAGATAATAATTCGTAGCTAAAATTGAGGAAAAGCGCTAACCGTGGCCAAAATTGGGGAAAATCACTAAAAGTTCGAGGCTAAACTAACAATAAACGCTAATCCATAGCAAAAATTGAAGGAAAAAAGTGCCAATATGGGACTGAAATGTGAAAAAAAAAAAAAAAAAAACGCAGCTAGTATTGAAAATATTCACTAATTAGCCCGACATAAATAAAATAAAACTTTATTTTTCAGCTCAAATAGGGAAAAAAAGTTATTAATGTTATTAGTTTTTAAGCCATACAACTTGATTAATGTTATATTTTTAGGGTTTTGGCTTTTTTTTTGGAAGGAAACGAAGAAGTAGAAGAAGAAAAAAGCCAAAACCCGAAAAATACAACATTAATCAAGGGAAAAAGAGCTATTCCCGGCTAAAAGTGAAAAAAAGCGCTATTTCGCGGCTAAAATTGAGGAAAAATTTTCCAGATGAAGTGTTTAAGATTTTCTAATTCCACCATCTCGCCATCTGAGGGCAACTTTGTGACTGAAATTGAGAAAAACGGCTAATTCATGGCTATAAGTAAAAAAAAACAAACAAACAAAACACTGATTCACAGCTAAAATTGAGAAGAAGCGCTAATCCATAGTTAAAATTTAAAAAATGCTGATGCGGCGCTAAAATGGAGAAGAACCCGCTAATTTGCGGGTAATATTAAGAAAATCAGCAATTATTCTGGCTAAAATTAAGAGAAAGGTTAATTTTCAGCCTGAATTGAAAAAAAAAAGTGCTAATACGCTGCCAAAAATGTAAAAATTGCCAATTTGCACTTAAAATACCGCAAAACGCCAATTCGTGGTTAAAATGAACAGGATTCGCTAACTTACGGGTTAGAAACGCTACTACGCTGCTAAAATTACGAAAAAGCGCTAATTCGCGGCTGAAATATAGGGCAATTCACTAATTCACTGCTAAAATTGAGAAAATTCGCGGCTTCCTCGGTCAACTTTGAGGCTAAAATTGAGAAAAAGCGTCAATTTATGGCTATGGGTGAAAAACTAGCAAATTCGCGGCTAAAACTTAGAAAAAAAACCCTGATCCGTAGCGTATGGTTATGGTGAACAAGAAAATGCTAATTTGTCGTAAACATTTAGAAAAAACCGCTATTTTGCGGCTAATATTGAGTAAAACGCTAATTTTCAGCTCAAACTGAGTAAAGTGCTAATTCTCTGGTCCCTGCTAGAAAAAATCGCTAATTTTTAAAAATTGCGAAAAACGCCAACTTGAGAAAAAATTGAGAAACGTCGCTGATTCACAGGATAAAAAAACTACTTTGCTGCTGAAGTTGAGAAAAAGCGCGTGTTTATGTCTATAAGGTGGGGGGGGGGGAATACTCCACTAATCCGCGGCTAGTTTGCGGCGAAAAGCGCTAATTCGCTGGTAAAGTTGACAAAAAGCACTCATTCGCGGCTAAAATGGGGAAATTCGCGGCTTAAACTTGGCATAAGCGCTGTTTGGCGGATAGGTTGGGGAAATAGCGGTGATTTGCCTAAAGTAAGGAAATGGCCTTGGCTACAATTTGGAAAAGGCTTCCTCTCGGTCAACTTAAAGGCTAAAATTGAGAAAAAGCGACAATTTATGGCTATGGGTGAAAAACCCGCAAATTCGCGGCTAAAACTGAGATAAAATCGCTAATCCGTAGCGTATGGTCATTTTGAACAAAAATAAAGCTAATTTGTCGTAAACATTTTTTAAAAAACCGCTATTTTGCGGCTAATGTTGAGTAAAACGCTAATCTTCAGCTCTAACAGAGTAAAGTGCTAATTCCCTGGTCCCTGCTGGAAAAAACCGCTAAAATTATTGTGGTAAACCCGACTCGAGGAAAGTTAAGAAACATCGCTGAATCACGGTGGTGGTGGGGGGGGGGGAATTGTGGCGAAAAGCGCTAATTCAATTCAATTCAATTGTTTATTCACGCTTCAATATTACAAGTATATTTCACAATTTTCGTCTTTCGTGTCCCTGGCGGATTAGCTTATACGCTGTGTCCCGTCAGGGAATTTGCTGGTAAAGTTGACAAAAAGCACTCATTCGCGGCTAAAATGGAGAAATTCGAGGCTTCAACTTGGCATAAGCGCGAATCCACCTTGCTCATCCATCATTGCGATCGCAAGCCTGTCCAGCTCTTTAAAGTGGGAAAACTAACAAGCCAATCATTCAAATCTGTTGTTCATGACTGAAATTTTAGCGAAACCGAACGGTTGCAGCTGATTCTCCATAAATTTGCAACATTTGATGTTGAAAATCTGGAAAATTGCAAGTTTCGGGTCTAAAATCTCTTCGGAATAGACATTTTGTGGCCTTTACTTTCGCGAAACGCGCAAGTTCGAGTTTCACCCTGTACGCCTATAAAGTCTAGCGAATGTCCACAAAATTGCAATTCTTTGGAGCTGAATATCCGCAAACTTGAAAGTTTTCCTGGCTCAATATCCGCGAATTCTAGGAAATGGCTAGGTTATGGTATTAATTAAAGCAAAATTCAAAATTGCAACTATCAAGACCATTAATTTCGTGGCGGCTGAAGCTAGGCCAGCAAGCAGTCAAAGCCTGACGAATATACTTGCGAAATTGGAAGTTTTTTGACTGATTATCCTCACGATGGCGAGTTTCGGCTCATAATCCGTGCAAAAGTGCAAGTTTCGAATCTTTGATTAAAGTGAAATTGCCAGTTTCGGATTTTTAATTTCGGAGAAATTGCAAGTTTTAGGGTTAAATATCCGCGAATTACAATTATTTTTTGTTTGATTGGACCCTTGACCTTTTGACTATAGCCAGCCACGATGGATGGCGGTGGCGGCGAAGTCTCATTCAAGAACACCCCAGGAAAATCCTTGTCTGTGTTGCCTAATGAGCACACAAGGCTTAAGAGAGTACATACTCTTTTTTGGCCGTTTTCGAAGCGTTTTAGTGACCCCGCATACATGCACTGGCAGGCTCCAATTATAATACGGAGCCGTGTCAAGGACCCAAGCGTCAAAGTCGATCAACCGCCTTTTTTGTTTCATCTTCACCATCGTTACGATTGGAATTTATCCAAATAAGCCTAATTACAATGTTTAAATTGACGATTTTATTAGTTTAAAGATAAGATAAATTGCTCAAACCTTTATTTGAGTTGAGGTTTCCGTAATGCTGCGTGGAAAACCCACACTATTACAGCATAAAGAGTTATAAAGAGATCGGGGCTTACATATTAATAAAAATCCAGTGTTTTATAAAAATGCGTAATAAATCTAGCGGAAAATTAACATTTGACCTCCGCAATTAAAAAATACTTTCCTAATTAAATAAAATGAGAATGTCTACTTGTAAGACGACGGTCGTTCAGTTAGGCCACTCCTCCCATGTCCCCCTTTAAAACTTGCTCTTTCTCGCCATTAAGTTAATAAAAAGTCCCAGTTCGAGGTAAAGTGAAACGACAGTTACGTTTTGTGGTACGTAACTATAATTGAAATTAGCCTTACCATTGTAGAACCATAAAAATGTTTGTGTTGGACGAGGTACAGAGGAATAAGGGCGGGCGGGGGGGGGGGCGAGAATTTGTGTCCCACCAGTGTACGGCGGCGCACATTGAACAGAACATAATATGAATATGTATTGGGATCTCACCCAGCAGTTCAGTAAAGTGTCTGAGGGGTTCGAAAAAACGGAAAGCAAGCGTAGCGTTGAAAAGGCAATAATATTACGCGTGTTCAGTGGTCCTAGGGGGGGGGGGGATCAGATTGAAATTTCTATAGAGGGATGGCAGGGGGTAATTTCGCCCTATAAGTCTTTGTATGAACAAGAAATATAATTTTACTTAGCCTTTTCCTTATTCTAGCCACGAATTACCGCTATTTCACCTTTTCTAACCGCCAATCACCGCTTATGAACCAGTTTAAGCCGCGAATATCTCAGTTTTAGCCACGAATGAGTGCTTTTTGTCAACTTTACCCGCAGAGTAGCGCTTTTCTCAATTTTGGCCGCGTGTATAGTTCTTCTTAATTTCAGCCGCGGATTTTGACCCCTTCCCCTCCCATAGCCATGAATTTGCGCATTTTCTCGACTTTAGCAGCAAAGCAGCGTTTTTATCCCGTGAGCGTTGTTTCTTAATTTTCCACGAGTTTTGGCGTTTTCCTCAATTTTAGCAGCAAATTGGCGATTTATTCAATTTTTTTTAGCAGAGGATTAGCCTTTTTTCAGTTTTAGCTGAAAATTACCGTTTTTCTTAAGTGTTTTTCTCGATATTAGCCTCGAAATAGAGGGTTTTTCACTAATCAGATTTTTTTGGTTCACCATGCTCGATTTTTCTCAGTTTTATGCGCGAATCAGCGGATTTTTCATCCATTTCCATGGATTGCTGCTTTTTCTCAATTTTAGCCTCAGAAGATGCCTTCAGAAGCCGCTAATTGAATTTGTCGATCTAAAACAGCTAAATTGGCTCCACACACTCTAAAAATGGCTAATGCTACTCTAAAAACATTAAATTAATGCTAGAATCACGGACGAAAATTGATAAAAATCGCTATCTCGCGGGATAAAAACGCTACTTCGTGGCTAAAATTGAGAAAAAGTGCTAATTTGCGGATAAAGTGTACAAAAAAATTAGGGTTCGCTGCTAACCTTGAGAAAATGGGATTTCGTGACATCTGAAGCTAATTTTGAGGCTAAAAAGAGACTTCGAGAAAAAAGTCGCTGTTTCGCTGGATAAAAACGCTGCTTCGATGCTAAAATTGAGGAAAAGCGTTAATTCGTCGCGGAAATTAAGAAAAATCGATGATGATAATAATAATAGAAACTTTTAGCAACACCACCGCTAACGCAAACGATAAATCAGTTGTTGTTTGGTTACGAAACATAATAATAGTAACAATAGTAATAGAAATATAATTTTACTTAGCCTTTTCTTTATTTTAGCCACGAATCACCGCTATATTTCACCTTTTCTAACCCACAGTTTAAGCCGTGAATTTCTCAATTTTAGCCGTAAATGAGTGCTTTTTGTCAACTTTACCTGCAGATTAGCGGTTTTCTCAATATTGGCCGCGTGTATCGTTCTACTTAATTTCAGCCGCGGATTAGCGGTTTTCACCCCTCCCCTCATAGCTATTGGATTTGCGCATTTTCCCAACTTTAGCAGCAAAGCAGCGTTTTTATCCCGTGAGCGTTGTTTTTTAATTTTCCGCGAGTTTTTGCGTTTTCCTCAATTTTAGCAGCAAATTAGCGATTTTTTTCAATTTTTTTTAGCAGGGGATTAGCACTTTTTTCAGTTTTAGCTAAACATTATACGTTTTTCTTAATTGTTTTTCCCATAAATTAGCCTCAAAATAGAAGGCTTTTCACAAATTAGGATTTTTTTGGTTCACCATGCGCAATTTTTCTCAGTTTTACCCGCGAATTAGCGGATTTTTCACCCGTTGCGATAAATTGCCGCTTTTTCTCAATTTCTGCCTCAGAACTTGCCTTCAGAACACTCAGAAGTTGCCTTTAGAAGCCGCAAAATTAGAATCTGTCTCTATTAATAAGCGAATTAGCGTTTTGCGCAATTTCAGCTGTAAATTGGCGGTTTTTTCCGTTTTTAGCCGTGAATTAGCACTTTTTCTCAATTTAGCCTCAAAATAACCTTTAAAATCTCTTAATTTTGGCCAGACTAATTATTTATTTTCTAAATATAGCGGGTTTTTCACATTTCAGCACCGTGTTAACAATTTTATGTTACTTTTATGTATAGATTATTGCTTCTTCTTAGTTCTAGCCCGTGAATAGCAGAATCAGTAACCGTGCGTGAATTTCCAGTATTCCTGGATTGTAGCCACGAAGTTGCCTTCAGAAGGCGCGTAATTAAATCAGAGAATTATGATGTTCCTCAATTTTAGCAGCGAATTTGCGCTTTTTCTAAAATTTTAGCAGCGTAGTAGCGTTTCCAACCCGTGCGTTTTCCTCTACTAAGCTGCAAATTAGCAATTTTTTCCATTTTTCCAGAGAATTATCACTTCTTCTCAATATGAACAGAAAATTAGCGATTTTCTTAATTGTAGCCGCGCTAATTAGTGATTTTCTTCATTTGCATCCGCGAATTAACGTTTTTCCTCGACTTTATACCCGAAAATTGCAAATTAGCGATTTCCCGCAATTTCAGTCGTGAATTTGCAATTTTTGCCAAATTTTAACCGCGGGGTTGGTCCAAAAACAACACTTTTGCGTTGATTTCCACAATTTATCCGTAGAATGGCAGTGAGTCAGCGATTTTTTCTTAATTTTTGTCTGAAAGTTGCATTTTTAAATCATGAATTAGCGCTTTTTCGCAGTTTTATTCACGAATATTAGCAGTTTTTTTTTTCAATTTTTGCCGCGTCAGCAAGGTGCAAATGGACACGGTGTATTTTCTCTTTTTAGTCGTGAATTTTCGTCAAGATAGCGCAAATTTTCTCAATTTGAGCCACCAAATTGAGCGCTTTGGGGGGGCTCAATCGAATATTTAGCCCACAGTCTTTGCTGATATCACTTGCAACGTTATGTTCTCAATCAGGGTCGGATAAATTGAAATTCGTAGAAAGTAGCCAAATCGCTGTCCAACCGTCCGAATATTAATTATCGCGGACAACGTTAAGAAAAACACTAATTTTCAACTCAAACTGAGAAAAAAATTGTTAATTCGCTGCTAAAAAATGAGAAAATGGCTAAACTGCAGCTGAAAATGAGGAAAACGCCAATTCGTGGCTAAAATGAACAAAACTCGCTAATGCACGGGCTAGAAATAGCTACTGCACTGCTAAAATTACGAAAAAGCGCTAATTCACGGCTAAAATTGAGACAAATTTCAATTCGCGTCAAAAATTGGAACTACAGCTAATTCGCGGCTTCCACTCGGTCAACTTTGAGGTTAAAATTTAGAAAAAGCGCTAATTTATGGCTATGAGTGAAAAATTCGCGGCTAAAACTGGGACGAAATCTCTATTCCGCAGTGTAGGGTTATGGTGAACAAAAAATGCTAATTTGTGGTAAACATTTCGAGAAAACTGTTATTTTACGGCTAATATTTAGTTATTTTCAGCTCTTACTGAGTAAAAGCGCTAGAAAAAATCGCTAAGTTGCAGCTAAAATTGTGGAAAATGCCAACTCGAGGAAAGTTAAAGAAACAGTAAAATTCACAGGATAAAAAATCTACTTTGCTGCTAAAGTTGGGGAAAAGCGCATATTTATGTCTATAAGGTGGTGGTGGGATCACCCCGCTAATCCGTTGCTAATTTGCAGTTAAAGTTGACAAAAAGCACTCATTCGCGGCTAAAATGGAGAAATTCGCGGTTTAAACTTGGCATGAGCGTTGTGGAAATAGCGGTAATTTGCCTACAATATTTGGAACAGGCCATGGCTAAAATTAGGAAAAGGCCTTGGAGGTTACCAATAGAGGTTTTATGTATATAGTTAGAGACTTTTAGGGGCCTCTAGTAGATTTCCGCCTTGGGCCCCGAATGCTCCGATACGCATATAGATCCGCCAGTGGGCAGTCCACCTCCAAATGTGATCCAAGAATTGGATTTTTACGTCCCAAAAAGCATTAATTTTGCACGGAATTATAGTGCTTGAGTTCAATTATTCGTTTTGCAAAAAGCAACACGAATAGAAAGAGAGGGAGGAAGCAGACGCCCTGTGTATCCTACTGACGTGTTGCACACATGGACGTCGTGTCATGTTTTGCTTATCTTTTAAATCGGCCTCTAATTAATTTCGGCAATATTATGCGGCGTTTTATGGTGGCAAAAGGGTGAAGTAAGGATGGCTGGTGTTAATTGATCTCAACGATTAAATTTGGGTTCTCCGCCGTCTCTTTCTCTATAGAAATGATCGAAGTACTTTTCGATATAACCGCAGGTGTGTGTGCCGTGAACACGAGCTGCTCCCTCGCCGACGAGAAGTCCCTTCCCCTTTTCTTTTTGTCTTGTTCCGGTTAACAGAGTTCTCTTGATGGGCTTGAATGGATGGCGAGGGGAAGGCTTGTGCCACGATGGGTGCGTTGGGGTTTGGGGGGAGGGGGCTAAAGGATGGCACACGGTGGTTTCTTGTCACCCTATAACATACGTCGTATAAAATCCACGTGCTTCAGGTTCCATTCATGAGGAAGTCTCAAGTTTCCCGGTGCTAGACTATTTGTTTATGTTTTGTAAAAAGGGTTATACCACTCACCAGAGTTCTATTGTATACCTACAGCGTACGATTTTAATCTCAACGCCAGCACGGATCAAAGGCAGATACACTTTTGGAGAAGCTGACGCGGTCATTACTTCTTTAAAAACAACAACAATCTCTCTCTCTATCTTTTGTATCCAATTAGAGCGGCGGTGGTGGCCTATTGTTCGGAAAAAGAAACAGATTGAGCAGGGGGCATACAATGTAATTACCGAGGATGCGATGTTGAAGCATACGGCTAGGTATGAAAGCGGTGGCGGGGGGGGGGGAGTTTAATTAATGACGCGACCCCGAGAAAGAAGAAATACGACTACCTGGCGTATCATACGGCACCGGCTTCAAACAACCTACCCGGGAGTCCTTGTTTTTAACAGAGAAAGCACGTCAACCAATAATGAGAGAGCGGTACGACACCACGTTTCTTCACTTCGTCAATCCTCACTCCCATGAGCCTGTGTACTGCTATTCTTTTCACGCCCTGTGAAATTATTATTAATTTGTTTTTTGAAATACAATCCTGCCGTATTCTCAACGAACACGATGAGTTGCTCGAACTAACCATATTTATCACCAACCGGAGAAACTAGCTCTTATATACCGCAGCAGGCATATAGAGAAAATGCAAATGCCGTGAGAAACTTTCAAAAAAAAAAAATGATAGCGTCTTAACGAGCCTACAATTTATTGTTCACACTTCTAACGCTATTATAGTGAAGCTACTTGAGTTGTTTTTCATTCGTTCCGGCCAAACGGCATAAACCGTCGAGAAAAATGAAGAGATCTAGGGTGGCTCTTTTTTTCGCCAGAACAATAATTATTGGGAGTGTAATTATTTTAATAACTGGGGGGACTACAAGGTTGCGGAGTGGTTCGAATTAAATGATGATCGCAGGCGATCAGTCTCTCGCGTCAGTCATTTTATAATGAGTGTTGATAGGAGGGGGGGAAGGGGTCGTGCATCCGTATGACAAAAACTGGTGTATAATAAATGAGTCCTCCTCGTAGGCAAGGATATCGTTACTGTCAGCTTCATTGTTAAATGGAAAGGAGAAGAAAAAAAAAGGTATAATACCTAACAATGGGCATATAGTTTAAAGAAAAGGACAAATCTGAAGGAATCTACTACGATCCGTTTCTTGTGCAACAGTATCTGCCTACAAAAAAATGTCAATTCAGCCCCCCTAAATCCCCAACACTCCTCCTGCCAACAAGCTCATTTCAATTATGCACCCAAAGACCCGGTTTAAAGAACATTCAAAACGTGCTCTATACCTGCGCTGATTCTTTCAAAAATCGTAACTACCCTCACCACCCCCTCAATTGTTAGAGTAAGGAAACTTTTTTTTTCTCTCTCTCTTTTGCGGGCATGTGGTTTTCACCCTTCGAGTCACGGCACTGTCTCTCTCAACGGTATTGTCAAATCCATAACAAAACAAGTGCCAAGCGATTAGGAGGGGGTAAGACTCCCGACCGAAAAATCTCCATTTGTACCCGGACAAACCTTCCCGACAAGAAACCGCACCCTTTAACGGTTTTTTTTTTTTTTTTTTAGAATGACAAAAAAAGGTCAGCGGCTCGTTCTGCTGGAACGAAGAACTCCCCCGTTACCAAATTTTTTGAAATTTGGAACCACGAATTTCGGAATTCTATAGAAAATAAATGCCATATATTGTATTGTAGGGGTGATGTGAATGGGAGCAGAGGCGTAGGCAGCCGTTGATCCATAGTGACAGTTTGGCAATTTTTTCGGTGCAGCATGGCACAAATCGTCAACTGATCAGTTCCGGTATTTCTAAGGCACGAATTGTCCTCAGTTTCACCGTTTTCAAGCCGCGGAGGATCATCTTTTTTTTGGGTGCCGATAGCCACTTTGAAAACGCGCAGTAGCCTCTGTAGGGCGCAAATGATCTATTTAGCTGATCTTTGGACCGTGAATTTCTGGTACGAGTACGCCATTTTTAGGACTTAAATAGTCAGTTTTGCTATTTTTAGGGAACGAATCGTCAGTTTAGACATTTTCAGGGCACGCGGTTCACAGTTTGACCATTTTTGATGCTGCATAATGGTCGATTTTGCATTTTCAGGACATGAATCATCCGTTTCGGACCTTTCAAAGCACGAATCTCGCGGGCCCCTGTATGTAGAGTTGGTATTTGTACTAATTTTAGGACGTGAATAGCCAGTTTGGCCATTTTTACGGCGCAAAATGTCAGAATGGTCATTTCTATGGCATGAATAGTCAGTGCGATATTTTCAATGCTCGAATTATCAGTTTTATCAGTCGAAATGGTCAGTTTTGCTGTTTTTAGAGCGAGAAATATCTATTTTTCTAAGCGCTAATGGTCAGTTTGGCCAATTTAAGGACAGGAATCGTCTGTGTTTAGGCATTTTCAAGGCGCGAATCGTCAGTTAAGCTATTTTTAGGGCGCAAAGAGTCAGTTTTGCCGATTTCCTTGCTTGGATAGTCAGTTTAGGCGTAGCTGAAGCTTGACATTTATACGTATAGGGCGCGAATGGGACGTCAAACCAAGGCGATAATGGTCAGTTAGGGCATTTTGGCGTGCGACTGGTCGATTTTACAATTTCAGGGCGCGAATCGTGAGTATACTTTGCCCAAACATAGCAGCATCAATTAGTCCCTTCTAGCCAATTACGCACGAATCCGTTATTTTGCAGCTTTCAGGGCAGGAATAATCTGTTAAGGCATTTCCAGGCCGCCTAGAGTCATTTTGGCCATTTTAGAGCGAGAATCGCCTATTTGGCTATTTTTAGGGCGCGTGAAGTCATTTTGGTGGTTTTATAGAGTGGTAAATGCCAATTTTTAGGGCACAAATGGACATTTTTCAATGCAAGAATCGTCAGTTTTGCCATTTGGGGGCGCGATTATAGTCATTTTTAGCAGTTTTTAAGTAGTAAATTCCTGTCAAGCCATTTTTAGTCAGTCGAGCGAAGCACGCAATCCCCCAAGCCCAAGCCCCTCGCTTGAGCAAATCCTGGATCCTCGTCTGAGTTCGAGTATGCCATTTTTAGGGCGCGAAGAGTCAGTTTTGCCAATTTGGGCGCGCGGGGTGGTTGATTTTGCCATTTTTGGAGCAGGAATAATCTGTACAGGCATTTTCAGTGCACACATTTAGGACTCTTAAAAAAAAGTCAGCTTGGACAATTTTAGAGCGGGAATCACCAGCTTGGCTATTTATAGCGCACATACGTATAATCAGTTTAGCTTTGTTTCAAGGCGGAATCAGTTTTAGCCATTTTCAGGGCGCGTGAAGTCAGTTTGGCTATTTTCATGGCTCAAATAGTTAGTTTTGCCATTTTGGCGCGCGAGTATAGTCAGTCTAGGATTCTGTATGGTGGGGATAGCTAATTTATCTAATTTTAGGCAGCAAATGGCTGCCAAGTCATCTTTAGTAGAATTTCTCAAGCCACTCTCTCTTGAAAAAATCCTGAATCCATGCCTGGACAGTGGAATAAATACCATTATGCAGTGGATAGTTACTTAGCGGGACTAAATTGCTAAAAAACTAACTTTTAGGTCATACAAATCACGTTTTTGTTGTTTCTTTTTTTACTTTTTTACTTATTCATTTCATTTTATTTTTTTTATTATTTCTATTTCATAACTATGGTGGGCTGAAGTACTCTGGGACCCTTCTGACCCCCAAAACCCTCCCCATGGGCACGCCACTGAGGGGGAGACAGACAAGGATATATTAGCGTCAAATATTGAGAATACGCGCTCATTTGTCACTTAAATTAGGAAAAACTACACGAATTCGAGCTATTTGAAAACAACATTGCCGACAAAACAGAGAAAATACGCTAACCTCAAGTTTCTAAATGTTTTAGGCATTTAAAAGGCTGAAAACATTTTGAAGGCTTTCTAATGTGCTAGTCTTTTGAGGCAATTACGCGTTGAAAAGCGCTAAAACTCGCGTTTGAAATAGCGAAAAAGCGCTGACTCACAGTATAAACGAATTAAATCACTAATTTGGGGCTAAAAAAGCGGCGATAATTGAGAAAAAGCTGCAGTCCATCGCTCAGCAGGCTCGACTATTATTTTTTGAAAGCGTCAATTCGTGATTTCTCGAAGCAACAACGGGACTGAAATTGAGAAAAATCGCTAATTCACATGGAAAAAAAAAACTGAAAAAAAATCGCTGATTCACAGCTAAAATTGAGAAAACCACCTAATTCGCGGCATATAACAGCGAGAGAATCGGCTAAATTCCCGCCTAAAATTAAAGTAAACCGCTTATTCGCAACTAAAATGAAGAAATACGACAATTCACGGATCAATTTGAGAGAATGCGCTAATTTAAAGCTAAGATTGAGTAATGCGGTGATTCGCGGCTGAAATTAAGAAATAATCCAACGCTAAAATTTGGAAAATAATTCGCGGCTAAAATGAGATAAATAGCGCTAATTTACGGTATATATATATATAAGCGCTAATGTGAAGCTAAAATTGAAAAACGCTAATTCACGGATGTACTTGGAAATCTCCCTTGTTCACAGCTAAAACTGTTAACAACCGCTAAAACGCTAATTCCCGGCTGAAATTGAGAAAATGCGTTAATTCGCGGCTA
The DNA here is from genome assembly GCA_038030265.1 of Corythucha ciliata. Classification (NCBI taxonomy): domain Eukaryota; kingdom Metazoa; phylum Arthropoda; class Insecta; order Hemiptera; family Tingidae; genus Corythucha; species Corythucha ciliata. The sequence goes on along the minus strand of CM075943.1, from coordinate 3,530,847 downwards.
ATATTACAAAAAGCGCTCATTCGGAGCTAAATGGAGAAAAAACGCCAATTCACGGATTTTGTGGAAATTCCTGTGGTGATTCAGGGTTGAAATTTAGGAATAATTACCGTCAAAATCCAGCAAAAATACAAATAAAAAAAAAAACAAACGACGCTAAATAATTCGCGGTTAGAATGGTGATAAATGCTAATCGGCATGACTAATCATATAGGGGGTGAAGAAAAACGCTAAAATTTTGGGTAAGAAGCGCTTATTCGCTGCTGAAACGGATAAAAACTATAAATCGCGGATAAATTTGAAAAAAAGTCGCTAATTCACGGCTAAAATTGAGGAATCATCAATTCAAGGTTCCTATAGAGGCACGTTTGTAGCTGAAATTCAGAAAGAGAGAGAGAGAGAGTGATATGTGGTAGAACCCCTCCCAAGATGAAATCCTATAGATCCGCCACACTGATGAGTCCCCATATTCCGAATTTTCTGTTCAAAAACGTGGCAATTAACCACTAGAAATACATGGGCGTATCTAGCCCTTAATCTAAGGGTGAGCAGCGCTTTTTCTCGCGAAGTTTTACCTTGAAAAACTGAAAACTGCGAATTGTCGTTTTAACAAATTCAACTCTGCTACGAATTAAGAGTTTTTGTGAATGTGAACTGTAAATCAGGGCGTTTTCTTAGTTTCATCTGCGAATGATTGCTTTTCACCATTTTTGCCGTGAAATAGCGTTTTCTATCAATTTTTAGCCTTTGGACTTCCCCCAAGAACAACACATTGGCGTGCTTGCGTGTGAGCATTTTAGACGTTCACTGTAAACCGTGAATTAGAACGTTTTCTCTATTTATTAAGAGCCGCGATATTTTGCTGTTTTAGCTTAGAATATTAGCCGAGAATAACGAGCTCTTTTGTTGAAAATTTAGCCGCGCCCTTGCCCCAAATATCAGCAAATTAGCCGGACCTGAAATTTTGCAAAATCTTCGAAACTGATTTTATTGCGATGTAAGAAGGACCCGCGAAAATGGTTTTGTTCAACGTTATAGTTTGCTACCAAAACTTCTATGCGCCCAGCACACGACAGACCCCCCCCCCCCCCCCCCCCCGATGAAGAACGGTTGGGGCCACCTTTTCGGCATTCTTATAGCGCGCGGCTAGACAGTTTTGTAACGCGAGGTTTTTAGCGCGCCGTTCCATATAAGTACTAATTACGCACATTTTTATATAAAGTTTTAGACACAACTGCGGATTTAGCCCAGCATATAGCGAGCGGTACCGCAGTTGTATAAATAGGACCACAAAAAATTAAGTGACGCAACATTGTATACATACGACCATATTTTTCTTGCACAAAAAGATGAAACGTGGGGAGGGGGGGGGCTTATTTCTGTATTTCTAATTTGGGATATCTTTGTAATGGCGTCGATTAATTAAAATGTCCGCGGACTATACGCTTAAATTTAATTGGATTCGATTTAGAAAGGTGGGGAGTGGGTAGAAGGGTAAGAAAAAACTCGAAATGAATAAGTGAAGAGTCTTTGGAAGCTTTTTAAGTGCGCCCAGATTATGGGAATCGGTACTTCTATCAACCTTGTTTTTTTTTGGTTTGGTTTATGTTTTTAAGCGCTGATTAGCCGAGGGATAAAAACTGGGCTGTCTGCTTCTTCATTCTCTTGTCAAGTTTCGGTCTTTTTCTTAGGTTTCCCTTTCTTTCTTCCTTCAAAATCTTCAGAAACTTCAAAACTCGCCCTTCTTCTTTTTGTTGTGAGTTGAGTTTTATTTTGCATTCATCACTCAAGCTCTTTCTTTCTTTCTTTCTCTCTCTCTCTCTCACTCTACCGTTGACTTCTTGCAAATTTTCTCTCGCATTTCCATGCCCTCCCCGTTTCAAGGAATGACGCGATGGTGAGGGCTGGGTGGGTTCGGGATCAAAGTAAAAAGCCGGGGACTCTTGTGCCGGCGACTTCTCTTCGATTTATTGGCATTTATGCGGGAAGCGGACTTTAGGGACTTCTCCGACATTTTTTCGTTTCTTTTTTTTTATTTTTTTATTTATTTTTTTTTTTCATCTACTCTCCTCCCGTCAGCTGGCTTCAAAACACGGTCTGAATGAGAAGCAGCTGCCTAACAAAAGCACACTTTTCAACTTTAAAAGAAAAAAATAGAATCACTTAACTCAAGAAGAGTAATGAGTTTCAATTCTCGAATGAAATAGCCATATTGCAATTTCCCCGGTTATTTAGCCTTAAACTTGTAAAATCAATTATATCCGAATTATGTAATTTTACAGCTATTTATCAAGCTTTGGGGCGGCGCTCTCGGGGCCACTAAAAAGAAATAACAAAAAAAATCCTGCACTTGGAATATTGCCGAAATTAAGACTCTAAATTGAGATTTTCGCAGGAATTGAGACCCGAAAGTTGCGATGCCACGGGAATTTAGCCAGAATTTAGCCGCCAATTCCAATTTCGTGTAGGTATTCGTCACCGTTCAGGCTTTGGGCATTTTCAGGGCCGGGTAACTTGTAATTCCGCTTGAATTATGGCAATAAAAATTATGAAACTCGGCCAAATTATGGAAAATGGCCAAACTGATGATTCGCAACTTGAAAATTGCAAAAAAGGCTAAACATTGATTATTTACGCTATAAAAATAGCCAAACTGGCCACTCAAGATTTAAATATGGCCCAACTGTTGCTGCGAAAATCTCCTGGGAGCTCCTCCCTATTCTACTGGTCATTGAAGCCAAAAACTTTTCGCAAAACGACGAATATCGCCCATCTCGTGTTTCAAAGCGATTTTGGGTCTTTTGCTTGATTCCGGTTCCGAAAAGGGCTAAATCGACGATTCGCGCGTCAAAAATGGGCCAAACTGAGCCTACTAACCTCGCCCCCCCCCCCCACAAAAGTCCAAATTGATGGTTCGTGCTATAAAATTGCAGCTTGGCTGGCTATAAATTTCCAAACTGTTGACGAAATAGCCAAACTGATCATTGCGCCTTGCAGATGGCGTGACGATTCATGGCAATTTACTGCGCCAAAAAAAAAAAAATGACCAAACTGCGGTTATTCGCGCCCCTAATTGGTTATAATTGACTTATTCACGGCCTGAAATCGATGAACTTCAGGCAATTCGTTCCCCCAACTGAGGCCATGTCTACCTTTTTACTGTTTTAACAGTTTTACTGCTAAATAGCTATAGTTTCGTGCTTTTAGTCACAGCTGTTGGTTGCTGCTGGTGGGGGGGGGGGTGGCGGGCTACGAAATTAAACAGTTTCGTTATGAAATGGTGGCCGGAGGCGTGTGACTGAACAAGCAGATTTTATGGCACGAAATTACCAAGTTTCAGAGGGCCGGATACAATTTTGAGGATGCCACCAGGATTTCCTCACCATATACCCCCCGGCGGGGGGGGGGGAGGAGGTCAGATCGAAATCTCGTTAGGGAGAGGAAGCGAGGGGGGGGATTTCTTCACATTTTAGTCATCATTCCACCCAGCCAGCACACTCTTTGAATCTGGACATCTTGCTGGCCTCATCACATATAGCCTCAATCTCTCGATTTAGGACGATTTTTGGATTCTACTCGCAAATTAGCTCTTTTCTCAACTTTATGACCGAGTGTATCGTTCTTCTCAATTTCAGCCGCGGATTAGCGGTTTTGCCCCACTCCCTCCCATAGTCATAAATTTGCGCATTTTCTCAACTTTAGCAGCAAAGTAGCGTTTTTATTTCGTGAGCGATGTTTCTTAATTATCCGCGAGGTTTGACGTTTTCCTCAATTTTTAGTAGCATATTAGCGATTTTTTAAATTTGTTTACCAGGGGATTAGCACTTTTCTCAGTTTTAGCTGAAAATTAACGTTTTTCTTAAGTGTTTTCCTCAATATAAGCCGCAAAATAGGGGGACTTTTCACGAATTAGCATTTTTTTGGTTCACCATACGCAATGCATGAGCGATTTTTCTCAGTTTACTCGCGAATTAGCGGTAATTAGCGCCTTTTTCCATTTTAAACACCAATTCATGTTTTTCTCTACTTATTACCCGCGAAATAGCGCTTTTTCACAGTTTTAGCCGCTTGAATTAGCGTTTTTTATCAATTTTATTACCCAAGTAGCCTCAAGAATCCGCGAGTTGTTGTTCTCTCAATTTCAGCTGTGAATGAGCACATTTCTCAACTTTTGATGCGAATTATAGCGCTTTTTCTCGATTCTATCCGTAAAATCGCAATCTTTCATATCTTAGCTGTGAATTAGAGTTTTAATCCACTATTAGGCGCGAATTCGAGTTTGTCTCCGTTTCACGCCGTTGGGGTTTTTTTTTTTGTCAATTTTAGCAGTGAATTAGCGGGTTTCTCCATTTTTAAGACGTGAATTCGCGTTTTTCTCTTGTTTTGTCCTTAAATGAGAGCCTTTTTCAGTTTTAGCCGCTTTTTCCCCAATTTTAGTCCCAATTTCGCCCCAAGAATTCTTGATTTAGCGTTGTCTCAATGCCAGGTGTCAACTAGGGATATTTCTCAAGTTTTAAAGCCGCACATTGATGCGTTTAATCACAATTCTAGCCGCGAATTAGCGTTTTTCTTCATATTTGGGCCGAAAGAGCTAGTTTTGCTCAATTTCAGGCATTTTGCTCAATTTTAGCATTTATTTTCCCCTTCAATTTTATCGAATTAGCCCTTTTTGTGTATTCTTTTCACAAATTGGCGTTTCTTAGCTGATTTTTCTCTCGCTAATCGAATTAGCGTTTGTCTCATTGCATTGCGAAGTTACTTTAGTCGAAAAAACTAGTCGCCCAATGGAACAAAATTGAAAATAATACGCTTTTTCTCAATTTCAGCCGCGAATCAGCTTTTTTCTCAATTTTACAAGCGATTTCAGCCATTCGTTCCTGTTCAAAAGCGAGATTTTTGCATCTTTAAGATTTTCAGGGGCCCGGGGCGGTCCGTCCTCCTCACCCCTGCCTCGGAACCCTAGAGACCATACGCGAATTAGGATTTTTTTGGTTCATCATATACGCAATGCATGAGCGATTTTTTATCTCAGCGGTTTCTTCACCTATTACCATAAATTGGTGCTTTTTTACCATTTCAGCCTGAAAAGTTGCCTTCAGAAGCCGCGAATTGTTTTATATTCTGTTTTTCGTGCAAATTGGAATTTTTCTCAATTTATTTAGCCGCAAATTAGCGCTTTTTCTTAATTATAGTGGGCGTCGTAGCGTTTCAAACCTGTTAATTAGAGAATTCTCTCCATTTCAGTCACAAATTGGCGTTTGGCGCAATTTTAGCTGTAAATTGGCAACTTTTTTAATTTTTAGCCGCGAATTAGCCATTTTTTTCAATTTTTAGGCTTAAAATTAACCTCTGTCTTAATTTCGACAAGGCTAATTGTTTATTTTCTATATTAGCCGCAAATTAGCGGATTTTCACATTTTACCACCGCATTAGCAATTTTATATAACTTTTGTTGGTGTAGATTATTACATTTTTCAATTCTAGCCCTGAATTAGCGTAGCCATGCATGAATTAAACCATTTTCCTGAATTTTAGCCACAAAAATGCCTTCAAAAGGTGCGTATTTAAATTATAAACACGACGCTTAATCCGAGAATTAGTGGCGTTCCTCAATTTTAGTACCTATAGCGAATTTTAGCTTTTTCTAAATTTTTAGCAGCGTGTTAGCGTTTCCAACCCGTGCATTACCTACCGAGTTTTCTCAATTTTCGCCAAGAATTGGCGTTTGACTCAATTTAAGCTGCAAATTTTTAGCTGAGAATTAGCACTTTTCCCCAATTTGAACTGAAAATTAGCGTTTTTCTTAATTTTAGGTGCGCTAATAGGCGATTTTTTTTTATTTCAGCAGCGAATTAGTGATTTTCTTCATTTGTATCCGCGAATTAACGTTTTCCCTCAACTTTATATCCGCAAATTAGCTATTTTTCCCATTTTCAGCTGTGAAATACCGTTTTTTGCTCATTTTGCGGCCATTCAGCACCCTATTCCCTTTTTTCATCCGCGAATGGGCGATTTGTCACCATTTCAGTTTTGAATTTGCCATTTTTGTCTAATTTTAACTTGAATAAGCGTGTTTTTTTGTCAGTATTATAGCGTGTTTTCTAAACTTTAACCGCGGGGTTGGCCCAAATATAACACTTTTCCGTTGATTTCCATAATTTATTCGTAGAATGGCCTCCATGCACCTCGAATCAGCGATTTTTTCTTAATTTTAGTCTGGAAGTTGCATCGCGAGACCACGAATCATCGTTTTTTAGCAGATAGCAGCTGATATAACTAGTTATAGCTACTATAAAACTAGCGCTTTCGGGGGCTCAATCGAATAATTCAGCACGCACACTCATGGCTGACATCACTTGCAACGTTATATTCTCCAGGTCGGATTAGACTGAAATTTGTATAAAGGAGCCAAATCGCTGTCCAACCGTACGACCCATTCACACACTTACATCCATGGATAAAAATAGTCATTTTTCTGTATTTAAGCTTTTCGGGGGCCCCGTCTGTTAGAGGGTTCGGGGCGAACTCCCCCCCCCTCCTCTCTCACCCTTACCTCGGTACGCTACTGATTGGGGTCTGATTCCAAGGAGACAGCTAGACGTACCCGGACCTTTTCGGGCTGCTTTTTAAGTCCAGAAAATCTGCTATAAACCTAACATCTACGTGAAGCGCTCATTTTTGGCTCTTCGTTGGTAGGTATAGTGCCCCTTTGTTCGTATACTTGTAGCCCTGGTGGGGGGGGGGAGGATCTATCTCCCAAATCCCTTCCCCCCAAATTCGCGGGGGTGGCTCGCGGGACTTGAAGACGAGAAAGAGTAACCTTTTTTTTTTTCCTCACGTGAACCCATCGAGCCCTGACCCCAAATTGAGCCCCTCCCTGGATCCACACCTGTATAGAGATACGAAATTTGTAGTTTACGACTTTGCCCAGTACCACCATGAACAATCGCCATTTGTGCCGTAGCACTGTCTCTCGGGTGAAAATTTCAAGATTTCGTTATTTTTTTAGTGGCAAAATGTTCAGTTTTAATGTTAAAATTAGCCAGTTTGAAGGGTGTATAAAATGGACATTTCAGAGTATAGCTTTCGGTTTCGACTGATTCTGTTTAAACGAACAGCCATACAAGGAAGCTTGCCTAAAGGGTCAGAAGAAGCGGTTTTTTTTTTTAAATTGTGTTAATTTTAGGGATACCACCACTCATCACGTTATCCGACCCTAATTTCTTGGCCTCGCGGTCTCTCTTTATCTATTATCTCTCTACATTCATTTTTCTAACAGTTTTAATTTAATTTACGATTTTTTTTTCCTCAGAACAAAGAAAAAAAAGTTCACAGAAAAAATCCTAAGGCAAGAAACATTGAAAGTCGTTGAAAAAAACCCCACTTTAACCTTAATAATCGGAAGATTTATCTATGAAGAGTTGTATTGTAATGTACCCTGTGGGAAACTGAAAAATCCAGTATCCAACGTATTTTTTTTCTTCATAGTGGAGAATGTTAAATGAATTTTTTTTTCTTTCGATATAAAGAGGGGGTTATTCAAAATATAATAGAAAGGCAAAGCTTTTTGGCGTTAAAAAACGTTTTCCGTACACCCCTCGGAGAGGTGTTTTTTTTTTTTTATGAGCGTGTGAATTCCAATAAAGCTCTTCTCAGTTGCATCCCTCCCCACCCCCCATCTGGAAGCTTCAGTTTTTTCTTTTAAAAAAAGGAGGGTTGGAGATCCTTTTTTTATGAGAATCCGGTAAAGTAGGTTACGGGCCACCCCTCAGAAGATTTTTTTTAAAGAAACCCTCTCGTGGGAATCTACAGTTTTACGCGAAATTTCACATTTCTACCCTCTCAGGATTTCGTGTGTGTGTGTGTGGATCCTTCCTCTTCTTTCAACTATTTGGGGTTTTTTTTAGGATTCTCACGGGTTAAAAAAAATTAAAAGGTTCGTTTTTCCGTTATTTCTTTTAGAAAAAGAACCGTACTGGAACAGCAACCTTTCAATTCTCTTCCCTATTCAAAGTATGGCGGATCGATAAATGAATACATTAAATGAATAAATAAAAAAAGGAAGGGTTAAACCAATGAGAAAACATTTATTCTCTCTTTCTTTCTCTCTTCCCAATCCACCCCTTTATACATCCGATTGTAACGCATATAAATACAGAGATGTAAATTCACAGTTCCCATCTGTCGCAACCCCTTCGCGTGTGTGTGCCCTCCTCCTATATATCGTCTCATAGGGGTAATATCAATCAAAAAGGGGCAGGCAGCACCCTACCCCCCCCCCTCGTGCTCCAACCACCCATATCACTCATTCGTTACTTGTAGCAAAAACCAGCAAATCATAGCAGATGGTACAAAAAAACACCAATGGGTTTTTTGTAGCGATTATAAATTGTTTATTCTAGAAAGGAAGCCGGCAGCTTGCTCCCATTAATTTTTTTTTGATGGATTGAGTGTGAAAATTTTCGAATTAGAATTTTTAATGTTATTAAGACGGTATAATTGGGCGGGGACAGGCTTTAATTTAATCTACGTAGTGCAAATCACTATAGAGCTTGAAAGCGGCGACGTGTGTAATTATGCAAAAAAGACGAAGTTCTACGCTTCCTCAATTTAGGATTTATCGCTGCTTGTATCTCTTCTAAAATGTTTATTTTTTTATAGTATTTTCAATTAAAGCCTTGAGAGCGCCTTACTGGCTTATTAGTAATTAGCGAAAAACCCGCCCTTATAACATTATGGACTCGCTTTGAAATTATATACTTTACTTAAAACGTTGGAAAAGCATGAAGTTATACTGTATTTATTGCTCCAAGAACGTTATTATCACGCCATTTCCTTGTCTGGTTCGAATGGTGTCATTTCAGGCTGAATATGGATGAATTTTTCCTTCAAGCAAACTATACCTTTCTTGAAATCACGTTCGCTCATTTCAATGTATTTTTATTCTGAAACAATCGTGTTTAGAAATATAAATTGATTCTGCGTAGAGAGGCGCGTTTTGTTCCGTTACAGCCTTATATTATGTTTTATTCTTTTTTGTTAGGCTTATACGCCTAAAAAGGGAAGAATAGAGAAGGTTGCACTTAACAAAATAGTTTCCACGCCAAAAAAGTAATGTGTTTCAACGCCAATTCATAATGGAATCTTATTGATAGCTTTGTATGTGTGGCCTGCGGGGAAGTGGTGGTGGAAAGCGGATTTCTTTAGAAAAAAGACCGTGACAAGAAAAAGACGGTTACAAAGCATTTGGGGAGGCTAACCGCTTCGAAATCTATCCTCTTCTTCTTTATAGAAGACGAAGAAGAAAAAAAAAATGGTTTCTTCAACGCATTTCGTCGCCTGTATGGATCCACAGAGCAAGAAGAAGCCCTATAGGGCCCAGCGAAAGAAGCGCAACCAAGCCAGTTGCTGCAGCAGCCGTTAAAATAAAAAAAAGCAGGAGGAAAAAAGCTCGTGCCCGACCAACCCCTTTAACAATCATTTTCCGACCCCACCTGCCTTTCATTCTGTTTAAGGGAGGCCCTTAAAAAAAAAAAAAAAAAAAAAAAATCACTGCCAGATACATTAGCTATTCTTTTCAATGGACAACTTGTGCAAACAGTTACACACACAACGCGTTTTTATCGGCGCATGCTTCAGGAAACCCTTCTCACCTGCCCACCCCTTTTTTTCACTCTCTCTCTCTTCTTCTTCACAATGTATTCTCTTACAGTCCAACCCCTTTTCGAGTTAGACGTTTCACCCTTCCACCACTGCCCTCTTCTGAATATAAAAATTCTTTTAGTATGATGTAATATTAAACCGACAAAGTTTATATCTGAGTTTTTTTTTTAGATAGCAAGAGAAAAGGTCTTCCGTTCTGAAAAGAATAAGAAGGAACAGGGTTGAACTCGATGCGACTAATCTTTTTGCCTGAAATTTTCGTTGGAAAAATGACACTTTTCCTCTTTGATAATAAAAAAAAAAGGGTTTTTAGGATTGCGTCGGGATGAATTGGTTGGAAGAGTGGTGGGGTGGGGGGTGGGGGTGAAATATGAATCTTTCCAGAGCCGGTTGATATTATTACCCGCCATATGCGAAGAGTATAAATATATGGTGTATATTGGAGCGTGCACCGCGTATTTCCACCTTTTGGCACTCCTGATTTTATTGTTGTTATTGTCAAGGGATTCTGCTGGATCATAGGTGTAGCCAACGGTGGGGGGACAGGGTGGACAGTTGCCCTCCCCTAGAATGAAAAGCGCAGATTTCGTGGGACAGCTGCCCACCCCCCCAAATTTCATTAAAAAGTTAAAATCCAACAGGTTTGTCACATTTTTTAAATCTTTTAAATATTTCGCAGGACTTGCTCAGCAACGCAGAACCAATTCCTCGAATTTCGCTCACCAACACACCAATTTCGCCATTTTTTTTTTTTATTGTGGTGAAAACCCAATTTCGCACACTACGCAAGACCGTTATCGCAGCTCTCCCAATACATTCACTAAAACCAATTTTGCGGATTTTCGCTTATCGGTTTCACCAAAAATAAAAAATGCACGTATGCTTGTTGCTGACAAACCGATTTCGAGGGTCGGCTTAATTTTAAAATCGATTTTGCTGATTTTTCGCACTAAAATCCGATTTTAACTAGTTGAAACCCCAATTTCTCGGATTTTGCTCATTGAGAAACCAGTTTCGCTGACCAGAACCCCGATTTTGTCCCTTGTTGTTGTTGCTGCTTGGCTTTGCTTCCGCGTATAGGTTTCCTCTTTCAAAAACGTTACAATTGCCCGTATTTTGCACTGTTATAAACCATAGTAGCGATTCTGACTCTCTAAAACGCCAATTTAGAGAACCATATTCGCGAGCATTTGCCCACATGCTGAAACTGCACTATTTCGTGGACTTTGGCTAGCTCAAACTGTGTTTACGCCGCTGTGACAGCCGGACTTATGGTGGGAGAGGAAATAACAGTTCCGTTTACCGTTTGATAAGTCTAAAATTTGAAGTTTAGCCTCCAAAAATATCACTTTCTAGGGGGAGGAGTTTTCAGTTTTTCAACATAAATTTGCCCAGAAACGGCCACTATCCGCATCAAAAAATAAATATCTGCTGGAAAAATGTCAGATATTTATTTTTTGATGGATAGTGGCCGTTTCTGAGCAAATTTAGTCTCTGATGACCTTGAATTGACCCGATTCTAACCTCCAGATCCTGTTATAAGCCTACAAAAAGGTAATGGTGCTTGCCCACAGGCGTGGATCCAGTTTTTCTCAAGAGGAGTTGCACAGAGTTCCCCAAACGTGAATGAGCACTATATTTTTTGGCCTCGAATTGACGTTTTCATTAGCCGAAACTCAGTGCTTTTTCTCAATTCTACCTCTAACTAACCCATTTTCTTCATTTTAGCCGTGAAAAGGTCTCAAAAAAACCGTGGAATAACGCATTTTCGATATATAATCACCCCCTCTTAGTTTGTTCAACCAAAGTACCAGTCACCCTGTATAAAGACGGTCAATTAGCACTTTTTCGCAATGTTTACCGAGATGTTGGTTTGAGAAACCACAAACTCTGGCGTCTTATTTTCTCAATTTTACCTGCGTGAATGACGAGCTCCATGTCTAAATTTTAGCCGTGTTATTGGCGTTTTTCCTCAATTTTAGCGGAAAATGAGTGACTTTTATTAATTCTACATTGAACGAGCAATTTGTTTTGTCAATTTTAGCCGTGAAAAGAGCTCTGTAAACCGTGAATTAGAGCATTTTCTTATAATTTCGACCGGGACTTTGCATCGTGAAACCGCGAATTGGCGTGATTTCTTAATTTTCAACCAGGAATAATTAATGAGATTTATGCCTTAAGTTTAACGTGAATCAGCGTTATTTCTCAATTTTTAGCCGTCTTAGCCCACCGTCTTAGCAGCAAAATGTCCTTTTCTGAATTTCATCCGCGAACGATCACTTTTTTCTCAACATGTGTGCCCCTCCCCCTTCCACAACTCCGGGACCCGTGCCTGATGATCTCACGGTCTGGCTACGCCCCTGATGTGTGTTGGAGCATTCAAAAGTAAACCCCCCCCCCACACACACACACGGCGTCATGCCGCGTTCCATCGGAGCTCTTGTGATGCTTCTGGTATATGGCGAATCTTTCACCAGAGCGATTTGTCTCCATTTTATAGCGTCGAATTAGAGTTTTACCTAATTTAGCCGCAAATTAGCGATTTATTTCACTTAGAGCTATGAATTACAGCGTTTTTTTTTCTTCTTCTTCTCAATTTTAGCCACGTAGTTGCCTCCAGAAACCGCGGCTCCAATTCCGCTTTTCATAATAATCCAAACAGAGCAAGTGACACCGGTCAGACATCACCCCAGATCGTTAGTTCATCTTATCTCGGCAAGAGCGCTGCTGTTCGTATGAAAGATGTCGTGTTTCTTGATTATTTCAGCCACGAATTAGAGTTTTCACCGCAAATTAACGCTCATTTTTCTGTTTTTTTATCCCCAAATTAGCGCTTTCTCTTCGTATTGCCGCAGATCAGTTTTTTTCAGTTCCATGCAGCCACGAAGAAGCCGCGATTTGGCGTTTTCTCCACTTTAACAGCGAATCGCTTCTTCTCGATTTCATCAATGAATTAGCGATTTGTCTCCATTTTAGCAGCAAATTAGCGGTTTTTCTTCATTTTAGCTATGAATTAGCAATTTTTCTTATTTTGTGCCAAGAATTCGTCTTTTTTTTCTGATTTTAGTCGCTAATGAGCTATTTTTCTCCATTTCAGTAGCGCGAATTTAGAGTCATTTCAGCCGCGGATTAGCGATTTTGTTCTCATTCACACGGGCAAGTTACACTTCAGTGATTCTTCTCAATTTTAACCCCGCAAAATTGTGCTGTTTGAATGGAGGTCAGCCAGCGTTAACTCTACAGATGATGCAGCGCGAAATTCTCATTTTGAATGATCAGTACACGCGAAATTATAGTTTTTTAATCTGCCTAAACCCACGATCCAACCCGAACGGGACAAAAAATTATTCGAAAGGAGGCAGACCCGGGGAATTGAATTTTTTGAGTGGGCGCTAAGCCGCAAAATGGTGGATTTTGGTGAGCCGGCCACATAATATTAGTTATTAATTGGGGGAAGCTCCTCGAAATTTCATTTTTGAAAAAGCCGCCTTCACCAAAATGGCTTTTGAATGAAATCCGTGAAGATATGCGTTTTTAAGGAGCCGCAACATCACGAAAACGGTTTTTCGGAATTGCGAGATTATAAGATTCGCGAAATTTTGTTTTTGAAAGAATCAAATCGGTGGCTTCGTGGTTTTTTAAAGTGCTAAGGACAAAAATATAGTTCTTGAAATAGCCAAAACCGCGAAATTGGGTTCCGTAAATCCACGACGTACGAACTTCAAAAGAGGTCAACCCATCATGCAATAACCTTCTAGAAGGACCAAATTCCGTAAAATTGTTTTTTTTTTGTGTGCAAAAAGTCAGTTTTGTGGCTGAATTGACAATAAAATATGGGATGTGGGTGGAACTCGGCTGTTTCGGGTATACCAGCTAACGAACTCCACTTTCAATTATAGTCCATATGGAACCAAGCGCGAGCTCGCGTTCATCAAAGTTGTACCCAAGAAATTTTCAAAAACCGATTTATTTCCCAGGGAAATTCAATATAAAATAATAAATGTTCTACGTGGAAATACTCTCGAGACCTTTTCCCCAATCCCGACGTTGGCAATCAAAAACAAAACGAAACAAAAAAAAAAAAAAAAAAAAAAAGGAGAGGGAAAACGGAAATCAAACAAAAAAAGGTTGGGGGGGGGGATGAAATGATTGTGTGTGTGTGTGAGGGAGGCTGGGTCCGTAGGCAAAGGGTATAACGAAGTGTTTACAGAAGGCAAACACCGCTGTGACGTCAGAAACCCTTTTATGATTGCTCTCCCCTGCCCTCCACCGACCGGTCTCTTGAGTAAAAAAAAAAAAAAAAAAAGAGAGAAAAATCACCCCCCCTCCACCACCACCACATTACTCCTTGCCGCCACAAGGAGTTTCCAAGAGCCTCAATCTGCGCAGGATGTGAATTATTAATTATATTAGGGAACAAAAAAGCGGTATCCTTTGATTTTAAGAAACCCCGCCTTCCACCCTTCACTCATCATATTATAGTCTTTCCACCGTTCCAAAAGGTAATTACTATGAGCCCTCCCTCGCCAGGATTCGCCCTTTTTTCATAACCTTTTAATATACTGGCAAAAAAGAAAATGTTAAAAGGCCTACGGTGGGTGTGTGATGGCAGGGGGAGGTTTGGGGCTTAATTTTTCCCATCGAGGAAGAATAAATTGCCGAAATAAACTGCGAAGTAATTAGTTGGCAGTGGTAATGATTACAGTTCTTACGAGGGCGAAGGGCTTCTGGAGGGAAACGAGGGATGGGAATCTCCAGGTAAATTCTTATCAAGTAGGGAAGAGCCTTAAAACTCCTTTTAAACGAGTTCTTTCACCTTGACTTGAAGCGTAATTAAGTCAACTGAAAAGCAATTAAAATATCGAAAGGTCAGCGGAGCTATGAAGGTGCCTACATGTTGCCTATTTTGGAGTTGACTTATTTTCCGTTTATCCCCTCTCCCAATCCATCAATTTCGCTTTTCCTTTTATTCTTCAGAGCTCTTCCCTTCCCAATAACGTTTTTTCACTCTCTTTTTTTCCTGCACTTACCAGAGCCGGGAAAGTAAAAAGGGAGGGACATTAGAAAGACGAGAAAATTGATAAAATCAAGGGAGGTGGAAGAAGCTCTCGAAATTTCTATAGAAGAGATATATGTGAGTGTGTGCGCTTATAAAGGATGATGGGGGGGGGGGAGACTAGGAAGTCGCAAACAAAATATTTCGTTCAGAAGCTTGCGTCTAGGAGTTTTCTCTCTCTCTCTCTTATAATGCTTCTTACTTTGATCCTCCCACCCATACCCCCCACCCTATTACACCCTTTCGTACACACTCCCACTCAAAGAATACAACACAAACGAATCCATAGGAGACTTAATCTCTTCTTTCACTCTCTTTCTCTCTCTTGCTCTTACAGCATCACCAAGGCCTTCGAGAGCAAGAAATCTCCAATTTCCACTAGAAAGCCCCCCCCCCCCCAATTCTCCCTTTCCCACACCCTTTTTTTTTTGGGTGGATTCAGTCCCATATGAGAGTGCAGTCGTAGAAATTTCATTAATATGATAATGATCAAGTCCTGGAAACGGTTGGGTGTGGAGGGGGAGTGAATCTCCCCTCTGCGAGAAAATACACCCCCAATTTCTGTCTCCTAACAGCTGGGGGAGATGGAAAAAGTCCCAGAGACAATTATTCTGCTACTGAAATCCTTAAATACAAACTTGAAATACGCCTCTAATCTCGCCTCTAAGTAACAACAAAAACGATTAATTTAAGAAAGCCGGTTTATTACTCCTTACAATGGCAATACGACCTGTTTGTCAAGAAAAAAAAGAATTTGAAGATAATAAATTTTAATGAACAGATCCTTTAAGAATTCCAATCCTATCAGAATTGTTCTTCTCCATTTTCATCCCCCTCCCCCCGACCACAGTGAAAAGGGAGGTAATTTCAATAATGGCGCGCCCCTCCTTTAAAATGAGAAACCAAGGGAGTAAAAAGTTACTGGTAAAGTGATTGAGGGTGGAAGGAGGGGGGAAAACCCCTTTGAACAAACTCCATTTGTGATTCGGACCATGTTTTAAATTAGCATTCCATGTTGAAAGAAAGAAGGAGAAGAAGAAGAAGAAAAAAGTAGCTCCCCTCTGGTGCAGTGTTTGTGTGTCGAAGGCAAAACCCCTTTTGGTTAAGGGCAAGGGACGAGGGTTATATTGGTAATCTTCCGGCAGAGTTGGCACGGTTTTTCCTCCTTCTTTTTTTTTTTTTTTTCCGCGGGGTTTTGTAAAGTAATGGACTTAGTTTGGAGGGCTGAAGGGGACAACCTTGTCCTTTTCACTCCCCCCCCCCGCCCCCGCCATGTCGGACACCCTCCTTCGAAAAAGCAACAGGACCTACGACATATGAAAGTGCCTTTCCGAAAAATTTTTACGAGGCGCCATCTCCTTATCTTGCATTGAAAAAAAAAAAGAAAAAGGTTTCCCACCTGTGCATAAAAAAATGATCAGGGAAGTGGGGTAGGGGGTGAAGGTTAAGGTGAGAGAAGCCAGGTGCTGGCAGATTGGTGACGTTTTTTCCCTTCTTATGGGCAACTTTCAAGCATTTTTATGCCCAATTTAGTTGCATGTATATCGATGAATAAGATTAAGAGGCATTATCAATTTATAAAGCGGGGGGCAATATAAAAAAAAGAAATGAGCCTTTATATGTATAGAGACTCACTGAAGGCCCAAATGATCATGAACTGTTAACTGTGAGGAAACGACGTAATACAGGGTGGAAAAAAAATACAGAGTAATCGTGTGAAAGGCATCCACTTTAAATTATCGAGCCGCCCTGCTAAATAAATTGAAAAATAAACCCCCTCCCCTCATAATTCAATCCACCCGTGAAAAAGTAGCCCACCCAACTAATCGACGGCCTATTAACGGATGATAGGTACGTACGGAAGAAAAAAAATTGAAGGGCTCTCTCTGCCCTTCTTCTAAAAAAAAGGGGGCGAGAAGGTTTTGTCACCACCCCAAGGGATGATAGTGCCCTCACGGTGTAGGGGGTGAAGGGAATAGGTGGGTCACGTGCTATGTTCTCGTGCTAGAGGGTGTGCTTCTGAAATAAAAAGAAATGAGGAGGGCGAATAATCGGTCAATTATACACTTCAGAATGTTTAACGTATCACCTTAAGCCCTCAAATCAAGGATGAAATAGAGCCTGAGAATCTGTAGGTCTAGGTGCAGTATAAGAGTGCGAGGACCACGTCTGAGCGTCCCTGAGGTCAAATAAGTCAATTCCCCCCAATGAATGGCAATTTCCCATGGTCTGTGAGCTCGATCACGAATCAGTAGCGAACCGAGATAATGGCGAGGGGGATAGCCCCCCCCCCAATCAGAGGAAGCCCCCCAAAAGCTTAATGCAGGAAAAATAAGGATAAGGATGTGGGCACCTTTAGGTGGGAAAAGGAGTCTTGGTATCCGATTTGTCAGTGATTTGTATCCTTTTGACAATTCAACGCTGAAAGTATGAAAAATTCGCAACTGAAATTGAGAAAAACGCTAATTCCGGGCTAAAATTAAAATAAATGGCTATAATTCCCGCGTGTAAGTGAGAAAAGGCGCGAATTCGCAGGATTAAAACGCTACATCGCAGATAAATTTAAAAAAAGCCTGTGAATGAAGTTGAGAAAAAGCGTTATAATCAGGGCCGTTTCTAGCCCTCGCCGGGCCCCTAGGCAATGGCGGAACAATACCTATCGGGGCCCGGGGCGGAAATCTTTAGGAGGCCCTTCAGTCTCTAATTAAACTAGAAATACTTTTTAGTAGCGTTGAAGTACATATTTTTCTCAATTTTAGCTAAGAAATTGCCTTTGAAAACACTACATGTGCGTTTTCTCAATTTAAACTGCGAATGAGCGTTTTTTCTCATTTCTACTAGCATATTTTAATTGCTATAATACTGCGAATTGTAGCTTTTCCTCAATTTTATCCGCGAATTAGCTCATTTTCTCATTTTCAGACGCGAATCGGCGCTTTTTATAAGCTCTTAGCCGTGAAATTGCCTCAAGAATCTGTTAATTGGGTAGCGTTTGATTGCTCTTTCCCAATTTTAACAAGTTTTCTAAATTTAAGCCGCGAATTGGCGCTTTTTTCCATTTTAAACGCCAATTCGTGTTTTTCTGTGTTTGTTACCCGCGAAATAGCACTTGTTCATAGTTTTAGCCGCTTGAATTAGCGCTTTTTCTCAATTTTATTCCCCAAGTTGCCTCTGGAATCCGCGAGTTGGTGTTCTCTCAATTTCAGCTGTGAATTCGCCTTTTTTACCCTCAATTTCAGCAGCGAATGAGCACATTTCTTAATTTTAGCTGCGAATTACAGCACTTTTTCCCGATTTTATCCGTAAAATCGCAATTTTTTATAGGGACCTTAGCTGGGAATTGGAGTTTTCCAACATTTTTAGACGCGAATTCGCGTCTTTCTCTGTTTCACGCGCGCTTTTTCTCAATGTCAGTCTCAGCCCCGAGAATCCGTGAGTCGGCGTTATCTCAATTTTAGGTGTGAATTTGCGCTTTTTCTCTCAATTTTTAAAGCTGCCAAATTGTAACACTTTATCATAATTTTAGCCGTGAATAGCGTCTTCCTCAATTTTTAGACTCAAATTCGCGTTTTTCATTTTTTTTTATCCGTGAATTAGCGTTTCTCTCAGTTTTAGCCGCGTGAATTAGCGCTTTTTTCTCCGTGTCAGCCCCGAAGTGGCCCCAAGAATAGGCGAGTAGGCGTTTTCTCATTTTCAAGCTGTGAATTAGCGTTTTTTGCTCAATTTTAGTAGTGAATTTGCAAATTTTCGCAATTTTAGCTGCGATTTTCAGCGCTTTCTCTCTATTTTATCCGTAAAATCGTAATTTTTCATACATTTGCTGCAAGAACTATCGTTTTCTTCTACTTTTAGACGCGAATTCGCGATCTTGTCTATTTCACTCGTGAATTAGCGCTTTTTCTCTATTTCACTCCCAATGTTGCCCCGAGAATCTGTGAAGCAGTGAGAGCTGTGAATTCCCTTTTTTTCTCAATTTTTATACCTGCTAAATTGTAGCACTTTATCATAATTTTAGCTATGAATTATAGCTTGTTTCTTCATTTTTAACACGCGAATTCGCTTTTTTCTCTTTTTTTGTCCTTGAATTAGCGCTTTTCTCAGTTTTAGGCCGCGTGAATAAGGGCTTTTTCCCAATTTCAGTCCTGAGTTTGCCACAAGAATTCGTGATTTTGCGTTGTCTCAATGTCAGTGTGAACTAGGGAAATTTCTTAAGTTTTAAAGCCGCATGTTGTTGCGCTTAATCACAATTCTAGCCGAGAATTAGAGTTTTTCTCCATTTTTGGCGGAAAGAACTAGTTTTGCAAAAATTCAGGCATTTTTCTCAATTTTAGCATTTTTTCCCTTATATTTCAGCTGCGATTTAGTACTTTTTGTTTATTCTTTACACAAATTCGCGTTTCTTAACTAATTTTTCTCTCTTATTCTACTCATCGTATTACCGTTTGTCTCATTGCATTGCGAAGTTAAATAGTCGAAGAAACGAGCCGGCAAATGGAATAAAATGTTTAAAAAATACGCGTTTTCTCAATTTTAGCAGTGAATTAGCACTTTTACTCAATATTAACAACCGCTTTTATAGAAATTTGTCTCAATTTCCGCCGCGAATCAGCGTTTTTCTCAATTGTACAAGCGATTTTAGCCATTCATTCTACTTAAAAAGCCCAATTTTTTCATGTTTAAGCTTTTCAGGGGCCCCATCCGAACGGGGGCCCGAGGCGGTCCGCCCTCCTCGCCCCTGCCTTGGTACGCTAGAGCCTTGGTACGCTAGATATTGTACGCTTGGCTCTACTAAAACTGCCTTGATAGCCCCTTCCCCTCCCATAGCCATGAATTTGTGCATTTTCTCGACTTTAGCAGCAAAGCAGCGTTTTTATCCCGTGAGCGTTGTTTCTTAATTTTCCACGAGTTTTGGCGTTTTCCTCAATTTTTGCAGCAAATTAGCGATTTATTCAATTTTTTTTTTAGCAGAGGATTAGCCTTTTTTCAGTTTTAGCTGAAAATTACCGTTTTTCTCGATATTAGCCTCGAAATAGAGGGTTTTTCACAAATTAGGATTTTTTTGGTTCACCATGCTCGATTTCTCTCAGTTTTATCCGCGAATCAGCGGATTTTTCACCCATTTCCATGGATTGCTGCTTTTTCTCAACTTTAGCCTCAGAAGATGCCTTCAGAAGCCGCAAATTAGAATTTGTCGACCTAAAACAGCTAAATTGGCTCCACACACTCTAAAAATGGCTAAAAACTGGACGATTCGCGCCCTTAAAATTGCAAAACTGACTCTATACGCCCTGAAAATAGCTAAAATGACGATTTGTCCCTTGAAAATGGCTGAACTTGCAGTTCGTTCCCTGAAAATGATTAAAGTAACGGACTTAGATCTTTTTAAAATAGCAATTTTAAATCGAACCAAACCAATTCCGTTGGTTTGGCTCTTTCAAATATCAATTTCGAGGGTTTGGCTTAACCGATAAGCCAATTTCTTGTCTTTTTCAAAAAGACAATTTCGCGAGGTTTCCCTCATTCTAATCTTCAAAAAATCAAATTTCCAGGATTTGACCCTTTAAACCCTCAATTAGGCAGATTTCTCTTCCTTCAAAATCCACGGTTTGGTCCACTTTAGCAACCAAATTTCGTTGGTTTCGCTATTTCAAATGAACAATTTCGGGTGTTTGGCTCAAATACCCAAGTATGGATCATTCGAGGCACCTTTTTTTGTTGATCTGGCGCCTTAAATGACAATTTCGCGGTGTTTCACGGTTTGAAAATCCAATTTTGTGGGGCTGAATTCTTCACAAAACCAAATTATTCTGATTTTAACTCTGTGAAACCCCGATTTCTCGTAATTTGCTCCCCTATTTTCTGTGCTTGGGCATTTCAGAATATAAATTTAATCGTTTAACAGAAGCGCCTCAAAATTGTATAAATTAAGCCCGAGTGTAACTCCTGAACGATTATTTTGTAATTATTATTAGGCGGTCGCCTACCCAGCCTCTAATTAATGGCTAATACTGAGAATAAACACTAAACTTAATGCTAGAATCACGGCCGAAAATTGATAAAAATCGCTATCTCGCGGGATAAAAACGCTACTTCGTGGCTAAAATTGAGAAAAATTGCTAATTTGCGGATAAAGTGTACAAAAAAACTAGCGTTCACTGCTAACCTTGAGAAAATGGGATTTCGTGACTTCTGACGCCAATTTTGAGGCTAAAAAAGAGACTTCGAGAAAAAAAGTCGCTGTTTCGCTGGATAAAAACGCTGCTTCGATGCTAAAATTGAGGAAAAGCGTTAATTCGTCGCGGAAATTAAGAAAAATCGATGATGATAATAATAATAATAGAAACTGTTAGCAACACCACCGCTAACGCAAACGATAAATCAGTTGTTGTTTGGTTACGAAACATAATAATAGTAACAATAGTAATAGAAATATAATTTTACTTAGCCTTTTCTTTATTTTAGCCACGAATCACCGCTATTTCACCTTTTCTAACCCCCAGTTTAAGCCGCGAATGAGTGCTTTTTGTCAACTTTACCTGCAGATTAGCGCTTTTCTCAATATTGGCCGCGTGTATATCGTTCTTCTTAATTTCAGCCGCGGATTAGCGGTTTTGACCCCTCCCCCCATAGCTATTGAATTTGCGCATTTTCCCAACTTTAGCAGCAAAGCAGCGTTTTTATCCCGTGAGCTATGTTTTTTAATTTTCCGCGAGTTTTAGCGTTTTCCTCAATTTTAGCAGCAAATTAGCGATTTTTTTCAATTTTTTTTAGCAGGGGATTAGCACTTTTTTCAGTTTTAGCTAAACATTACGTTTTTCGTAAGTGTTTTTCCCATAAATTAGCCTCAAAATAAAGGGCTTTTCACAAATTAGAATTTTTTTGGATCACCGAGCGCAATTTTTCTCAGTTTTACCCGCGAATTAGCGGATTTTTCACCCGTTGCGATAAATTGCCGCTTTTTCTCAATTTCTGCCTCAGAACTTGCCTTCAGAACACTCAGAAGTTGCCTTTAGAAGCCGCAAAATTAGAATCTGTCTCAATTAATAGCGAATTAGCGTTATGCGCAATTTCAGCTGTAAACTGGCGTTTTTTTCCATTTTTAGCTGTGAATTAGCACTTTTTCTCAATTTAGCCTCAAAATAACCTTTAAAATCTCTTAATTTTGCTCCGACTAATTATTTATTTTCTAAATATAGCGGGTTTTTCACATTTCAGCACCGTGTTAACAATTTTATGTTACTTTTATGTATAGATTATTGCTTCTTCTTAGTTCTAGCCCGTGAATAGCAGAATCAGTAACCGTGCGTGAATTTCCAGTATTCCTGATTGTAGCCACGAAGTTGCCTTCAGAAGGCGCGTAATTAAATCAGAGAATTATGATGTTCCTCAATTTTAGCAGCGAATTTGCGCTTTTTCTAAAATTTTAGCGGCGTAGTAGCGTTTCCAACCCGTGCGTTTTCCTCTACTTAAGCTGCAAATTAGCAATTTTTTCCATTTTTCCAGATAATTATCACTTCTTCTCAATATGAACAGAAAATTAGCGTTTTTCTTAATTGTAGCCGCGCTAATTAGTGATTTTTTTCATTTGCATCCGCGAATTAACGTTTTTCCTCGACTTTATACCCGAAAATTGCAAATTAGCGATTTCCCGCAATTTCAGTCGTGAATTTGCAATTTTTGCCGAATTTTTACCTGAAAGCGTCTTTTTTTGGTCGATATTATAGCGTGTCATCTCAATTTTAACCGCAGGGTTGGTACAAAAACAACACTTTTGCGTGGATTTCCACAATTTATCCGTAGAATGGCAGTGAGTCAGCGATTTTTTCTCAATTTTAGTCTGGAAGTTGCATTTTGAGATTATGAATTAGCGCTTTTTAGCAGTTCTATTCACGAATATTAGCGGTTTTTTTTTCAATTTTTGCCGCGTCAGCAAGGTGCAAATGGACACGGTGTATTTTCTCTTTTTAGTCGTGAATTTTCGTCAAGATAGCGCAAATTTTCTTAATTTGAGCCACCAGATAAACGCTTTCGGGGGGAGGGGGGGGCTCAATCGAATGTTTAGCCCAGTCTTTGTTGATATCACTTGCAACGTTATGTTCTCCATCAGATAGGATAAATTGAAATTCGTAGAAAGTAGCCAAGTCGCTGACCAAACGTCCGAACTCTTCACATACCCACATCCGTGGATAACCTAAAAATCCTCATTTATCCGTATTTAAGCTTTTCGGGGGGTGGGGGGCGTCTGATCCGGGGCGGTTTCCCCCTACCTCGGTAAGCTCCTGCGTGGGGTCTGTATAGTCCATGGAAGCAGCTGGAAGCACGCGGACCTTTTCGGTCTGCTCAAAGTCGAGAAAATCTGCTAAAACTAACTTCAACGAGAAATACTCATTTTTGGAGATTTATGGATTTGGATTTTATGGTGTTCTTAAGAGCAGAGCGTTGATACTAGTGTCCCTTCGTTCGTATACTTGTAACTCTTGGGTGGGGGGGGGGATCTATCTTCCATATCCCCCCTCGTACCTATTACGCCCCTGGTTTTTTGGCCCTGGTTGGGGGGCAAAAATAAATCCCCCACCCACTAAATAATTATGTTTTCAAAGCAGTACAATCCGTGTTTTGCATTTTTTTACCGAAACGTCTCTCTTTTTGAAGGTAAAGTCGCATGGCTCAGAGAGGCTGCCTGGAACCAAGATGACGAGAGGAAAGCCGCTCTTCATGCCCGTCTGGGCATCAGTCCCGGTGAGTAATTAAAATCCTTATTCCAGTGAGAAATCCCCCATGAGAACAAACAATTTGTTTGATATTTCGAGTTTGACGAATGGGTTAAAACTTAAAAACTAAATATCAACGAAAAAAAAAACCTACCGCAGTACAAAACTTGTATTGACGATTCGCTTCAGCTACCATTTCAGTTCTCATTACTTCTCCTCGCGGTCAATTGCTTTTTTTTTTTTTTTTTTGTTAGTACACGTGAAACAAAAAGTGCTTACAGGCCCTTTTGGGTGATGATGGGTTGAGGTAGGTGAAGGAGAAGGAACGACAAAAAAAAAGGGTAATTATCGGTAGGTATTATACCCCCGCGTCACCTCCATAGTTTTTCTCATATGCCAACTTGGAGCTTCTGTAGTTAAAAATCTCCACCTTGGAAGATACTCATTACGTTTTAATGACCGTGTATAATAACAGTTTTATTCCATTACATTTACTGCCCCCCCCCCCGTTCCACCTATGGATATGTTCAAGTTTATTTTCTAGAGATTTTTAATAATATATTCCAGTCGTGAAGATCTCAGTTATGGTATTCACATTGCGCGATGGGAGAAGTACGGAGCGTTAATATATTGAAATACAAAGTCATTTCGAACCATTAATTCCTATTTTTTTGTTTTCTGAAAGCGGAAAATAATAATAAAAAATGCGCCCTCAGGAGTGATCATAAATCAGAGCATGTGTTTCCCACCTGAAACAAGACATTTTACGTTCTTGTCGACAAAAAAAAAAAACGATCTTCCCCTCCTTCGCACCTCTTCAATGTCACCCTTTTTATTCCCAGTCCCAGACCGGTCAAACCAATAACGTTCCCCCCCTGCTCCAGCTCCTCCTCATCCTCCCTAAGGCAAATCATTTTGCTGCCTATAGTTATGGAAAGCTGGAAAGACAGGGGGCACCGGGTTGGTGACAGTGGGGGGGGGGAGGCAATATCGCTTCCAAAAACAGAGTGTTATACCATATCATTCACCCTTTTTTTTTTTATCGATTATGCTACATAATAACCCTCCAATTTTTTTGTCGCTACAATATAGGACTTACCCCTTTTTGTTCCTCTTTCCAACCAGTACCCATTCAAATTCAACCCAGTAGCGAACCGTGGTAGGGGCGAGGGGGGGTCGCCCCGGGCCCCCCCTGACAGGCGGGGCCCCCGAAAAGCTTAAATAAGGAAAAATGAGGATTTTTAGGGTTCATTCATGGGAAAAGGTTGGACAGCGATTTGGCTCCTTTCTACGAATTTCAGTCTATATCCGACCTGGAGAATATAACAAGGGATATCAGCAAAAAGTGTGGGCTGACTATTCCATTGAGCCCCCGAGAGTGCTATTCTGGTGGGTGAAATACAGACATTTGCGCCTTCTTGTGGAAAATTCGTGGATAAAATAGAGAAAATAGACCGTCCCCAGTTTCGTCAGGTCCTTACAAGCTCACTAATGTACTGATAGGCAATTTAGAACTGGCTGACGCGGTAAAAACTTATGAAAATACGCTAATATTCTTGGCTATAACTGCGAAAAAGCGCTGATTCGTGGTCTCACGATGCAACTTCCAGACAGAGATTAAGAAAAAAAAATCGTCCATTCGCAGTGTACGACGGCCATTCCGCGCATAAAATGCAGAAATCAATGCAAAAGTGATGTTTTTGGGCCAAACCCGCGGCTACAATTGAGAGTACACGCTACTAATTCGAGTTTGCACAATTTGGACAAAAACAACGCTAATTCGGATTAAAATTGGGCCAAAATGGCAAATTCAAAACTGAAATGGCGAAAATATACGCTAATTCGCTGCAAAATTATCAGAAAACGCTATTTAACAGCTGAAATGGAGAAAAATCACTAATTCGAGGATAAACTTGAGGAAAAACGCTATTTCGCGGATGTGAAAAAGAATAAAATCACTAATTCACGGCTGAAACAGAAAACACAAACCCGTACAGCGCTAAACCATAGCAGAAAGTAGAAAAAAATTGCTTATGTGGGGCTAAAATCTAAAAAACAACACGGCTAAAATTGAAAAAAAAATATATTTATTAGGGCGGCTGACATTAAGAAAAACACTAATTTTCAACTAAAACTGAGAAAATGTGCTAATTCGCTACTAAAAATGAAATATGTGGCTGAAAATGAGGAAAACGATAATTCGTGGCTAAAATTGAGGAAAAGCGCTAACCCGTGGCCAAAATAGGGGAAAATCACTAAAAGTTCGAGGCTAAAACTAAACAATAATCCATAGCAAAAATTGAAGGAAAAAAATGCCAATGTGGGACTGAAATATTGAAAACATTCACTAATTAGCCCGGCATAAATAAAATAAAAACTCTAGTTTTCAGCTCAAATAGGGTAAAAGAGCTATTCCCGGCTATAAATTGAGGAAAACGCGAATTAACAGGCTAAAAACGCTTCTACGCAGCTAAAAGTGGAAAAAACGCTAATTCGCGGCTAAAATTGAGGACAAAGCGCGTGTTTATGTCTATTAGGTGGGGGGGGGGGAATACCCCACTAATCCGCGGCTAATTTGCCCCGAAAAGCGCTAATTCGCTGGTAAAGTTGACAAAATGCACTCATTCGCGTCTAAAATGGTGAAATTCGCGGCTTAAACTTGGCATAAGCGCTGTTTGGCGGATTGGTTGGGGAAATAGCGGTGATTTACCTGAAATAAGGAAAAGGCCTTAGCGGTTACCAATAGAGGTTTGTATTAGGTATGTATAATTAGAGATAGAGACTTTTAGGGGCCTCTTGAAGATTTCCGTCCCGGGCCCCCGATACGTGTAGGTCCGCCAGTGATTCAAACATCGTATGATAGTAAATAGATATACGAATGATATAAAAATTCAACTCTTTACTTCGTGACTCACATTGTACAAGAAAATACAGGTCAGGGTTTTGTGTGTGTGAATCTGCGACTGGCCTTTTTATTCGCCCTCTTTCCCTTTCCATCGCAAGGTGCCATAAGAGAAGGGATTGATGAAGGGATCGGAAATTGGGTCCGAAATGCACTTAAGATTTAAAACTTGTTCCCCATTGGTCTTGAGTGCACTTAGGGAAAATTCTATTCCCGCAGAGTCGCACTTCACTCAAATGTTGAACGCCGGAGGAGTATCGGGAAAGACCTTCGGAAAAAAGGCTTTCATTTTAACTTAACCCGATTGAAGCTTTCTATTTCTTTTTATGTTTCCATTCTATAAATAATTTAATTATTAGCATTTCTGTGAGGAAAACGTCGAATAGGTAAATTACTTTCATAGGTAAATCACTTTTTATTCGTTTTGTCCTTGTGGGTGGTGGAGTAATCGTTTAGTAAAGAACAAAAGAAAGTCTTTGTAAATGACCGCAGTTGAATGAATGCCGAAATTGAAGAAAAACAAAGCGCGAAAGATAAAAAACATTGGGGGATGGATAATACGCACTTTGCCTCTCATGTGTTTTCATATGTAGATCAAGGGTTGCGGCCATTGGTATACTTTTGACATGGAAATTCTTTCTCCTTTGCGGAAAAAAGGCCCACCAACATATTGGCCACCACATTCGCCCCATAAATATTGAAGCGACCCCCCCCCCTTTCCACCTCCTCCTCATCGTCAAATCTATTCTATCCCATCACTTGTCGAAGAAAAAGGGTAACGGGTGAAGTACCTTATCATCTAAATTACAGATAGGAAAAAGGTTCTTTTCTACCGCGAAAGAGAGAGATAAAAAAAAAGGAGAGTGGAAGGCAATAGTAAATCATACTTGGATATACGAGTTGCGTATTTTAAAGTAAAAGCGTGACCCCTCTTCTTTGCACAGTTCTTTCGGTTTTCTATTCAGTTTGTTTATGTGTGCAGTATACACTGGATATAGCGTGCAGAAGGAATGAGGATTAGACAACCAGACGCTTGAATCGTATACTTTCCCTGAATCCATGAGCCAATCGCCTGCTTGGGAACGGGTACGTCCATGGTGAACCTCCCACGATGTTTTAAGATTTTCAAGCAGTGAGATTTTCAGCACATTTGTCAAGTAGACATGCGAGGGCGGTCCGATGAGGGGCAAGATCGATGACGCCTTTATTTAGTGAAATTGATCGTGCCCAACGACCAACTCGCGCGGTTTGGAACATTCACCAGCATGGACGCTCTTCCTCGGACTTCAGGGCCACTTTGAGAGGGGGCTGTCGCCTCTTTAGGGACGTTCGCGCCGAAACTGCGGGCATTTATCATTTCAACATTGCCCTAGGAAGTCATAAATCGCGTTTGGTGCAGATTGGAACACTTTGAGAAAATTGGCCAAAAATTTCGCCCACCAAAAACCATGGGTATTTTGGCGAAAATGGCCAAAATATAGAAATGGACGAAATCTCGTATATCAGGGTTTCTAATCGCGGGGAATCCGGAAATCGAAACAGATTTTCCATCGGGGACGAGCCGTTGAAGTAGTTCTCCCAGTGATTCCGGCGATTTTTGCCGCTTCGGCCCGTCTTCCCGGGACCACGCGAATTTTCCTGCGGACGCGCGGCTACGCTATCATCAGCCCGGAAGTTCTGATAGGAAAAGCTTCGACGCAGGCGGACCACGGTGACCATCCTGGTGGAGGGGAGTAGTGGCGGATCTAGGTTTTCATCTTGGGAGGGGTTCTACCGTGAATCTCTCTTTTTTTTTTTTTTTGAGTTTCAGCCGCAAACCTGTCACTACAGGAACCGTGAATCGGTGTTCACTCAATTTTAGCCGTGAATTATAGGATTTTTTTTTTCCAATTTATCCGCGATTTATCGTTTTTCTCTATTTCAGCAGCGAATAAGCGCTTCTTATACCCACACCCACCACGGCCGTGCATTTTCCCTTTTTCAAGCAGCAAATAAGCTCAATATCTGAATTTTAGACGGAAATTAGCGGTTTGCCTCAGTTTTAGCAACGAGTTAAAGTTCTCCCCCCCCCCCCTCACTATTTTAGCGTTTTTCTCACTTCTTAGTCATCCGAATTAGCGTTTTTTATTTTTGCTGAGAATTATTTCTGAATTTTAACTGTGAATTATTCCTCAATTTCACCCCTGAGTCACCGCTCCGAGTGAATTGGCGTTTTTCTCCATTTAGCTCCGAATGAGCGCTTTATCAGGGACGGGCACCTTTTGTTTGTCATCCAACAATTTTTTTTATTGGTGGATTCTTGGATGACACATATGATTTGATAGACCGAGGGGGTGGGATTTCCATAACAACGCTTCTATTTTAAAACCATGCCCGTCCCCGACGCATTTTCTCCATTTCATCCGGGAATTAGCGGTAGAGGATCAGTTTTAGTCGTGAACAGAGGAGATTTCCGAATACATCCGTGAATTAACGTTTTTTTTTTTTTCAATTTTAGCTTCACATGCCGTGAATTAGCGCTATACATCTCATTTTAGCCGCGAATCACCCGCATTCCTCTATCTTAGCTGTAAATTAGCGCATTTTCTCGAATTGGTCCGCGAATTTGCATCTTTCTCCGTTCAAGCTGATGATGAGCGCTTTTTGCCAAAATTAGACAGCAGTTTGAGATTTCATTATCATTATTTTAGCTGCAAATGAGCGTTCTACATCAATTTTAGGCGGGAGTTAGCGGTTTGTCTCAGTTTTAGCCGCGATGCAAGCGCTTTATCCCAATTTTAGTCGATAATTATTTCTCAAAGTCACTTGCGAATTGTCGCGTTACCTTAATTTTAGCCGTGAATCAGCGGATTTTCTCAAATTGATCCGCGAATTGCCGTATTTCTCCATTTTAGCGGCGAATGAGCGGTTTCTACGCGGAAATTTAGCAGATTTTCTCTGTTTTAGCCGCGAATTAGGTGGTTTTCTCAATTTTAGCTGTGAATCAGCGATTTTTCTCAATTTTCAGTCACGTTGTTGCTTCGAGAAATCACGAATTAGCGTTTTTGAGCCTGCTTAGCGATGGACGACTGCAGCTTTTTCTCAATTTCAATTATTGCCGGAAACATTAGTGTTTTTTCCATTTTTAGCCACGAATTAGTGATTTGATTAGTTTTATACTGTGAGCAAGCGGTTTTTCGCTATTTCAGCCACAAATTTTAGTGGTTTTGCCCGCATACTTGCCCCAAGACTAGCACATTAGAACGCCTTCTAAATGTTTTCCGTCGTTTGAAAGCCTATAGAAACTTGGGATTAGCGTGTTTTCTCTGTTTTGTCGGCGACGTTGTCTTCAGATATATCTCGAATTTCTGTATTTTTTTTTATTTTAATTGGCAAATGAGCGCTTGTTCTCAATATTTGCCGTTAATGAACGCTTTAAAACCTAAAAATCCATATTTTTCATCTTAAAGCATTCCAGTGCCTCCCCCCCCCCGCCGCCACTTTAAATGGTGGTCTCACCATCATCATCGATGCACTGAGACACTGGCCGTTACATTGTGAACGAGGGTAGATAGAGGGGGGGGGTGTAATCTTTACAGTTCCCCCTTTTACAGTACTTTGGTGCGAGAAAAGTTAAATGAACAACAACAATTATAACAGACACCATCTTCTTAGGGGGAGGGGGGTTTGAACCCCTCAAAACCCACCCCGTAAATCCGCCACTGGAGGGGAGAAATAACGCCGAACACTTGGGGCTATTTGGACTTGACCCTTGCCTGCATTTCTTAACTCAGCACGGTCGGAGGAACTCTAAACCAGAGCGAATGTAGCTCATGAAATGGTCAAAGAATGGTCCAAATCGCTCATTTTTAGCGTTAACGAGGTCTGTGAATTAGTATGTGGTTCCCTACGCTCGTCTGGACAAAAAAAAAACTGTCCGGAGGTAGCTGGCGTTAAATTCTTCAATGCTCTTCCACCTGAAATTAAAAATTTGAATGTGAAAGTATTAAAAAAACAACTTTAGTGCGATAATCCGCTCTACAGTGCAAACGATTTTTTAAAACTTATTCATATAATTGTTTTCGACTCTTTTAAACGTAAATTACTGTGACGTATCCCATTCAACCATTAAGTTGTGAACGGAAATAAAAGATGAATCGAATTACTTTCTTTGAGGGTTGATTCCTCTTCCCTCTTCATTTTTATTGTTGAAAGATTCAATATAAGACAAAAAATTATAATTTGTATTAAAATGTAAAATGACGTGACACAGGATATGAAAAAAATGGCGGTTCCCGCAACAAGAAATTTTCCCAATGAATCTTCATGTGAAACGCATTTAAGCATAAAGACTTGTCAGGCGTATAAATAGAAGGATACGAAGCCTAAATCGATAAGAAACGCCTTCCATGTTACGCAGATGTTAGCCAACATAAATGCCTCTCGAGAGTAATAATAAAAAGGTTAATTGTCCCTCCCCGCGACGGCACAATTATTGCGTGATTGACGTAAAGGTCAATAAAAACTTTTTTTTTTTTAAACCGCAGAGTTTATTCATGCACAACGAAACTACCACCCCTTCTGCTCCCCCCCCCCTGGCATCAGAAATTTTACCCTTTCGTGTTTCCTGTATTTCGGGCCTTATTCCCGTCCCCGTTTTGTTTTTAAAAATTAATTGAATCAGAAAAGGTATATACGGGAGAGCAATGGAAGCGGAAAAGAAAAAGAACAATAAGAGAGGTTCGATCAATCTCGTTATTAAGAGTGAACAAGAACTGCCAACGTAATTATATCTAACCCCCCCACCCCACACGCTTTTCTGTCATCCCTTCTTACGTACGAGCCCCTAGAGTTGACCGTGGTAAGGGGGTTGAGAAACCCCCTCTCTCCCTCTCTCGTGTGTCTTTGCCGGGGAGTCATTAAAAATATATCCCCCTCTCCACGTCAGTAAAAGAAGAAGGAAGGACATTAATAATCCGGAGCGAAAGGCATTGCTTTTCCAGGGGAAGTGGAGGAAGTAAAACTTGCGCGAAGAAGAAAATAGAGCTTTCGATGGTGGGCGGGGAGGGCAGTGAGGGGGGGGGTTTAAGGGGACGAAGAAAAAAGAAGCGAAATTGCGCAAGTTTTTGTATCCCTGGCTTCCATTAATCATCAAGTTTGCGAAAGTTTTCTTCTCTTCGCTTCTCTAGGGAGAGAGAGCGAGAAAGCGATGATGACGGCTTGAGTGTAAATAGTGGCTGGGGTATTGGGGGGGGGGGGAGGAATGCGCGTAGATTACTTCGCTTCACTAGGTTTTTGCAATACGTCATTACCCCCAAACCCCACACTGTCCAAACATCCATAGCTGGCAATTTTTAGCG
This sequence comes from Corythucha ciliata, assembly GCA_038030265.1. Lineage (NCBI taxonomy): Eukaryota > Metazoa > Arthropoda > Insecta > Hemiptera > Tingidae > Corythucha > Corythucha ciliata. Next base: position 3,499,179 of record CM075943.1, on the reverse strand, counting down.
CACAGAGATGTTAAACAGTCCGATTCGTCCTCTGAAACACAGTATTCTGCCTAAATAATGTGCGTTGAAATCGAAATTGTTGTTTTCGTTCAGGATGTACGCCACTCTCGCTCTAAAATTTTATGTTTGGGCTTCCTATAGACAGTTTCTTATGGAAACACAGTCTACATATAGTCGCGAGGAGTCATGACTGATGCTAATCGGTCGTCATACCCGAAAGATGTCCCCCCCCCCTTAACGCACGACCCTGTCTACCCTGTCAGTAGTAGAAAGTAGCCAAACTGGCTATTCACACCCTAAAATCAGTAATAGTGATGGCTAAATGCGCTCTAAAAATGGCTTAACTGACGACTTACGGCTTGAAAATTTACATATATAGGAAGAACCGTCCGATTGCTCCACAAACGCCCCTGTCCTGTTTCCAGCGTCGTGGGGAGTTAGGAGACAGGACGACCGAGACCTTCCTGCCTTCCTACCTTCTTAGGACGTCCTGCCGTTTTTGCTTCCTAACGTGCTACACACGTTCCGATCGTCCTTACGCCCTTTCCTCACTTTTTTTCAGGGGCGGACTTGGGTATCGAGGCGCAGTGGGGGGGGGACCTTGATTAAGGGGGTGCCGGCTGCATGAGCTTCAGTTTGCGACTGATAACGCAGTCGCGTAGAGTTTGGGCGGCCATATATATATATAGTTTGGGGATATATAGCCATAAATTGGCGATTTTTCTCAATTTTAACCTTAAAGTTGCCTTCAGAAGCCGCGAGTCGGCGTATTTTCAATTTTCGATACAAATTGAAATTTTTCACAATTTTAGCCACGAATTAGTGATTTTCCTCAATTTTTACCCGCGAATTGTCGCTTTTTATTATTTTTAGCAGCGTAGTAGCGTTTCTAACCCGTGAATTAGCAAATTTTCTCAATTTTAGCCACAAATTGGCGTTTTTCCCAATTTTAGCTGCAAATTGGCTTATTTTTTCCATTTTTAGCCGCAAATTAGCATTTTTTTTACATTTTAGCACTTTTAGCTATAGATCACCGCTTCTTTGACGTTTTTTGCCGATGAATTTGCAGTTTTTCTCAATTTTAGCCGCTTTGCCTTCAGAAGGCACGAAGGCGAGAATTTAAGTTGGAAATTTTACCACAATTTTGTCCGTGAATTGGTGATTTTCCTTAAGTTTAGCAGCAAGCTGGCACTTTTTCTCAATTATAGCAGCGCAGTAGCGCTTCTAGCCAGTGAATTCGCGAATTTTCTCAATTCCGCAATTTTAGCCGAATATTAGCCATTTTTTTCCATTTTATGTATTCAAGTTAGAAATTTTACCACAATTTTGTCCGCGAATTGGTAAGCTCAGATATTCGTTTTTAATCTATTATTTATGATAATCTGACGTTGGTCTGAGAGGGGCGCGGTGGTGGTTTGGACGCCCACCCCTCTCGGGCCTAGTCCGCCACGCTTTTTTTCGTAAGGCTAGGAAGCTAGGACAGGAACGTGTGTAGGGGCCTTTATACAGACGATTCCTGCCCTTGAAAATGGCAAAGACAAGCATTTCGCGCTTCAAATATGGCCAAACTGTCCATTCCACCGTGAAAATTGCTCAACTGTGACTATTCGTAGCAAAAAAAAAACGCCAAATTGGCTATTCGCATGCCTCAAAAAGTGGCAAACTGGCAATATACGTTCTAAAAATGGTTAAACTGTCCATTCACGCCCTAATACCGTAAAAACTGGCTATTCCCTCCCCCCCACAGAGCAGGGCCCGGGGGTGACGGGGTCCACACAGCCCAAATCATAATGAAAGACGCGGAAAAAAGGAGTAATGAATACTCTGGAGGGCTTCGTGATTCACGAGGAAATCTCCCACAACGAGAACTGCATCAACGGACGAATTGAGGTTTCCGTATCGCCCTTCCTTTCTCTCCTCCCACTCCTGCCACCGAGCGGAAATCGTAGCTTATCCCCAAAAGTTTTATTTTTGGTAATTGGAACTTATTAATTTTTCCCTTTTGGTGGTTATTGTTAATACCGTAATTGGTGATAGTTATTTTGGCTTTAAACTTGTTATACTTAGTGCGAATACCCGATTATACGCAGAAATGATCAATTTTAAGAGTAAATTGTCAATTTTGTGCGGAAACTGTCAATTTTATGAGGAAATTGTGAGTTTTATGGGGAAATTGTCAACTTGGTGCGGAAATTGTCAATTTTTCGGATACTGTCAATTTTATGATGAATTCGTCAATTTCATGCGGAAACTGTTAGTTTTACTCGGGCATTGTCAAGAAAATCGTCAATTTTACGAGGCCACTGTCAATTCCATGAGAAAAATTTGAATTTTTGTAGCCAGCAAACCAATTTCGCTGGGTTGTGCTCAAGTCAAAGACCGATTGCGCTGATTTTTCGCACGAAAACCCGATTTATCGATAATCTGGCTTTTTTGAATGAGTCAACCACTTGAAATTGTAATGTTCTAATTTATGAAATGAGCAAACGATTACAGAACAGGGGCGTAAATATGAAACTGTTAATCTTAAGAGTAAATTATCAAGTTCGAGAGGAAATTGTCAATTTTATGGGGAAGCTGTCAATGTCAATTTTATTGGGGTATTGTCAATTATATGGGAAAATCGTCCATTTCATGAGGAAACTGTCAATTTTACTTGGATATTGTCAATTTTACGATGAAATCGTCAATATTTGCGTAAACTGCCAATTGACTTACGAAACGGTTAATCTTAAAGAATAAATTATCAATTTCGAGAGGAAATTGTCAATTTTATGAGGAAACGATCAATTTTATGCGGAAACTGTCAATTTTATGAGGATATTGTCCATTTTATGGGGAAATCGCCAATTTTTGCGGAAACTGTCAATTTTGTGAGAAATTGTGAATTTTATGGGGAAATTGTCAATTTAGTGCGGAAACTGTCAATTTTGTGAGGAAATTGTGAATTTTATGGGGAAATTGTCAATTTGGTGCGGAAATTGTCAATTTTTCGGATACTGTCAACTTTTTATGAGGATATCTTCATTTTTAATGATGAAATCGTCAATTTAATGCGGAAACTGTCAGTTTTATGATTAAGTCGTCAATATTGGAGCAAACTGCCAACTGACTTACGGAACGGTTAATCCATGTTATGGTGTAGATGTTGTGGGCTTTTTTTATAGATATATAATCACGAAGAGATATTCACAACAAGACAATATCTTTTCGTGAAGACCGAAAACCGGTTAGGAATAATAAAAAAGACGTGTGGGAAGACAATATCTCTTTGTTTATCTGTTGACGTCGAGCGCATCACTGTCATACCAGGATTGGAAATGCTCGCACGGTAGCGGCGGCTATTTCGTGACTTATGAACCGTAAAGTTGAACGTGGAAGTGTTGAAAAATAATAGTCTGCACCCTATTTTCCCCGTTTGATTATTTTATTGGTAGTTTCCCTAATAAAATTACTTGTTCAAGACACAGCTATTTCTCTCTCCCGTTCCCCAAAAAACCGGACACAAGACTAATACAGTCATCACACCACTAGCCCTTCTATATTACAGCCCTTTCGAGGATCACATAGTTTATAGTCAAGAGTCTGGCCCGACTGAGGCAAAATAAAAAACAGCGTGTTTAGGAGGACTTTTCAAATTCCCAAGGGTGACATAGTTGGTACAAGGGGAAGGAGAGGGAGAAATAAGAAAAAAAAGAAGAATAAGACACCCCCATATATTTTATCCCGTCTCGGACCTTCATTTCACTAACAAACAGTAATGTATACGAACTGTCCCTTCCTGTCCGGCTCATCTACTTTCGATCACGATGATTTCAATTCCCCCATCCCCCCACCCCACCCCACGACTTGCACTTCTCCAATACACCAATGCCGCGTACGGAGCACCCGAAAGCCTTTCAACTGCAAGCTTTTAAGTCTCACACCATCCCCGTACCCTTAGCTGTCATTTCCCACAACTCTCAACTCTCATTATCTATTATTAAAAGCCGAGGGCCTTTAAAAAGATACCCTCGCGGAAGGTGTGGCGTAAAAAAAAAGAAGGGAAGACAGCGTTGCGGGCTTCTATGTTTTTATGAGTCAGAGACGCGTTTGGAAAGGCTTTGTTTAATTAAAATATTTAATTAATAACCTCATTTTTGTTTCTTTCCTTTTTGGCGTTAAAAAAATGGTTATTACAAAAGTCTGGGAGCTCCTGAATTGTTTTATTGATTGTTATTTTTGTATTTTACGGTGGTTTGAATGTGGCAGGCAAATGAGCCAACGCCGTATATTTTATGTAATGGAAAAAAAAAAGCCACCTGTTTCACCTGTTCACTTCCTCCCTCTATAGAAGTGCAAAACCCTATAAATGATTGAAGTCGAACTAATGACTTTAGGAGAAGGCACGTACAAATTAGTATGCACTGGGAGAAACCCGATGGAAAGAAAAAAAAAAAAGAGACGCGCATACCTATAAGGACAATTCGTAGCGTTTCAACTACTACCATGAATCGCTTGGGCAACCTTCCGTCCCCCTCCCCTCCCTCAACCAGCTACCACCACTCATCTAACCTTAACGGCCATTATATATACATCGAGGCATTTACACAATACAAAAGCTACACACAGTTGGATAATCATTAAGTTGAATAACTCATTGTGCAACTTTTAAGTCGATTGTCCAAATGATCATTACTGGCACTTTAGGTCAATTGTACTTTTTTGGAAGGGGCTATTACCTTAGCTACCATTCACCCCCCCCCCTCCCGGTAAGTCGCAACCGTTGCCAAGATCACCTACCGCCTCGATGCCTGGAAAAAAAAAAAAAAATTCGCCGCGAGGTCGTAATGAGAATTACTGTGTGGATCAAAAGGATATTAAAATTGAAGCGCCTTCTCATACGCCATACCTTTTTTTTTGGTGCAGAGCTATTTAATACGGACATAGCGGTATATGTCGAGTATTCGAATAAACATAAATAGATTAAGATGGAAAGGGGGAAGGAGGGCGCTCCTTAAATACCCAAGGGAACAGTTTACGGGCTCCTATATGTACCTGTCGCACATTACAGCAAATAATATATCACTAAATGTTTCTTTAGCTTTCCCCTTTTAAAGGGCTCCCTCCATGAGGCCTACATTGCCAGCATATCAATGCTTTTTTTTTTTTTTTTACCAAGTCATGCTTCTTCTCTCTTTCTCATTCCAAAAACAATTTTCAATTTTGACAAAAATCATCAATCGAAAAAAAAAAGGGGCGGACTCCCACCAAAAAGGGTGAGAAGTCATAATTGCCTGGTTTGTAGACGCTAGCAAACAACAACAACAACCCCCCCCTCCCACCACCCCAGAACTCATGCATTTCAACGAGAAAGATTGAGGGCTCGAAGTTAATCGCCCAGGGAATTATCCTTGCGGTGATTCAGCGTTTCATAAATGTCAATTGTTTCGATTTTCAACAGCCGAAAAAAAAGGTTAACTAGAACAAGGTCGAATTTGAGTGAGAGCTTTTGGAAACAAAAAAAAAAATGTTCTCACAATTTTCGTCAATGATTCAACGATTGTTAAAAGTATAATAATTTCTTTCTAAAGAAAATTGTTTATACTCACCTTTAATAATAATTTAAAAGACATTTCTTTTTAGAGAGGAACGCTGACCTCAATTATAATCGTAACGGATTAACCCCGCGTGAAGAGAAGCGTTTTAATGTTTTTACTTTCGAGCATTTTTGAATTGTAGCTTAATTATTCCCGTAATGAATACGATTTTTGTTTCGTTAAAAAACAGAAAGCGAGCATAACATAATTATAAGGAAATAAAACAAAACAAAATGTTTGACTCTAGTCTTTTTATTGTTTTCAGGCGCTGAAAACTTGACCCGGCCTGAGAAAGGCACGTCACCCGCGGTGAAAAGTGGTAAGTTTTTGTTTGTTTTTTTTTTCGCCAGCAGTTGTTCTTTAGGTTTTTAGCGCGAGCCATAGCTCGGCAAAATTGGGTTATGATGTGCCATCTTCCCCGCGAAATTTTGCTTTTTAGGGAGTCAGCCCCGCCCAAATTGATTTTTTTTGAATGATTGAATGAGCCAACCCTTCGAAATTTTGTTTTGGATAGAAACCAGAGCCGCGAAATTTCTCTTTAAAATGAACCAACACGCTTAAATCCCTTGAAGTTTTAGTCTTTTTTTTAGGGAGTCAACCCCTAAAAAATTGGTTCGTGACGTGGCGCAGATCCGCAAAATTTGTTTTCAGGAAAAGCCACAAACTGGCAAAGTGCTTTCATAAACACGAAATCGTGTTCTTTGAGTGTGAAATCTGTGAAATATTTGGTCTTCGAAAGTGTCTATAACAAACGGAATTTCTCTTTTGAATGGGTCAACCCCATGGGTTTTATCTCACGAATGTACAATTTTCTCAATTTTAGCCGTGAATTGGGATTTTTCTCTATTTTGGCCGCGAACTATCGTTTTTCACTTCATTTTAGCCAGGAATTAGCGCTTTTCCCCAAAATATTCCGCGAATGAGCGCAGTTTTTCCACTAAGTTTTCACCTGTAAAGCTCGACAGGGGCTCAAAACAGAGCTCCCAAAGAGGTTCTTTTACCCCCGTGATGTACGTGTTATTCATTCGATATGTGCGACTCACCTTTCTCCCCCTGGCGCCCGACCGGGGTTTGCGGTGTAGCGTGAACTCCCAGCTGGGCGTGTGACGGCTGGTCGCGAGGCTTCGGCCTCCCTGCGCGATACCGCCGCGCGCCGTCACAGACTCAGATGCCCCCCCCCCTCCACCCATTTAACCGCGACTCTGCCAACTCCCTACAACTTAACTTAGAGAATTCCCCGAGGACGTGTCCTCTAGCCGTACCGTGGCAGGGGCGAATGGGGGGGGGGGCGGACCGCCCCGGGCCCCCGTTCAGATGGGGCCCCCTGAATAGCTTAAAGATGAAAAAATCGGGATTTTTAAGTAGATAAGATGAGAACGAATGGCTAAACTCCCTTGTGAAAAAGGAGAAAAACGCTGATTCACGGCTGAAACTGAGAAAAATTGCTGAAATTTATGGCTGTTGGCATACATAAAAGCATTGAGACAACGCAAAATCACGAACTTTTGGGGCCAAATCGGGACTGAAATTCGGAAAAAACGCTAATTCACGCAGCTAAAGCTGTGAAAAGTGCTAATTCGAGGACGAAAAAAAGAAAAACGCGAATTCGCGTCTTAAAAAACAAGAAACTCGCTAATTCACATCTGAAATTGTGATAAAATGCTACAATTTAGCAGCTTTAAACGTTAGGAAAAAGCGCAAATTAACGGCTTAAAGGAGGAAACGCTAACTCACGAATTCTCGGGGCAACATTGGGACATTGGGGCGTCATTGGGAGAGGGGGGGGATTCGCGTCTAAATAAAAGCTGAGGAAAACTCAACTAAGGTATGAAAAATTACAATTTCACGGATAAAATCGAGAAAAAACGCTAAAAATCGCGGCTGAAATTAGGAAAATGTGCTAATTTACTGATAAAATTGAGAAAAAAACGCTAATCCAAGCCACAGCTGAAAATAAGAAAACGCCAACTCGCCGATTCTTGGGGGCAACTTCGGGGCTGAAATTGAGAAAAAACGCTAATTCACGGCGTGAAATAGAAAAAAAACGCGAATTCACGTCTAAAACTGGAGAAAAACTTTAATTCATGACTAAGGTGTGAAAAATTCCAATTTTACGGATAAAATCCAGAAAAAAAAGCTATAAAACTCGCAGCTAAAATTAAGAAATGTGCAAATAAGCTTATTCTACTTCTAAAATTGAGGGTAAAAAGGCTAATTCACAGCTGAAATTGAGAAAACGCCAACTTGCAGATTCTTGGGTAACTTCGGGAACAAAATTGAGAAAAAGCACTTATTCAAGTGGCTAAAACTGTAAAAAAAAAACGTTAATTCATGGGAATAATTTAGAAAAACACGAATTGGCGTTTAAAATGGAGAAAAACGCTAATTTGTGAATAAAATTTGGACAGAGCACTCAAATGGCTACCTCTACTTTGCGGATTCTTGAGGCAAATTCATGGCTATAATTCATAAGCACCGATTCACAGCTAAAAATGAGAAAATGTGCTAATTTGCTGCTAAAATTGGGAGAAAAACGATAATTCACAGCTGATATTGATAAAACGCCAACTCGGTGATTCATGGGGCAACTTTGGGAATAAAATTAGGGCGTTACACTCCAGAAACCACGAGTTGGCGTTTTCCCTAATTTTAGTCGCGAACGAGAGCTTTTTCTCACATTTAGCCGCGAATAAGCGCTTTTTCTCCATTTCTTTCCATGAATCTTGGCTTTATTTGCTCAATTTTAGCAATTACTTAGCGTTTTCCTCAATTTTAACTGCGAATTACCTTTTTTTTTCACTTTCAGCATTAGCTCCTTTTTTTCCCTTTCATCAGCCACGATGTTGCTTCCGAAAACTGCGAATTATTGGTGTTTTCTCAATTTCTTCCCGTAAATTGGCGCTTTTTCCTAACTTTAACCGCGAATTAGTATAATTTGTCTGTATTTTAGGCGCTAGTTCTTTTTCTCGCTTTGCTTTTTCTTAATTTTAGCCGTGAATTAGTACTTTTTCTCTATTTTTGCCGCTAATTAGATTTTTTGTCAATTATAGCCGCGAATTATATTATAATTTTTTTCACTTTTACTTCAGAATTAGGGCTTTTTCAACATAATGAACCAAATCAAATTGACTGGGAGCCCACCGTATGAAAAATCAAGGTCATTTGATCGTGTCTGGCACCTGCGCAGTACGTTTTTTATGGTCTAGGAGATGACACTTCTGAGCTCGGCAGACATTTTCCGTGGAACAAGGGCTCAAAACAGAGCTAGCTGTTGGCAAACACACATTTTGGGCTGCTTGAAAACGGCTGGCAAGTGTTAAAATTGGTTCTTCGCAAACAATAAACTAGAAAACCATCATCGCCATCCAATTTCGAATAAAGCCCTGGCTACTAGAAAGCCTCGAAATTTCACATTTTTTAAATATCGCTCACATCGCTGTCTACAATCAAATTGTATGGCGTTGTTGGTTTCGTGAAGTTTTTTTGGAGGGAGGGGGGGCGCCGGGCTCATAACCCGGCAGGCGCCTGAGCCTCCCTTGGGCTCCTGCGCCATACCCATCAGATCTAACTGTGCACTTCACACCCGTACTTACGCGGGCGTTTCGGTCGGTGCGCGGTTTTGTTGAACGCACAAAGGCCGGGAACGCCCCTCACGAAGCCGATTATGGCGTGTCACAGCTCGCCGCAGCCTTATAGTGTAAATGGGCAATGGCTGGATTCGAACCCAGGCCCGCTGGGTTGTCAAATCTCGTGTTTTTGCGAGCAAATTATCTGACAGAGACTGCGAAAACCGTCAAACGTTCAAATATGACCCCAACACAAGAACAAAACCTGCTTGTCAAGCGAGGTTGGCAAACCATGATTGTCAAGCATGTTTGATCGTGTGTGACCCGCTTAAAATTGCGAATAAATTGTAAAAAAAAATAGTAATTCGCAATTAAAATTACGAAAAACGCTAATTAGCGGATAAAACATTGAAAAATCAATTATTCACTAATGGTTTTGAGAAAAAATCGCTGATTCGGGCCTAAAATTACGAAAACACGAATTCTCGGCTTAATCAGAACGCAAGTTCGTAGCTCAATATGAAAAAACGCTAATTCATGGCTAAAAGTGAGAAAAAACGCCTATTCATGGTGCTAATTCGCGGATAAATTGGGGAAAATTGCTTTTTAGCAACTACAATCACATAGTCACGGCTAAAGTGGAGAATAAATTGTAGAAAAAAAAAGCTCTATACTTAGAGGCAGAAGTATGGAAACGACAATTTTCAGCTTCTGAAAGGCAAGTTCGTAGCTCAAACTGCGAAAAACGCTAATCCACAGCTATGAGACCAAAACAAATCGCTAATTCGCAGCTTAAAAGTAAGAAAAGTTGCTAATTCATGGATGAAATTGAGAAAAATTGCTAATTAGCGGCTGAAATCCCCTGCAAAATTCAGACGAATTGCTAAAGCACGGCTAAAATGGTGAAACAAAAAATTAAAATGACAAAGAATCGCTAATTTGCGGCTAAAATGGAGAAAAATTGCTAATTCATCGATAAAATTGATATGAAGGCTAAAGTTAAGGATAACGCTAATTCGCGGATTAAATGGAGAAAAGTCAATTCGCGGTTTCCTGAAAAAAATCGCTAATCCACGGCAAAATTTCAGAAAATCGTTAGCTAATCCGCGTCGAAAATTAGGGAACTCTTATTCGTTGATAAAAAGTGTAGAAAAATCCACAGTTAGTGGCTAGAATGAGGAAAAACGCTAATTTGCGGCAATAATGAAGTAAACTGGCTAATTTGAGAAAATTAGCTAATTCACAGACAATTGAGAAATCAGGGAAAACACGAATTCACTGCATTATTCTGATAAATCGCTAATTCAGGGCCAAAATGGTGATTGGAAAATCGCTAAAATGACGAAAAATCGCTAATTTGCAGCTAAAATAGGGAAAAATCGGTAATTCACCCATGAAATTGAGAAGAAGCGCTGGCGTGTGGAAGAAACGGCTTCTTGTGTGGCTGAAAGTGAACAAAATCGTTAATGCATGGCTAAAATGAGAATATTGCGCTAATTCGCGGATAAAGTTCGGAAAAAGCGTTAAGGGAAACAAACGTCTCATTGATGGCTCGCTATTAGAAGGCTAAAAAAATTAGGCTAATTCACGACTGAAATCAAGAAAAATTGCTATTTATGGGGTAGATTGAGAACATTTGCTATTTCACAGAAATAAATTGAGTAAAATGGCAAGTCCCGGTTGCTAGAGGCAACTTTGTGGCTAAAATGGGAAAATATAGCGCAAATTCACGGGTAAAATCGTTCATTAGTGGCTCAAATCAGGGATTGCGTGATAAATCGCTAATTCACCGATGAAGTGTGAAAAAAAAAACGCTAATTCGCGTAGGCGTTGGTGAAAGATTCATCCGGGGTCGCCAAATCTCTAAAGGCCGGCACTGCAATGAGCTGTCCCAGGACACATTTTATGTGCAAATGCGTGAAAATTGATGTGCTTGATGAGGAAGGGGGTGGGGAGGCAAGGATGGGTGGCCTCGGCTGAGTTCTTACAACAAGGTTTATGGCCCACGACGAAGTTATCTAGAATTCAGGAAGCCTGGATTTAATTTCACGCGGATTGATTGAACTAGGAATATCAAAGGCCGACCGCACTCTTCTCACCCTTTTTTTTTCCTCTGAAAGACCTACTGACAATTAAAATAAATAAAAGAAAAACGTGTCCTTTTTCCGACCATCAAGGGTATTATTATTATAACATTGTTCAAATGTAGCCTTAATCGTATATGGCAAAAGACTTCTAAAATATCCTTCATTTATGCAATAGGGCACGCGATAGGGGTACAAACGCCATGGTTTAACCCTTCCTTTTTTTCTTTTCCATATCCTTCAGCCCCCACCCCTCACTCAACCCTCTCTCTTGTATTGAAGTACACGCTCTAAAATAAATCAGAGGGTGAAATCCACCCCACGTGCGCGTGAACGGGGAGAATGGCACGCAGCCATTTTTTATGCAATCTCGACGACTATACCCCTTTGATTTGAACGGCAACAACTGTTGAGTAACTGATGAGGGTGAGAGAGGGGATTGGGAATCAGAAAAGGGACGGTATGCACCACTCGTGCATTAAAAGGCTTTCCTTCCCACCCTATTATTAAAAAAATAAAATATCTTTTTAAAAGGATCCTTGATTTATTAATTGTTTTATAACTGTTTAATTCAAAATACTAATCAAAGTAAAAGCGCGCGCCTTTTTTAATGTTCGGTAATAAAATGTAAAAAAAAAATATGGTGCTTCCTCGTTTTATTTGTCGTGTAATGGCAAAACTTTCCAACTATTTCCTTTGGTATCTTAAATTAAAATTTTATTACGAATCAAAATGGGCGACCCCCCCCCCTTCTCCCCAATTCAACCATCTTACACCAGTAAAACATGAAAAAAATTTACTCTCAACCTCCTTCCACATTATAACTATGTACTATAAACGAGATGGCCTCAATAAATACTTAAAAAGAGTCAGCAAGTTTCTCGCTGCTTTGCCTCTTACCAATATTACCCGGCCGACATTCAATATCTCTTTTCGAGACTTGGCGGCGTAAATTAAAAATTTTACTATACTATTTAGAGCTACTATTTTAGCGGCTGGTGAAGAAAAAAAAAAAAAAAAGGGAGGGACCCGATAAAAACCCAGCCTATATTAAAAAGGGCAGTCTCTATCATCAACTTGCATTCCTATGGGGTTTGCGGGTACCGGGTAGTGTGTTACATGGCTGGATGAAACCAGAATAGTTAAACTCTTCTTTTTTTAAATGAAAAGGGTGGCGGGGAAAAAATTGGAAAATGGGGCCCGTTTAGAAAGCCCAGCAGCGTGTTCTGCTCCGCAGCGTTTGCGGTTTAACGCTAAAAGTAACAATAAATAGCTGGTCCCTTATAATTAAGTTATTTAATTGCCGCAGTCAAACATCAGTTTTGATCAATAAAAGAGTTCCCAAGTATTATAGAAACGGCGAATTACATTCAATGAGAAAGTCGGTGGGGTTGAAAAAAAAAAAGAGGGGGATGATGATTAGGAATGATTGACGGGGCCCATGCCCCTATGCCCACATCTTCTATAAGCAAAGACACACACAGTAGATTTCCCGCATGGAAAACCCTCTCAACCATAATACTCTATACTCGGGTACTTGAGCACCCATAGGATCCTTTTAGGGAAGACAAAAAATACTGGGTGGTGAGAAGACGGGGGAGGGGGTACAGTCAGTTTAACGCCATTTCGAGCGTGGAGTTATTTATTTTTTTTCAAAATGGGGAGGAAAGGGTTAACGAAGACAAGAAGGAAGAAGAATGGGGAACTATCCCAACAAATATTGTTTCAAGCCGAATAAGGGACAATAATTTCATCTTGGAAATTTACCTGTGTGTGTGTGTGGGGGGGGGGGAGAAGGTGCAATTTTGACAATAAAACTGGTGATTATTCGTCTATAAAGTCGAACAATTCTACTTTATAATTATCTGCGCTTATCCAGCCAGGAAACTCGACGCAATGAGGCCTCAAAAGTTAAGTAATCAGCCAAAAAAGGAGAACTTCGCCGCTAAATCTGATTTATTGGCTCTGGCCACGTTCATATAGCACTGAAAAACGTAAATATTCATTTGAAGCTCGACAGTCCTCATGAGGTCGAGTTCGGTTAAGTTCGGCTTCAATAGCCACCCCCCTCAACACCCCTTTCTTCTGAATTGTCACATTCGCTTCACAACAATCAAACTCTTCGATCGACTGAATATTTCAATTCATTAATAAATAGGTAATAAATTCATTAATAAATAGTTGAAAGACTCCTCCCGCAGATAAAAAGGCGGATACATAAGAACTTTTGAAACCGACCTCGCCTGCGACCTGCCGATGGCGCTGAAGGATGAGCTTGAGCTATAATAAACAAAAATTCAAAAGCTCTCATGAAATTATGCATTTGAAAATGTCAACATATATTTTTTTTTTCAAAGTTGTTAACGCACCTTCAGTATTTGGGACCAAGAGATTAACAGAAATTTGGGTTGGACGGGTTAGTGAAGAGTGCGCCGATTTTTTCTATTTCTTCGTCGACAATAATTTTGTTTGAGAGCGAATTTGGTTTTTTTCATGGCTGTGGATGAGAAGGATCCCATAGAAATTCATGGACAGATGTTTTACTGGCAGGTACAGAGGGCAAATGCCCCAGAGGCAGACGATCATATCCGTAATCAGCTACGTAAAACCTTTCGAATGAGACCAGTTTCAGGACTATGTTCTTCCGGTTAAATTCATGTCCCTAATTAAGGACTTTAATTAGCTATAATAAAATCCTTAGGCCCCAGGTACACCACGGCTAGGGTGACAAGGCGTCCTTCTTTCCCCGGACTTGTCTTACTTTCTTGAGCGTCCGGGGACGTCCGAGCTCATTTTTCTTGTGTCCGGGGAGAGATCGAAATTGTCCTCTTTTTTGTCCTACTTTTTCGGTCTCTACTTGATGTAAGATGTAACCCCTAGATTCCTAATTCAAAACATCTTCCGAGTTTTCATCTTCAAACAAAGCTGCAGCTCCTCTAGCCAGAGCCAGTCCCCATTTTGCCCTGGCCGAGCTTGAGCCGGGTCTTCTCCCTAACTCCACCAGGTCAGGTCGAGCGCCAGGGGCGGAGAGATCATAGCACAAAGTCCACTCAGAGAACAATACAGTGATTTCGCCCACTGAATCTGTTCCACACACCGTCATGCCTCTATTTCACTCAAAACTCTAAAAATTCAGCCCACAACACATGAGAACATTGGCCGACGAACCGGAAAATAAGACTACGCAGTCTGATTTAAAACTAGTCATGCGTTTGGCACTTTCAAGAACAAAATTTCGTAATTTTTACTCTTCCAAACTTCAATTTCGCGAATTTTCGCTCAATCAAAATTAAATTTGGTGGATTCATGTCGTTCAAATCCCAATTTCTGGGTTTGCTTATTCAAAACCCAAATTTCTTGGAATTTACTCCTTCACAAACTAAATTTCTGGACTTTCGCTCTTTACATAATCAGTTTTGCAGGTTTGGTTAATAAAAAAAACCAATTTCGCAAAAAACGAGCGAAAAAAAAAAGTTCTAATTTTGGCTGGAAATTTTCACTCTTCCATGAACGAACGTTTCAAATTTGGCACCTTAAAAACCAAATTCCACTAATTTTTGTCATTTCGTACACCAATTTTGCTGATTTCCTCGCTTTTAAATCCCAAATTACGTGGCGTTTGCTCTTTAAACAACTAATTTTACGAACTTTTCCTGCTTCAACACCCAATTTCGTGGACTTCGCTCCTTTACCCCGACTTTGGGGAATTATGCACGATGAAAAACCAAATTTCGTGGCTTTGCCTCTTTGTAAAATATGTTTCGCGCGGGTTTGGTTACGTCAACAACCAAAATTGGTGAAAAAATAATGACGAAAAAACAAAACTCGTGATTCTTGCTTTTTCAATTCACATTTTCGCTGTTGATTTTTCATGACTAAATGTTTCAACATTCAATGTTTCAAATTTGACACCTTCAAAATCAAATTTCACGTATTTTGTTATTTAGTACCCCAATTTCACTGAAGTCCGCGCGTTTAAAACCAAAATTTCGTGGTTTTTAGATCTAACTGAAATCAGTTTCGCAGGTTTTGCTAATTCAGACAACGAATTTGGCTCTTTTAAAATTCAAAATCCCTATTTTGGAGTATTCCAAACCTAAATTTCGTCAATTTTGGTCTTATAAATCCCCAAATTTTTCGTTTTTTTTTTATTCAAAACCTTATTTTGTGGATTTGGCGCATTTCAACCACGATTTCACAGGTGTTGGTTACTTTACTCACCAAATTTCGTGGGTTTGGCTCTTTCTGGAGTCCACAGTTGTATACGGCGTCGACCAATTCGAAAAGCTAACATCGAAAACACAAATTTCTTGACTTGGAAGCTTGAACCCAAATTTTACTGAAAATGTTCGCTCTCTCATAAACAAAATCGCGGATTCTGCTTCTTAAAAACCTTAATTCACGAGTTTTTGCTATTTTCTGCTTAAAGGACCCTAATTTTGCGTAATTTCGTTCTTTCAAAAAATGAATTTCGTATCCCAAGTTTTTTCTACAATCAGTTCAGAAATTTCGCTTGTGCGAAAAACAAAAATGTGGCTCTTTGAAAAAGCAAATGCATTGATTTGGCGTCACAAACCCAAGTTTTGCGGGCTTTCGCTCTTTCAAAACCAAATTCGCTGATTGGGCTCACATTCAAAAACCATGATTTTATAGCTTTGGCTCTTTCAAACCTCGGTGCCGTAGTTTTCGTTCTTCTCAAAATGTATTTCCAACCTGAAACGCGGACCTCTCCTTTAACACCAAACTGATCAACGATTAGTCGTTAGGAGTCCTACTCTACGTCGAAAGCGTCCTACTAGTGTCCTACTTTTCGAACCAGGCGTCCTCGGAAACCACTTTTTCATCTGGTCACCCTAAGCATGGCAGACTCCTAGACTCTTAAATAGGGGCTCATAAACTATCATTTTGCTGCACACCTTTCAAAACTGTATTTCCGGTTGAATGGGACTGTCGCCAGCTCTCGGTCTATTTTTCCTGTTTACCGTGTGCCATATGCCCGGTGCTGCGCTAAGTTCCGTCAAAGTGATGAGCATTGTAAAAAAAAAAAAAAAATTGAAACATTCCACGGTTTGATGTTAGACAGTGGGAGCTGCAAAGAAGAAACTCGTTTTAAACTTTTTTTTTAAATTACGATTGTAATGGAAACATGAGTAAAATTCAAGGTTTTGGAGAAAATCTATGTTAATTTTGTACATATTGTACTATTTTTTTTACCATGAGGGAAGAGGGAGTGAAAAGAAACAATTCAGGCGTTCGGCTGATGCGACCGAAGGTGAACTTGGCCGAGCCCGACCTCACGAGGACTCCCGAGCTTCAAGTACCGTCTATTCGCCCCTTCAAAACTGACTGATTAGCCAGTCGCCAGTGTAGTGGCGGATCTAGGATTTTATCTTGGGAGGGGGTCCACCACAAATCTGATAAACTCTTTCTTCTTTTGAAACAACGTTTTAGCCATTACCATAAGGAGAATTAACCTTATTTTTAAAGTGATCATAATGCCCTCGGGCTATAGGCATCCCCACGATTGCGCTCTGACGAACAACTGCAAAATGGTGACATTTTTGAGAGAAATATCATCGAAGTTCTGATATTTCGATTCGAACGAATAGCAAGATTATAAGCGCCAAGCATTGTGTTTGAAATTTCTGGTCCTAAAGCCCCGCAGATCATATATGATGAATACCCAAAAGATTGGAAGTTCCATGGCCTAATATCCACGGCAATGCGACTTTCCTGTCTTATAATTCCCTCGAAAAATGGAAGTTTAGGGCCTTAATTATATTAATTTTAGCAAAATTGCAAGTTTTGGGGCCTTTTACCTGGCAGCGAAACTCTGGCTAACCGGTCTTAGAGCAAAGCCTGACAAATTCCCACAAAATAGTTAGTTTCCTGACTGGATATCCACGCGATGGCCGATGGACATTTATAGGTTTTAATTTCCGTGAATTTACTAGTTTTAGAGTCTTTATAATACAAGCAAATTAATGCGTTTCCTCTATTCTAGCTGCGAACAAGCGGATAGTTTGTCAGATTGCTCCGTTTCCATTTTAGAAGCGAATGAGCGATTTGTCTCAATTTTAGCCTTGAATTAGCGCGCGGTCTTTCTCAGTTTTAGCCATGAATTATAGTGTTTCTTGTCAAATGTATCCGAAAAATAAGCGTTTCCCCCCTCAATTTCAGCAGCGTGTTTCCGACTTTTCTCCTTTTTTTTTAGCCTAGAATTAGCGTTTTTCTTCACTTCTCAGTCATGCGGATTTGCGATTTTTCATCTCTATTGCCGCAAATTAGCGCTATTTCTCAATTTTACCCGCGAGATATTCCCTAGTTTCAGTTGCGATTATTTATTAATTTTACCCGCGAGTTACCGCTCTCAGCCCCGAATTAGTGGGCCTCCTAATCCACGAATTACCCATCGTTTTTCTCCATTTTATAGCTGTGAATGAGAGTTTCTTGTCAACTTATGCCACGAAATAACGTATTTCTACAATTATAGCAGTGAATAAGCTTTTTTCCTCAATTTTAATTAGGAATAAGCGGTTTTGTCTCTGTTGTTTTAGCTGTAAGCGAGCGTATTTCCGTGGCAGCGCTTTTTTTACTACTTTTATCGTGACTTAACACTATTTCTCACCGTAGCCGCCAAATGTTTCCTTAATTCTACCGGTGAACTGCGAATTAGTGGATTTTCTAAAAATTGATCGACGAATCAGCGACTTCCTTTTATTTCACTTGCTATAATACGCGCTTTTTGCCGCGAATTCAGTCGCGGATAAGCGTTTAATGGGGTAATTAGCAGTTTTTTTAGTTGCAGCCGTAAATTAGGTGGTTCTCTAAAGTTTCGCCACGAATTAGTGATTTTTTCATGTTATCTATATGTGAATTTTGCGCTTTTACTCAATTTCAGTCCCGATGTTCCCTCGAAAAACCGCTGGAATGGGCGAATTCGATTAGCGAGAGAAAAATTAGTTAAGAAACGCTAATTTTGTGGAAAGAATACACAAAAAGTGCTAATTCGCAGCTAAAATTGAAGGGAAAAAACGCTAAAATTGAGCAAAACTAGTTCTTTCAGCCCAATAATGAAGAAAACGTTAATTCGCGGCTAGAATTGTGATTAGGCGCATCAATGTGCGACTTTAAAACTTGAGAAACATCCCTAGTTCACAGCTGAAATTGAGACAACACAAAATCACGAATTCTTGGGGGCTAAGGTATGAAAAATTACGATTTTACGGATAAAATTGAGAAAAAACGCTAAATGAGAAGTTGGTTTTTCAAATTTGAACAAATACAGCCGCGTAGTTTCAATAAAACAAAGATCAACGATTGAAAAACGCTAAAAATCGCAGCTAAAATTAAGAAAATGTGATAATTCACAGCAGGAAATTGAGAGAACACCAACTCGCGGATTCCTGAGGCTACTTGGGAAATAAAATTGAGAGAAAACGCTAATTCAAGCGGCTAAGACTGTGAAAAAGAGCTACTTCGCGGGGTAATAAGTAGATAAAAACACGAATTGGTGTTTAAAATGGAAAAAAAAGTGCCAATTCACGGTTTCAATTTAGAAAAATTGGTAATTTGCTCAGTGGCGGAACAACACCTATCGGGGCCCGGGGCGGAAATCTTTAGAAGGCCCTTCAGTCTCTAATTAAACTATAGAAATACTTTTTAGTAGCGTTGAAGTACATGTTTTTTTCAATTTTAGCTACGAAATTGCCTCCGAAAACCGTATACGTGCGTTTTCTCAATTTAAACTGCGAATGAGCGTTTTTTCTCATTTTCAGACGCGAATCGGCGCTTTTTATAAGCTCTTAGCCGTGAAATTGCCTCAAGAATCTGCAAATTGGGTAACGTTTGAGTGCTCTTTCCCAATTTTTAGCAAGTTTTCTAAATTTAAGCCGCGAATTGGCGATTTTTTCCATTTTAAACGCCAATTCCTGTTTTTCTGTGTTTGTTACCCGCGAATTAGCAGTTGTTCATAGTTTTAGCCGCTTGAATTAGCGTTTTTTCTCAATTTTATTCCCCAAGTTGCCTCTGGAATCCGCGAGTTGGTGTTCTCTTAATTTCTGCTGTGAATTCGCCTTTTTTACCCTCAATTTTAGCAGCGAATGAGCACATTTCTTAATTTTAGCTGCCAATTATAGCCCTTTTTCTCGATTTTATCCGTGAAATCGCAATTTTTCATGGGTACCCTAGCTGGGAATTAGAGATTTCATCCATTTTTAGACGTGAATTCGCGTCTTTCTCTGTTTCACGCCATGGATCAGCGCTTTTTCTCAATGTCAGTCTCAGCCCCGAGAATCCGTGAGTTGGCGTTATCACAATTTTAGGTGTGAATTTGCGTTTTTTCTCAATTTTTTAAGCTGCCAAATTGTAACACTTTGTCACAATTTTAGCCGTGAATAGCGTCTTCCTCTATTTTTAGACTCAAATTCGCATTTTTCATTTTTTTTATCCGTGAATTAGCGTTCTTCTCAGTTTTAGCCGCGTGAATTAGCGCTTTTTCTCCATGTCAGCCTCGAAGTGGCCCCAAGAATAGGCGAGTTGGCGTTATCACAATTTTAGGTGTGAATTTGCGCTTTTTCTCAATTTTAGCAGTGAATTAGCACATTTTCGCAATTTTAGCTGCGATTTTCAGCGCTTTTTCTCTATTTTATCCGTAAAATCGTAATTTTTCATACCTTAGCTACAAGAAATATCGTTTTCCTCCACTTTTACACGCGAATTCACGTTCTTGTCTATTTCACTCGTGAATAAGGGCTTTTTCCCAATTTCAGTCCCGAGTTCCCCAAGAATTCGTGATTTTGCGTTGTCTCAATGTCAGCTGTGAACTAGGGATATTTCTTAAGTTTTAAAGCCGCATGTTGTTGCGCTTAATCACAATTCTAGCCGCGATTTAGCGTTTTTCTTCATTTTTGGGCCGAAAGAACTAGTTTTGCTCAATTTCAGGCATTTTTCTCAATTTTAGCGTATTTCCCTTCAATTTCAGCTGCGAATTAGCACTTGTTGTGTATTCCTTACACAAATTCGCGTTTCTTAACTAATTTTTCTCTCTTATTCGCGAAGTTACTATAGTCGAAGAAAGTAGTCGTCAAATGGAATAAAATTTTTTTAAAAAACGCGTTTTCTCAATTTCAGCTGTGAATTAGCACTTTTTCTCAATATTAACAACCGCTTTTATAGAAATTTTTCTCAATTTCAGCCGCGAATCAGCGTTTTTCTCAATTGTACAAGCGATTTTAGCCATTCTTTCTACTTAAAAAGCCCAATTTTTTCATGTTTAAGCTTTTAAGGGGCCCCATCCGAACGGGGGCCCGGGGCGGGCGGTCCGCCCCTCCCCCCTCGCCACTGCCTCTGTACGCTAGAGAATTTGCGGATAAATTTGGGAAAGATCACTCAAACGCTAACTAATTTGCGGATTCTTGAGGCAATTTCACGGCTAAGAGCTTGTGAAAAGCGCCGATTCGCGGCTAAAAATGAGAAAATAAGCTAATTCACGGATAAAATTGAGAAAAAAGCTGCAATTCGCAGTATTATAGCTATTAAAATACGCTAGTAGAATTGAGAAAAAACAATCATTCACAGTTTAAATTGAGAAAACGCACGTTCACGGTTTTCGGATGCAATTTCGTGGCTAAAATTGAGAAAAAAATGTACTTCAACGCTACTAAAGAGACTAAAGGGCCTCCTAGTGATTTTCGCCCCGGGCCCCAGATAGGTGTTGTTCCGCCACTGTAAATACGTACGAGTATATCCGTGAGATGTTCATTTTCGAGTCCTAATTCCAGCGAAATTGCCAATTTAGGGTCTTAATGCAAGCACAATTTTCACTTCCGGGGCCTATTTTGTGGCGGTGGTACCCAGCAGGCTAGCCGCGGTACTATGAATCATACCGCGGTATGATGAATAATTCGCGTAATTGGAATAAGTTTTCCTGGCTGAATTTCCTCTGAGATTGCAAGTTTCGGGTCCTATAATTCGGTTCATGTTTTGGGACCTTTTTTTTTTTAGTGGGCCGCCGTGGACCGGTACTGAACCGGTCCAGCCGCACCCCGCAAATTCGTTTAGAATCAATCACCGAATCCGATTTTTCGTGCCAAAAACTGAAAAAAAGGCGATGTTCTATAGAAATTTAAGCAGGTCACGAAGCTATCCTTAGCATTTTTCTTCCCAAAACTTACTATTTGTCTGGAAATCACCGTTACCTGATCTGGGATCTCCTAAAATCATCTGTGCGATCTCCATCTATTTTTAATTTTTTACTTTTTTTTCCTCCCAGAAAATGAAGGAAATGGAGAGCCGGAAGATTTCAGTAACGACACTGACAGCTCTGGAAGTTGCTCACCAGGACCGGAACAACGTAATTCGGCCTTGAACCTCGTAAGTAAAAAAAAACATCACTTTTTTCTACATTTCTTTGCGTGTGAAAATCGATATTGTGATTCTGGGGTTTATACCGTAGCCCGAGGCGCTGGGTGGTGAGCTAGGGCTAGGAGCACAGAAAGGATGTATAATTCAATGGGAATCGCTTTATACCGTGTTGCTAAGGTCTCGGATGATGTGACTATTAGAGTGCTGGATGACGAGGGGGGGGGGAGGGCACATGAATGAAAAGGCAATATTCAGAGTAGCCGTGGGGCAGTTTGGTTCTCTTTGGCTCGGCTGGTCCAGGGTGAATAGAAGAAAAAATAAAAAATAAAAAAAAAATAAGGGAGAGAGGGCGTTTCTCTCTGGAACAGGAAATTGCTCTGGGTGAGGCCCATGTTTACCTAATGGGGCCACCTATGGACTTCACCTCCCCCCTCCCCCCCCTGTGTCCTTCTACCAGTCCGTCCTTTCAACCCTCTTTTTCAAACGAGCTACCCCTTCAAGTCTTAACGCGACTTCACTTGTTTTCAGATTCATGGTCTTTTTCCCATTCAACAAGATGGTTATCGAATTGGAAAAAAAGAGGGGTAGTTTTTTTCGCCTGACGCGTTTTGATTAAGAAAATAGAAAGGGTGGAAAGAAAGCTAGTAAAAATGTGGAAAAAATATTGTTCGATCACGCGAAAGAGTGGTTGCCAAACGCTGGAATTTTTAACTCGTCTTTTAAGCTACAAATATTTCACTTCTAACTATTCTTTAACCACGAAAACACGGTCGCTGGGTGAATATTCGGGCCCGGGGACCCGAATATTGCAATTTTATTGTCAAATAGTCAGTTTTGAGGGTTTTTCGGATCTTTTTGCAGTTGGAGCTTTTTCATGTTTGGAGGATGGTTCATCAAAAATTGCTAATTTAGCCTCACTTCAAGGTCAGAGCCTTCTGGAGATATTGGATAGAGAAGGCTCTGTTTCAGGGCCGCTGACACCTACCTATACGTAGGTGTGTTTTGGCCGGAACCGGCTACGTTCCTCATTTTCCGTAGGCATATTTTGCAATTTTCAAGGTGGGAAACCGTCAATTTAGCCATTTTTAGAGCGGATAAGAGTCCGTTTGGCTACATCTAGTAGAGTAGGAATCGCCAGTTCGACTAGTAGTTTTAGTGTGCGCATAAAAAACACTGTGAAGGTGGGCGTTTTACTATAGCTGCTCTGGGGCCAGCAAGGTCCGAAACAGCCCAGGTCCAGCTACACCAAATGTTCAATCACAGCAAAGGTTCAACAAACACTCAGCGTGGACCACGTGACGTGAAAGTGTGCGTTTTACAGACGTGCAAGTGGGTTGCGCGGTTGGCGCTCTGGCCAGAGCGGCTCCGTTGTGATGAAGCAAAACGGATTGTCGTTCTGTCGAGCGAGGTTGATATAAGGAAATGGAGGGGGGGGGGATAAAGGGAATTTTTCAAAAAGGGAAAGCGCATTTTCAAGGCGCTAATAATCACGAGTTTAGCTAGTTTCATAGCACATAGGGCAAGCTCTGACGTTTTCAAGGCTTGAATTAGCCATAATGATCATTTTAGGGCGCATAGAGTCAGTTTTGCCAGTTAAAGGCTATTCAAGACGCGCGAATTGTCGATACTGCAATTTTCATGCCTGGATTTATCTTTTTACGCATTTCCAGGGCGTGAATCGGAAGTTTAGCAATTTTAGGGTCCGAGTGATTCGTTAGTTTCGCCATTTTTAGCGGGAAATTGTCAGTATTGCCATTTTCAGGGCAGGAATCGTCTGCTGTTAGGCATTTTCAAGGAGTGAACCGTCAGTTTAGCTATTTTCAGAGCGGGGAATCGTTATTTTAGGGCGCACAAATGGTCATTTTGACATTTTCGAGGCACGGATAGTCAGTTTTTGCCATTTTTAGGAATCAAATAGTTCATCCAACCATGGTCGTGAAGTTTGACCTATTCCTGGCGCGCCAA
This sequence comes from Corythucha ciliata, assembly GCA_038030265.1. NCBI lineage: Eukaryota > Metazoa > Arthropoda > Insecta > Hemiptera > Tingidae > Corythucha > Corythucha ciliata. The sequence goes on along the minus strand of CM075943.1, from coordinate 3,475,620 downwards.
TTATCGATTTTGCATTTTCAGGGTGGGAATAATAATCTTTTTTAGGCATTTAAAGGGCCGTCAATCGGCATTTGGCCATCATTTAGACCGGGAATCGCCTGTTTGGCTATTTCTAGTGAGCAAACAGCCAGTTTAGCTTTTTAGCCATTTTCAAGGGGAGAATCGTAAGTTTTGCCATTTTGAGGTGCGAATAGTCACAGTTTGGCCGTTTTCAGGGTTCGAATAGACCGTCAAGCCAAGGGCGCGTATTTGTCGTCTTTGAGACGAGAATGGTGAATTTTTAGCTCTGTATAGATAGCAAAATTGTCAATTTTATGAGGACATAGCCAATTTTATGTGGAAATTGTTTACTTCATAAGCACATTGCCAGTTCTATAAGGAAATAGTGAATTCTATTAGGAAATTGTACGTTTTATGAGGAAAATGTTGGAAATAGTCAATTTTACGAGGAAAATTGTCGATTTTATGAGGAAATTGTCAATTTTACGAGGAAATTGTCAATTGTGAATTTTATGAGGAAATTGTATGTTTTATGAGGAATTGTTGATTTATGAGGAAATTGTCAATGTATGAGAAAATTGTCAATTTTACGAGGAAATTGTCAATTTTACGAGGATATTGTCAATATTACGAGGAAATTGTCAATTTTACGAGAAAATTGTGAATTTTAGGAGGAAATTGTATGTTTTATGAGGAATTGTTAATTTATGAGGAAATTGTCAATGTATGAGGAAATTGTCAATTTCATGGGCAAATTGTCAATTTTGTGCTGAAATTGCCAAATTCATGGGGGAAATTGTCCATTTTATGAGGAAATTGTCAATTTTACGAGGAAATTGTCATTTTTACGAGGACATTTATGAGGAAATTGTCAATTTTACGAGGAAATTGTCAATTTTACGAGGATGTTGTCAATATTATTGAAATTGTCAATTTCATGGGCAAATTGTCAATTTTGTGCTGAAATGGCCAAATTCATGGGGAAATTGTCCATTTTATGAGGACATTGTCAATTTCATGGGCAAAATGTCAATTTTATGCTGAAATGGCCAAATTCATGGGGAAATTGTCCATTTTATGAAGAAATTGTCAATTTTACGAGGAAAATTTCTATTTTCAAAGAAGTTTTAAATTTTATGGGAAAATTGTGAATTTTATGAGAAAATTGTATGTTTTATGAGGAAATTGTCAATGTATGAGGAAATTGTCAATTTCATGGGCAAATAGTAAATTTTATGCTGAAATGGCCAAATTCATGGGAAATTGTCAATTTTACGAGGAAATTGTCAATTTTACGAGGAAATTTCAATTTTATGAGGAAATTGTATGTTTTATGAGGAATTGTTATTTTATGAGGAAATTGTCAATGTATGAGGAAATTGTCAATTTTATGAGGAATTGTCAATTTTACGAGGAAATTGTCAATTTTATGGGGAAATTGTCAATTTTACGAGGAAATTGTCAATTTTACGAGGAAATTGTCAATTTTACGAGGAAATTTCAATTTTATGAGAAAATTTTTAATTTTATGAGAAAATTGTATGTTTTATGAGGAATTGTTAATTTATGAGGAAATTGTCACTGTATGGGGAAATTGTCAATTTTACGAGGAAATTGTCAATTTTACGAGGAATTGTCAATTTTACGAGGAAATTGTCAATTTTACGAGAAATTTTTAATTTTACGAGGAAATTGTCAATTTTACGAGGAAATTGTCATTTTATGAGAAAATTGTGAATTTTATGATAAAATTGTATGTTTTATGAGGAATCGTTAATTTATGAGGAAATTGTCACTGTGTGAGGAAATTGTCAATTTTACGAGCAAAATGTCAATTTTACGTGGAAATTGTCAATTTTACGAGAAAATTGTAAATTTTACGAGGAAATTGTCAATATTACGAGGAAATTGTCAATTTTACGAGAAAATTGTGAATTTTATGAGGAAATTGTATGTTTTATGAGGAATTGGTAATTTATGAGGAAATTGTGAATGTTTGAGGAACTTGTCAATTTCATGGGAAAATTGTCAATTTTCTGCTGAAATTGCCAATTTTATGGAGAAATTGTCCATTTTATGAGGAAATTGTCAATTTTACGAGGAAATTGTCAATTTTACGAGGAAGTTTTCAATTTTTATGAGAAAATTGTGAATTTTATGAACATCCAATTTCGGGAAATTGTTTGCCAGTAAACCAATTTCGCTGGTTGGCCTATTTCAGATACAAATTACGTCGATTTTTCGATCTATGAACCGTTTATAGCTGGTTTTACTTAATGAAAAAGTAATTCCCTCGATTTCACTTACTAAAAAGCCCAATTTTGAGGGTTACAATCGCAGTGCTGTAGCCGTGGGACATTATTGATTTCCGTAACCCGGGGTCCATGCCTTCTCATTCCCTCTCTCTCTCTCTCTCTCTCGACAGGCATGCCAGAAAACACTGTCATTAATTTGGAGTTTAGTTTCGAAGACGATGCGAGAACAGGTGGGAGGGGGCTTTTCAGAGAGTCATAAAAGTGACTATAATGAAACCCATGAAATTTAATTCTGTAAGTGCCAATAATCCGCAAAAAGTTGGTCTTTTAAAAGGACCAAACCAGCGAATTTTTGGTTTTGAAAGGAGCTGGGCTCGTGACATTTTAAGAAAAGTCAACGCCCATGAAATTTTGATTTGAAACGTGTGAAATTCGTATTTTTATAGGGAGCCAACCCCACGAAATTGATTTATCTGGCGTTTCTGAAGAGCCATCCAGCGGAATTGTGGTTTTCAAGGAGCTAAGTGAGAAATTTATTCCTACAAGTAGTCAAAACTGTGAAATTGGATTCTGTAAAGTGCCAAATCCATGACATTTGGACTTTGAAGGAGGCCGGCTCGTGGGGACCAAAACGCGTTAAGAGAAATGAAATGAAATTATATCTTAGGGACGATAAAGGAAGGGTCTAGCCCGACACAATTTGAGTTTCGAGAAAAATGGGTTCCCCGGCGGGATTTGAACCAGCAACCTTTGGATTTCTAGTCCAGCACGCTGCCAATTGCGGCTACGGTGACGCCCTTGGCAGTCGTACTGCGAGGAATTAGCAACTGGTGTGTTCAAGCGTTAATTTTCATGTTTCTTTATTTCTCGTGTTTTAGGTAACAGACGGACAAAGAAGGCCGAATAGTTTAGGGCAATCGCCAACTAATCCAACCAGCGTGCAAGCGGCAATTGCGGCTATTCAGGCTGGTCAAATAAGTCAAGTGAGCATTGTCACATCTCTCTATAACTTTTAAATTTCGAGGAAAAATTATTTTAATTATTATTTTTATTACTATTTTTCAGCTTATGGTGCAGTCTCAACTTGGTGGAGCAAACATTCAAGCTCTACAACAACAATTACAACACCATCTACAACAGTACGTTTTATTTCAACAACAACAGCAGCAGCAGCAGCAGCAACAACAACAGCAGCAGCAACCACAACAACAACCGCAACCTCCTCAATCACAGCCACAATCACAAACCCTGCCGCAGGCGCAAACGCAGCACACGTCACCACCAACGGCTACGCACGCTGCCCAACAGTTTTTCATGCACGGACAGAGTTTACTGACACCTAGCCTTAGACAGAGTATCACACCTCCCAGGCTATCACATTCTGTACAGGTATGACGCGTTAATCTCCCTCCACTATTACCACCACAATTTCGCACTATTTTTGCTATCCATTTTTTTTTTAGAGTGGGATCTTGGGTGATGGAAAGGGTAGCCCCGCCAGTAAAATTCATCGGGCGGCATTGCCACAGGCTCATTCTATGGAGCCTGATGAGACAACTGATTTGGAGGAACTCGAACAATTCGCGAAAACCTTCAAGCAGCGGAGGATAAAATTAGGTGAGTTTAAAAGAATGATGAAGTGCAAAAAAGGGTAATGGCATTCCTAAAAATAAATAAATGTTTAGGGTTCACGCAAGGCGACGTGGGTCTTGCGATGGGTAAACTCTACGGGAACGACTTTTCCCAGACGACCATTTCAAGGTTCGAAGCGCTCAATCTGTCCTTTAAAAACATGTGCAAACTGAAGCCACTCCTTCAAAAATGGCTACTGGACGCTGACAACTCTTTGAGCAATCCAAACGCTCTCAGTAACACGCTGACGACGCCTGAGGCTATCGGCCGACGACGGAAGAAACGAACGTCAATTGAGACGAGCGTTCGCATCGCTTTGGAGAAGGCCTTCCTTCAAAATCCTAAACCCACGTCCGAAGAGATCTCAATACTGGCGGACAGTCTCACCATGGAGAAGGAAGTAGTTCGAGTCTGGTTTTGCAACAGGTGGGTTTTTATTTTGTTTTTAATCATTTGTTTTACTGACAGAGCTGTCCATCCATTCCATTTCAAGTTGATTGGTGGCCCTAGTAGCCTCAAAAACAAAATATTCGACCCCCATCACTACCTCATTTTAACGAGCGCTGGAGCAATCCAGCGCAGTCCTCATCATCCCGCTTGCTGTGGGAGGCAGCTCTGACGGCTTAATTTTTTTTTTTCATTCTTTATTCGTTATCCTGAAATCCTAGTCTAAATACCTACCTAATTTTCTAAATTTTTAATATAATATTTTTTGTTTGAAGACGCCAAAAAGAAAAAAGGATCAACCCACCACCCGCCTCAGCCATGGGATCACCCGGAAGCGGAGGCACGCCGCAAATGTTCGGCAGTCCGTTGGGCAGTTCCCCCTCGTCGGGCGTCGCAGGACCTCTCGCCCTCGTTGGAGGGCCGCCGCGAACGTCCCAGTGACCCTGGCCTATACACAAGCCTCCGCCAGTGTTTAACTGTACTTCTCCTATTTAATTTTTCTCTCGCGTACATTTATTGTTGCACCTACATTTTTTTTATTTTATTTTTTTTTTTAACTGACGTTAAACCCACTCCCGCGTCATTTATTTTTCCGTGAATTATGTTCATTCCATCTTTACCTTTATTTATAAACATTAATATGCAAATTATAATTAAACCCGAGTGAAACGGTTGAAACGAGGGGCAGGTGGGGTACAAAAAAAATTAGTGATCTTAAAAGTATACATGAAAACCGCAACTACGAAAGCAACTTTTAAAATCGGCCTTCATGGCCATCGTCAAATAGCCCTTTTTTGTGTGTGTGGAGGCTAGGTTAAATGAACGTCAGTGTGCAATTATTTTTACCTGTGAATGGTTTATAAATAAATAAATAAAACTAATGATATTATTTATGTTAGTGTTTGTATAGAGCGATTGTATGTATAGTCGAATTTTGTGTACAGTTATCAGTATTTTTAAAACAAAACACTCACGTGTAAAAAAAAAAAAAGATAATAACAAAAAACAATTGCATGTTGTAAATAGTTTGCGACCATTTTTAAGAAGCATAATTAATGAAACTGTAGTACTTTAGAATTATATGCGCAATTTGAAAATATATAAAACTGCGTGACGTGACGGAAGTTCATCCCGATTAATCTCGAAACCTACGGGGCTGGCTATTTTTTTATGTACATTTTACGTTTCATTTTGTTTTATTATCTTCGTTTTATTCACTCCCGAAGAGGTGTCATTCGCGGGTTTTTTTCTCCACCACAAACAGAAAAGAGGCCTAAATTATCAGTGAAGTTCTCAATACGTTCATTTTTTTTTTTTTTTTTTTCATTACCCGCTTTCCCTTTCTTTTGGAAAGCGGGCAGCGAGAAAACAATTTTTAAAAAATGCAAGGGATATGATCTCCATTAGCAAAATAAAGAAAAACGATAACCCAGTCTTCCAAAAGTAAAATGTATAGGGCCAGACAAAGTTCCTATTGTGAGATGGCGAGAAGAACAACAAATTGCGATGCTGCCTATAAATTTGTTATCGTATGAATTATATTTCTCTCTTTTTTTTCTGTAAATTTTTGTTTGTTTTTTCTTTCTGTTAAGTTGTAGTTTAAAAAATTCACGCGTGGTTAAAAAGGCGAGGACCAACGAAAATGTGGACATAATGAAAAAAAAAAATTGTTTGAAAGTTCCTATTTCTCTCGGCATTAGCCAACCTGAAGAGTTTTGTTAGTTTTTTTTTGTAATTAGTGTATTTAATTATTTATATACTCGCTTTAAAGTATCTGTGTTCAATATTATTTTATTTCGTAGGTTCTTATTTATGTTTTTATTTTTTCTGTACTAAAGAGACTCACCGGTTTTTGTCTCAATTTCTCCCAACTTCATTAAACGTTTTGACCCCCCGACTTTTTATTTTATTATTTAACCCTTTTTTTAATATTAGTAATAACAATAACAAGATTATTATTCATTATCAAGTGTAGGTTAAAGACGCGGGTGAGAATTTCCTTTAAATAAAAAAGAGCGCAATGTAAAATAAATATAAATATATATAAAATGTGTACCTAATTAAATAGACTGTTAGGGTAGAGTCTAAAAAAAAAAGGAAAAGAATATCAAACATGCTCATTTCGTACAAGAGCATGATCAAGTTTAACTTACAATTGGTATTTTTTTACACGTTATTCACTTGAAATTCCGCCATTTTTTCAATAGTAGGTACATAGAAAGCATCTTCATTTGGGTTTTGAAAATCACGTACACCCCCTAACTATTTTAGAAGGAAACAGAAAGAGGGGGGAGTTAAAACTGAACACCATTCATATCAATCATTCCTTTTTTTGGAGGATAAAAAAAAAAACGAAAATAAAAATAAAAACATATTTTTTAAAATGAAATAAAACGTAAAACTTCTCATAATTTGTAATACAAGTGTCTACCCAATTTTATTTTGTTTTGTTTTTTTTTTTTTTTGTTCTGTTATTGTAAATTATTGGCCGCGTGTTGATGCCATCATATCATTAGGCAAGGACATCTTCTTTTTGTAGAGAAATTTAAGTAATGTGACTTTTTTTCTCGTTGAAAAATAGCTGTAAGATAAAAAAAAAAAAATTACTTAAAAAAAAAAAATTGTAGTCGTTGTATGTGTCCTCCTCCAGTTTCAAATTAGAACACACGTTGTACAAAGAAAAAAAGAAAAAAATGAACAAAAGATTGTTTTTCCCCTTATCATTTTGGGCAATAAATAGTCGGTTTACCATAGTATTTTCACACGAAAAATAGGCTTTTATCGTTGTTTTTTTTTTTTATTTTTAAAGCGACTGTGATTCGGTGAAATGGCGTCACTTCCGTGGATTCCACTTTGTTTTATTCTGTTTTTTGGCGCCAAAAAACGCGCGGGGGGCAGTTAGTCGGAGTGTCTCTCTGCTCTATCCGAAAAAGAAATTCCGACGAGTATTGCGAGATATATTTAACCCTTTTGCATTGCGAACACCGCAATAAAATTTGGGTTTTTTAAAAGAGAATTGACTTGCCACGCTCTGGAAGTCGGTAATTATGAGGGTCAAAAAAATGACGATCTCAGGACAGCTCGTCGTTTTTGTTCGTGGAATTTTTTTTTTCAGCTATAATGTAGTCCTAACAACTTGACAATTTAACACCCGAATTATCACGAACCATTGTGGATTCCGTTCGCTGTTACTTTTATCGAGTAATGACTAAACGTTTTAAAGAATATTTATGTAACTCGATTTTATTAGAATGTCTAGAACTGAATGAACAGATTTTTTTGTTTTCATGTGGCGGGGGTGGACTAAAATGTCCGTCAGATGCTGCCCTCTGGCGTAGTTGGTGGGAATTACCTTCATATAGGCAGGGGTGGGCAAATCACAGCTTTTTGGGTAATTAATTACAAATTACAAATTACTTCCAAAAAGAGGATTAATTACAAATTACCAATTACTTTTCACTTCCACGAATAATTACAAATTACAATTACTGTAATTGAATTACTTTTTCAATTACCAATTACCCAAGAGCTGGATTTGTGGAACACGCAAGCGTCTTGCTCTTGTTCACTGTCATTTTTTTAGTGCGTCCAGCCAACAATCGAACGTCAGAACAGATCTTTGAGATAGGAAGCAGGAACAGCATAGCCCCAAGATGCCAAGCGCGTCGCATGAGTAGGGTTGCGAAATGTCCGGGGTCAAATTTGCAAATTTTGCCCCACATCCCGGCCTGCGAACTGCCACGGGGAATCCCGGATATAGGGGATAGATCCCCCCCTCCGCCAGAGCCACAAGTATACGAACGAACGAGCAGTAGTACCATAACGAAGAGCCCCATAAAATTTCCATGAGCGTTTCACGAAGTTAGATTTAGCAGATTTTCTGGACTTGAAGCAGACCGAAAAGGTCCGAGTACGTCCAGCTTTATCCTTGGACTTCGGACCCAACGCAGTAGTGTACCCAGGTACGGGGAAACCCTCTATCAGACAAAAATCGGTAATATTTGTGGCTATAGCTGCTAAAAAGCTCTGATTCGTGGTCTCGCGATGCAACTTTCAGACTAAAATTAAGGACAAAATCGCTGATTCACGGTACATAGAGGCCATTCTTCGAATAAATTGTGAAAATCAACGCAAAAGTGTTGTGTTTGGGCATACCCCGCGGTTAAAGTTGAGAAAAGACGCTATAATACTGACAAATAAAAGACGCTTTCAGGTTAAAATTGGACACAAATGGCAAATTCACAACTGAAATGGCGTAAAATCGCTCATTCGCAAATGAAAAAGGGAATAGGATGCTGAACGGCCGCAAAATTAGCACAAAACGCTATTTCACTGCTGAAATTGGGAAAAATCGCTTATTTGCAGATATAAAGTTATGAGAACGTTTATTCGCGGATACAAAATGAAGAAAATCACTAATTCGCGGCAAAAATTGAAAAACTCACGAATTAGCGCCGCTAAAATTAGGAAAAACGTTGATTTTCAGTTCAAATTGGGGAAAAGTGCTAATTCTGTTATAAATTGAAAAAATTGCTAATTTGCAGCTTAATTTGAGTCAAACGCCAATTCTTGGCAAAAATTGACAAAACTCGGTAGGTAATGCACGGGTTGGAGACGCTACCACGCAGCTAAAATGTAGAAAAAGCGATAATTCGCAGCTAAAATTGAGAAACATCACTAATTCTCGAATAAGTCGTGAAATTTATAATTTAAAAATGATGATTTTTTGACAGAAATGGATGGATAGAAGTAAATTTTTTGGTTTGAAAAAAAAAAATACATTTATAATTTAAATTCGCATTTTCTGAAGGCATTTTCGTGGCTAAAATTCAGAAAAATGGCAAACTCATGCATGGCTATAGTACAATGTTAAAAAATACGCTAATTCACGTGAAAAAAAGCAATAATCTGTACATATAAAAGTTATATAAAATTGCTAATGCGGTGGTAAAATGTTAAAAGCCACTAATTTGCGGGTAATATTTAGGCCCTGTTCACAAGCTCTATGTTTGTGTTGTGTGGTGTCTATGCAACCTATAAAAATGATTCATTTTTCGAGGGAGTAAATTTGTTTGGCTGCATAGACTCCACAGAACGTAAACATAGAGCTTGTGAACCGGGCCTTAGAAAATAAAATAATCAGTCTGGTCAAAATTAAGAGAAAGGTTAATTTTAAGCCTAAAAATTAAGAAAATTGCCAATTCGAGGTTAAAAATGGAAAAAATCGCCAATTTACAGCTAAAATTGCGCAAGACGCCAATTTGTGACTGAAATTGAGAAAATTCGCTAATTCGCAGGTTTGAAACGCTACGACACGTCGCCGCTTCAATTAAAAAAAAGCGCTAATTCGCGGTTGAAATTGAGAAAAATTCTTACTTGCACCAAAACTGAATACACGCCAATTTGCGGATTCTGAAGGCAACTTTTCAGGCTGAAATTGAAAAAAAGCGCCTATTTGTGGCAATAGGTGAAAAAACCGCTAATTCGCGAGGAAAACGCGAAAAGTCGTGGATAATTAAGAAACATCGCTCACGGGATAAAAACGATACTTTGCTGCTAAAGTTGAGAAAATGTGCAAATTCATGGCTATAGGAGGGGGTGGGGCAAAACTGCTAATCTGCGGCTGAAATTGAGAAGAACGGTACACTCGGCCAAAATTGAGAAAATCGCTAATTTGCGGGTAGAGTCCAAAAATTGCCCTTAACTGAGAGATTGAGGCTATGATGAGGCCAGCAAGATGCCCAGAGAGTGTGCTGGCTGGGTGGAATGATGACTAAAATGTGAAATTACCTCCCTCCTCTCACCCTTACGAGATTTCAATCTGATCCCCCCCCCCCCCCAGGACAAATTCCTACCTACGCCACTAGTTTGTGGTTCGAAACTTTTGTACCGTTTCTGAATTTCTCAAATTTCAAATTGGCAACCTTTTTTTCAGAGTATTTCATGCAAAATCTCCTCCAAAAGCTCCAAGTAAGGCGCGAAATAGTAACCGCTGAGTTTTCGAGGTGATATTGACTCTGAAGATGGAAATGTAATTGGTAATTGTTAATTACAAATTACTTCGAAAAAGTGCTTTTAATTACAAATTACCAATTACAATGGCGTGTTGTTATCAATTACAAATTACCAATTACTAATTGTAATTGAATTACGTAATTCAATTACATGTAATTCAATTACTGCCCAGCCCTGCATATAGGCTGAATGGGGGGAACCCTTTTGAGCCCCTTCTCTGTGCCGTTTATGAGAGAGAACTAACTGACTCACCGTTGGGCAATCACCCTGGAATTCTGAAAAACTGTAATTCTCGCTGGAAAAGCTGTTGTGTTCCGTCGGGAAATCCCAAAACTGAACGGAGTCTGGATTACGCGAGTCTGAGTGCGTGTCATATATTTTCTGACGGTCGCCCGAATTCACCGTGAGTGGTTGACGTCGACCAGAGAGCTGAACTCTCACCCTGCCCAAGGTAAAGCTATTACAGATCCATATAATTGTGCCAATTGTTCTCAATACTGCGTTCCTGAACGTAAATCAGGTGGTCCTCCCCTATGCTAAATCTGCTGAAACTTAAATCACCCCCCCCCCTGTCTGAAATTCTGTCTGCCGGTTAATGGCTTACAACCAGCAACTGCGCAGCATTCAACGCCGTATCCTCATTGCCACTCTCCGCGCCTACTCCACAACAGCGCATTTAACACTCCACGTCCTCGCTGGAGTCCTCGCACTGGACGTCGAGCTCGACGTGCTGGCGGCCATGCGCGCCCGAAAACTCGGCATGCACCACCCGCTACCATCATGGCTACAGCCCATGCCGGCAACGCTCGAGGACGCGGACTACCAGAAGGCGTGCCATCACGCTGCTATCCAGGAATGGCAGCGCGAATAATGGTCCACCGCAACAACAGGACGCCACAGCTTCGCCATCATTCCTGACGTGCAGGAGCGCTTGCGCTGGAAGTGGTGCTTTCAGAGTTATCCTGCCGTGCAACTTCTCTCGGGCCACGGCTCATTCAACGGAAAGCTCCACTTCCACCGCCGTCGAGACAGCCCTGACTGCCCATGCGGAGGCGAGGCCGAATCGATCGAGATCGGTGGCAGATCCCCACTGATCTAACACACCTCGTCGCAAGTAAATCCATCGCAGTCGGAGAGGAACTGGCCCAGACATCGGCCGAACACAAGCGTCACTAGATACCCAGAATACCGACGACTAGACCTCCGCGAACAACCACCTCCACCGACTCTCTCCATTGTCTTCAACAAGGAACAGCTTGCCGGTAGCACCATGCGCTCATCGTACGGGTATCTCTCCTCGTCGCTACTTTACCACCTGTAAAACTCCCCACCGCCAAGCGGTCCACACCGGTAACGCACCAGCTTTGACCAGCTGGTGTGGCTGACGCGGAGTGGAGCGTCTTGCACGTGTCGGGTCACTTCTCGGTCGTCATGATCAGGCTTAATCCTGGTTATGTGCCTTTCAAGGCATCAAGCCAGGGCGGGAAGAAGGCACAATCCTGGTTCACACATACAACCGCGTCGCGTGGAACCGCGTATGTGTGAAACGAGCCTAATAGAGATCAGAAAACGCCAACTCGTGGTTTCTCGTGGCAACTCGACTAAATTGAGAAAAACCGGTAATTCGCGGCAAAAAAAAACTTGAGAAAAAGTTTTGAAACGAGGCAAAAATTGAAGAAAAAACACTAATTCTTCGATGTCTTTGACAAACCCCGCTAATACGTGGCTGAAACTGAGAAAAATCATTGAAATCCTGATAATATTGAATTAAAGAGCTTAATCGTAGCTTGATAATTCATTTTTAGAGTTCAGGGGGTCAACCATGAGCTAGCGTTAAAAAATTAACGCAAGCGGTAACTAAGGACGCTTTATCACAAATAATGTTATAACGCCATAGATACCGCGTTTTGACGGTATTTTTACGCCAGCTCATGGTTGACCCCCAGGCTTCTTTTTTCTCTATCTCTACCCAGATAGGTTGGATTGTGATAGGTAGGAGGGGGAGGACACTCGATGGTCCCGCCCCGGGTGGCGTCATTTGAAATGCTACTCGATTTCAGCCCAAGGCTACTAGAACTAACAAGGTTGGCCATTACAATGTAAACAAGACGAAAAAGTTGCCTCAGTGTTTTGATTGGTCGAGACCGATTGTGACGTAGAAATATGCTCCTCTTCCCGCCTCTCTGTTTATAGTCTATAGTATTTATGTAGAATTCGTGTTTTTTGAAACCACAAACTGCCCAAACTATTGTTTTATTTAATTCAACCAGAATTTCGGGCTTCGTACCTTCACCATGGTATCTTCAGGTGGCAATATTCTTGTATAGAAAGATATTTCGGACCAAGAAAACTTCCCATTTCCTTCGCAGCCCTCCTAGCCCCGGCGTTTCTTCTCATTTGAATAATGAGGAAGTCTCACATTTCGAAAATATTTTTTTTCGATGAGGTATACCAGCCCTTCTATGTAAATAACAAAAATTAAACCCTTTGGAAATTTTTTTCTTATTTAAAGTTGGCATATTTTCAATCCCGCCAAATCGAACATTGTCCTCAACGTAACATACGCTGCATTCTCTGCCCTTTTCATGCCTCTAAATGGCTAATTAATTTATCCTTTATTATTTTATTATTCAAGGGCTCAAGTAGAAACACAACAAACCGCTCCCCACTTTTTTCGGAAGGTGTTTCATGAGAAAACATTCTTAGCTGGTGTGTTTGAAAATACCTAAAACTTGGTTATTTTACGAACTGATCCCGATTTATGTTCTATTTTAGCATAAATAATTACCTTAGAAAATAGAGTTATAAATAAGTTCTGACCCATGAATCTTCCTAACTTCGATGTTTTTCGCGTCATCCCCACGAAAACCAAGAAAAAAATCATATTTCTTGGGCCCGGTCTCGCTTATTAGACGCTTACAAGTATTTTCAACCAAAGATTTCCCAACGATTGTAGAAAATTCGTGTTTAAATGAAGAAGACACATTCATCGGTTTGTGCTTTCAAAGAACTTGAGTTGATTTTCCCTCACATTATTTCCTAGCCATCTTAACTGGAATTACACCTTCTCCCTGCTTCTAAATAAACAATTAATAATACTTAGCATAAAAATTGAAAGTCAGTTAAATCTGTGATTGTCATATAGGGCGAACGAAATTCGGTTTAGTTCGCACATATCTCCACCCCACCACTCGACCAAACCACCCTCACCACATTCCAGGAGCTTATTTCTTTGAGAAGCTTTATTGCTCTTGTAGCTCTTGCTTTGTGCGCGCTGTTGTGATTTCCTGAGTTTTCTGTTCCTTATTCACCTATTTTTCATCACTTTCCTTGTATATCAACCGTTCTTTTAAGAACGATCCCCTTTCGATTTCATTTTTGTTTACTATCCAGTTTCTCATTTCATCCTTTCTCGTATTTATTCCATCATTATCCTATTCCGCTTCGTCATCCATTTCAATAGCTTAAACCTTGTACGAGTTCGTGCGAAGCATCAAGTCTTCATTTCTGAATTTTGTCCGGCACGACGATGGTTGGGTCAGGAAGTTTCTGTGCCGCAGCTAATTGCTCCAACAGCTGGAGGAAGGCAAAAAAAGACGGCTCAAATCTGTCATTTTTCTCGTGAGTAATCATTGTTCTTTATACTATTTGATTAGTTACTTTTAAAAAACACGTACGATACCTAGCTCACAAATTCAACCGATTTGCTTTGTCTCTTTTCGTTTCGATGCCCATCAGTTTTCCCCTCATCGACAATGAGGAAGTTTGATGGATCACAGCTTGAGATAATAATACAACTACTTTTTAATGGTTGTTTTTTAATTTGTCTGCTATAATAGATCATAAGTCGGGTTCTGTTCATGAAAAGACCCCACAGTTTAATAATTAACGATTTTAGAAGTTTTCGGTCACTTCAATCACATTGTGATCAGCGGCTGCAGAAATCACCCTTTTCAAGGGAGAAGAGGGAAAGGGCGGAAGCTGAGGCACGACCCCCCCCCCTCAATCAAAATACTTCCTCTGCCACTGATTGTGATTGCGCCAGCAATGAGCTTGCCTCATACCCGCTTAACGGAAAAAACGCACTTCCTACGTTGTGCTTCTTTGCCTAATTTCCAACCCGAGCTTTAGAATAAGGATTAGTCTGACAGCAAAGAGTGTAGCACTCAAAACTACCAAGTAGCTTGATGGCATCCGCTGGAATATCGCTGTCATTGTCACGCCTCTAAATGGCTCTTTTGTTTATCCACCATCCATGAAAAAACAATAGGGCAAAGAAATACAGTGTGGGCAGTGGATTTTTTCGATAGACGCATGTAACGCACAAATATCATGGCGGGCATTCACAACGTGATTGAAGGGGGCGAAAACTAGTAAATTTGATCATTAATTGTTGAGTAATGATGCCCACTTTGTGCTTTATTGTTGAATAAATAAATTTAAAAAAAAAAATTTATACATGGGTTAAAAGTACATGTATAACCCATGAAACGTCCTCATTGCCGTGCAATACCGAAAGCCCGTGAATTCCATAAATGTAGTTTATTTAATATTTGTGTATTGTGTGTGCAGCTTTCCTAAAGATCCAGCCTTGCGTAAAGTATGGATTATCAAATGTCGGCGAAAAGACGCATTCAACCCGGATAATGCCCATTTGTGCTCGGCTCATTTCACCGAGGAAGATTTTGAAAGCGATCTGCAAGCCAAACTGATGGGAGTTAAGAAAAAACGTTTTTTGGTCAAAACTGCAATACCTTCTCGCAATCTACCAATAGACCACGCCACACCAAGTACTTCTGCTGCTGAAAGGAGAAGAGAAAAGTCAGCCGCGAAGGTAACGTACTACAAATATCACGTTTCTTCAAAATTCATCATCCAAAATAATAATTAATAATTTTCCAGCTTGTGGAACAGGAACGCCATGACGCCGTGACTGAAGCTGTTAAATGGGCATCCGATTTACCATCCACATCCCGGCCTATGGACACCTCCACTAATGAGCCTTCTGCTTCGGATGTTGCAGCAGTGTGTACCGATGATGAGGCAGGGTATCGAACAAAGTTCGAGACATTGAGAGCTCGGTTCGACCTTGTCTTGATGGAATCTCAAAACAAAACAAGGCTCAATTTGGATTTAAAACAGTCTGCTCAGAGGCAAATGCGTAGAGCCACCATTCTCAAGGCGCGGCTACGATCAAGGAATACCAAATTAAAGGAACTTGAAACAAGGCTTAAAAAAGTCCTTGAAAACCAAAAAATTGAGAGTAGAGCGCTAACTTCTCTTCGAAAAGTTTTCACACCAAATGAAATTCAATTGCTGACGTCTCAAAGGAAAAGGGTGAGGTGGACCTCCGAAGAAATTGGCAAAGCCTTTGCTCTCCGCTATCTGAGCAAGAGAGCGTACACTTTTGTCAGAAATGAGCTAAAGTATCCGTTACCAGGTATGTATGAAATTTTCGGTAATACACTTCCTATACATACAATATTAACTACTGACATGCACATAATTCCAGGAATATCTTCGTTGAAAAAGTGGGCGAAGAGCATCGATTTGACTTCGGGAATCTTTCACGACGTTTTAAGAGCAATGAACATTTTCGGACAGGATTTGGACTCCTACAATAAACTAACCGTTCTATCCTTCGACGAGATGAAGATTGAAAGCACGTTAGAATATGATCAGAATAACGACTGCGTTATGGGACCTCATAATTACATGCAGGTAATTATGGCCAGCTTCAAATATTCCATTTGAGGCGCCCTATACGACAGATCTATAGAAAAAATTATGTATGCAGGTAATTATGGCACGAGGCTTGACGTCCAACTGGAAGCAACCTATATTCGGCCAATTCGACCAGCCCATGACCAAAGAAATTCTCACGGATATTATAATAAGATTACATGCAATAGGATACAATACTGTTGCTTGTGTTAGTGACATGGGAGGAGGTAATGTGGGACTCATGAAAAGGCTAGGCGTCAGCGTGGAAACACCATTTTTCAAGCTAGATGCCGTTAATCTCACAATTTTTTATTTTTGTGATACTCCACATCTTTTGAAACTTCTTAGGAATTGGTTCGTAGATGAGGGGTTCCAATTGCACACGGGAGAATCAATTACTGTTGACCCTGTAAAGAAACTTATAGAAATGTCAAATACCGAAGTGACCTCCTTATTCAAATTATCGGAGAGTCACGTGTCATGTGAAGGTAGTGCTCGGCAAAATGTGAGGAAAGCTGCTCAGTTGCTGTCGCACACGACTGCCACAGGCCTCATGCATTATCTTCCGGGTCCCGATCAAGACGCTGCGATAAATACAAGTAAATTTATCGAAATGGTAAGTCAGTGGTTCGACATAATGAACGTGAGGCTGCCAGCTTCAAATATCCCATTTCAGGCGCCCTATGGCAGATCTATAGAAAAACAAAATGAGGTTCTCGACTCCATGTACGAAGTAGTTCATTCAATGAGGTGTAAGAAAAAACAAAACATCCAATTGTTTCAGAAAGGAATTTTAATAACCACCAAATCTATCAAATTATTGTATAATTATCTACAGAAATTCAATGTGAAATATGTATTAACGAGTAGGCTAAACCAAGACTGTTTAGAAAACCTTTTCTCCCAAATTAGAAGTAAAGGGGGGCTCCATGACCACCCGTCTCCCCTAAATGCGATTCACCGGCTGAGAATTATAATATTGGGGAAGAATACTGGTGTTGTGCAAACAAATACCAATTACGAAACTGATGACACAGATGAATTTGTTTTCACCACCACCATAGCTAAATCCATAAATCTTGATTGTTCTGCGTTGGATACAGTCGTCAACGTTCGAAGCCAATGGGACAATGGAAGTACTAGAAGCGAAACAGATACTGCCAGTGAGGCCCCTTCACCTCTATCTAGCCAAAGCCTCTCAAGTTCAGGCTCTAAGCTGATGCCTGAAACTAATAAAGACGGCTTGGAGTATATAGCCGGATGGTTGGGGTATAAGTTTCGGGATAAGTACCCAAATTTGGCTATAAAGCCCGAGTCTGTGACTACCGACCCGGGCTACGCATTGCCTCCCTGGATCGACCATTTGTCGTACGGAGGGCTAAGAAACCCTACTGAAGAATTTAAGAAAAACGTTTTCAGGATGGAACGATTTTTCTTCAAACTGTGGAAAAACGATATACCGAGGGGTAAAAATGTTGTCAACATTTTACAAAAAAAATTGATAGCAAGAATGGATAGCTTGGGGGTTCCTGAAGAAGTCATTCGTACTTTCGCGAAGCTCAGGTTTTTCATTCGATTAAGATTTCTGAATGCTAACAGTAAAGAATTAGAAAAAAAAAGGAAAGCAAAACAAAAATTGTCAAAAATAAAAAAACTAAGAAAAAGTATGGTTTAAGTGTAAAATTGTATAATTATTTACTTATCAAGTATGGTAATAAGTAATAACATTTAGTGGTAATTAACAGTAAGTTCGTTCAACTCTGTATTAATAATGATAAAACAATGCTGCGATTTATTATTCAGTAGAATAAACTTTTTTGTAAAAGACAAACAAAATCGTCCCCACACCCCTACCATCTCAAATCCTTCGAAAATCCCTCTCAAAAATCGGGTTCTGTTCTACCCTCTTTATCCTCTTGTTGAAATTTTGAACATGACAACGCCAAATGACACGATACGAGACCATGCACTAACGTTTTATCCCTTCAAATGACAACAATATTTGTGAAATACTCTCTATACACAAATTTGATTTGTATATAGTTTTCTCTCCTCTCCTGTTCCATGCGCCACAATTTACCATGAGAAAGTGTTTTTTGAAGCAAAATTTTCCTACCCCATTTTATCTCTTCACGCTTTGGATGCACCACGATTTTTGAGAGGAAATAAGAACGCAAGTGTATGGCTGGCTAATGTTCTTGAAGGAAGGGTGAGTGTTTTGTTCAGCTTCAACATAATATTTTTTTTATAAACAAAATATGTAATAAACAGTGGTATCTTTTTTCTAGCCTTAGGGGCCAAGCAATGTGCGTAACAGCAGTAAAAAATTCGATAATAAGATTTTATTCACCTGAATAACTCAGTTTCAAAGGAGTTGGAATACTAAATGAATGAAGTGTGGTGGGAGGGAGCATATTGTGACGTGGGCCTCCACCCCTCGCCTATATATATAGAAAAACGTAAACAAACGGCGTAATGGCCAACCTTGTTAGTTCTAGTAGCCTTGATTTCAGCCAGCCACTCTAAAGAGATTTGTAACGCGAGCTCTCATTGGCTGACAACTTTGCGCGTTGATTCAAACGACCAAAGAGCGCTCTGCCGGATGACAATATGAAACTGCTAGTCATTCCAGCCTTTTTTCCCTACTCATGTTTATTTTTGTTTTAATTGATTAAAAATTTGTGACGTCACAGTAGGCAGATCCCAAACAATTTTCTTCAATGATTACTAAGGTTCTTAATAATGACGAGCTGAGATACGTTTAGAAACAGAGTGATGAGACGTCACCACTTTTTCAGTCAATTTTTGCTTACGCCTCAGCGGCGAAACTAGAGAAAAGTGTTAAATGTGCTGATAAAATTTAGAAAAACGCAAATTCAAGGACGCGTTTTTGCTTAATCGGGAATTGCTTCAATTCGTGGCTACAGCTGCTGCCAAACAGCGCGTATTATCTGCTAAAATGAAGACTGGCGCTAATTTGCGTATCAATATTCGAGAAAACGCCTAATTCGTGGCAAAACTAGAGAAAAACATGGAAGTTGTAACGTGGTTCGCTCCGAACCCGTACTATTTCCGTGGGGTTTGCTCAGGTTGAGGGTTGGTTGCAAAAGAAGGTTTAGACACAGTTTTATAAAAAAAATGAAAATTATATTGATTGAAAACAAGAAGAATTTGAGAACGAAGAACTTGAGGAACGTTTGTGCAGTTGAGGGCTGCGATCGGCACTCAGGGTGAGGGTCGTTGAGCGAGTTATGTTCTGTGAACACGAACAAACACCCTAAGCAACGAAAAGTTAAACAGAGAAAAGAAAATGCACTCACCAAATTGATTCCCTTTGGGTCGCCCGGTTCGTTTGACCGTTTCTTGACCAGTGTCTCCGAAGTTCCGTTGAGGAAGCGAGTCAACTTTGGGAAGAGGGGGGGTGCGCGTGTCCGTGTGTCCACGTCGAAAGTGCGAGTCCGCCGGGTCCGACTGCGGTGAGTGGCGATGGAAACGAACGACGAGAAGTGTCTTTGTGCGTGCCGGGTCCAACTACGGTGAGTGGCGGCAACGTCGTCGACAACTGGTGAGTGGTGTGTGCGAGTAGAGTGAAGCTCGGACTGACACACCGTTTACAGCTCGTACATACGGCGACGAGGGAAAGAAATCAAAAGAAAAAGACGCACAAACGCGACAATTTACCCCGTGAATCACTCCCTGCCCTTTGAGTGAACTACTCTCAAACTACACTGACTTCAAACTTGAGAAACTGTGTAACAATACTCAAAATACTAGGTCAGAACTGCTTTTTATAGGGGCATGATTTCCCCCAATCTATGCATTTTCTCTCCCTTCTTCCCGTTGCCATGGGTTTCCATTATTTGTCACCTGCTAAACATACTCACTCAACTGAAGGTATTCTTTTATACGGGGAAATGAAACTGTTCAATTTGAGGCCAAAAATTGGGCCGCCTCGTTACAGAGTAAAAGCCTAATGTCCTGTTAAAATTGAGAAAAACGCTAATTCACGGAAACATGTCTACCAAAACATGCTTGATCACGGCTAAAACTAACGCAAATGCAGGTTCCCGCCTAAAATTTCGATGAATGACTATAATTCGCTTGTAAAATTAAGAAAATGCGTTAACGCATGCTAAAGAAAGAATTCGAGGCTAAAATTAAAGAATAATTCGCAGCTAAAATTGAGGAAATGTGCTCATTCGCAGCAAAATTTGAGAAAAACGCCAGTTTGTAGTCCAATTTGGGAAAATCCGCGACTAAAATTATGAGAAATAGCGACAATTCGCCATAAAAATGGAGAAAAAAGAAACGCTTATCCGCATGACTTAAGGTGCGTTTACACTGAAGTGTCGCGCTACACTTATTGCTTAAAATTTAGTGTCAGACACAAATATCCTTGGTGTGAACACAAACTTCCAGAAAATTTTATCAGAATTTGTACAGTCAATATACATGTGTCTGACACTTTACATTTATGTCGAGACATAAGTGTAGCTACATAAATGTCAGACACTTTAGTGTAAATGCACCTTAAGAAGTGAAGAAAACGCTCTTAATTCCCGGACTAAAACGGAGAAAAAGCGCTGTTAAAATTGAGAAAAACGCTAAATCACGAATACATTTATGCCAAAACGCGCTTATTGAGATAAAGAGCGCATTCGCTGTGAAAGGTGGTGGGAAAATCCATTAATTCGTGGCTAAAATTGACAAATAAATCTGATTCGCAGGAGAAAAACGCCAATTCGCAGATTTGGGGGAAATCCGCTAATTTGGGGCTAAATTAAATAAAATAAAAGCGGTAATTCGCTGGCAGATCGAAGAAATACTTCTCGGTTAAAATTGTGAAATAATTCGCAGCTAAAACTGTGGAGAAAAAAGGCTAACTCGCGGATCATCTTGAGGAAATCCTCTGCTAAAATTGAGGAAACGCGGTAATTCGCGCCAAAAATGGAGAAAAACGCTAATTCTCGGCCATCAAAGTGTAAAAGCGCCAATCCGCTCCTAAAATCCGGAAAAACAAAATCGGAAAAAACGGTTCTCCCCGCACCGAAATGTCGTTTTAATTAGTTATAACTTCAAAACAAGTGATTCCACAATTTTTGAAATATTTTTTAAAAGAATTCCTCGTGAAATTTTCTTGCGAATTGACTACAATATCACCGAAAAAAAATCAACTTTTCTGTAGCCAAAATCGTCGTTCTTAGCGCAAAATGACCAGTAGCACAAAATAACGGTCGAAAGTGCAAAAAAAGGGGCGCGAGAGGGCCCCTAAAAAAAGAAAATTAAGCAAAAATTGTGGGAGAAGTAGGATTTGGCGCGACTACGTCAAAAATTATTTACCACCGAATTACCTAGTACATAAATCGAAACCTAGTTGTTTCTTAGTATGTAAAACGCGAATACCTTGTTTTGAAGAAAAATAATTTCCCAGGCATGTTCACCCTGTAGCGGAACGCTATACATATGTATTTTCGTTTTTTTTTTAATGCAATCATTGATGTACGCGAAAAATTACCGTTTACACAACGCGCAACCTTCAACATTCAACCCATTTTACCTCAGTACACATATATTTATAATTTCGGTGCGATTTTGGGATATTCGGGGGAATTTTTGGATGGGTTAAAGCTTGTACACACGGAGATATTTATGTCATGATATCTACTGAAGCTGCGGTTCAAAACGTCTAATAAAATTAAATTTGAAGTTTTAGGTTTGTTCGTTGTTGTGGTTAGTTCAAGTAAAGAAATTATTTCTTTTTTGTGATCCCCATTCTGAAGTCAATGGAGTTGCTCAGTAAGGAATCTTTCGCACATCTTTGAAGTATTTTAATTGTCCCCTCTCTTGAATCATTAAATTGAGGAGCACTTCAACACGTCGCTTCCATGACAACACGTAAGATGCAACAAGTAAACATATCAGTCATGACATTTTAGAAGATTTGAACAGTGACATATATTTCTAGACAGAAATGTCCTAAAAATTTCCCTCTTCACCAATTCCTGCCTGAATTATTTGATTTTGTTCGAGGTAATTATCCATGAGGGGCATTAAGGGTGGTTACGTTAGACTATTTATTGGTTAAGGGAGGATAGCGGCAGGCAGGCGCGGATCCAGGCTTTCCTAAAAGGAGCGTCCAAAAGTTCTAATCTGAGACTAAAATGCAACTTGTTTGGTCAAATAATCACATTATTCTATATAGAGCATAGTCTAGTTTCGCCGAGTTGTCACTTTCGCGGGTAATAATCCATTTGCGAACCGAAAGAGTTGATGCTGGGGAGGAATAGACAATTTTCTGATATGAATGTTAAAGTTCACAGGTTCCAGGACAAAGTTTCTGCTGAGAAAAATAATCAATGCCGTGGTTGATAGTAGGTTGCTGAAGCTAAATCATTTTGCGGCAAGTTTCGTGGCCTCAGAGTATTATTGTGGTGAGGGAGAGAGTGTAAAACTTAAGATATTGTTGAATGGTATTTCTAATGAAAATTATTTAAAAACATGGACGAAAAATTAAGGAATTACCCACGAGGAACCCAAAAAATCCGTGGCACTCACCCTTCTTCTCCTTGTAATAATTTGCTGGGAGGTATTTCCAATGTGTTCATGCAGGATTTCGAGACTTTTCTTACTGGATTTCGTGATAGTAAGTAGTATTTTAGGCTCCCCCCCCCCTCCGCCACCATAGAAACATTTTTCAAGTCTAAATTAATTTGTAGCGGTGTAGGTCTAAATCACCCCTTTTGGGCTTGGGGCTATTAAAAGGGACTAAACAAGCAAATTTTCCAGATTCAGAAGCTACACATATTTACCATACAAATTGATTGGGCGATTGAATTTTCAGTTTCAAATGCCATGTTTCTTGCAGCCGAATGGTAAGGTTTTCAAGCGGACTTTTTGGTGGAAATGGATGCAGTCACACAGTCATGACTCATGACTTAGTTTCTGGGGTTTTAAACCGGCCACTCACGTGCAGTTTGAACTGTCAGTTCAAACTGCACAGTTTAAACTGTCAGTTTGGACTGTTCAGTTCAGTCCCCCACACACGTACAGTTCAATTCTTCAGTTAACATAATGGATTCCAATGAGCAGGACCGCATTGCCGTTCTCGGTTTAATTTGTGCAGTTATTCATCAGGAAAGTAACCAACCTAAAAGACGCAGGCAGTGGGGCAAGGAATGGTTGAAACGGCGGAAACAATCGTCGGATATTAGCAATTGAACTGAGAACTGTACAGTTCAACTGTGCAGTTTACCTTAGCTGAGGCGAAATGCCTCAAATAATTTGAACTGAACAGTTCAAACTGACAGTCTAAACTGCACATGAGTGGCGGGCTTTAGGTTTCCTGGGTAAAATTAATTTTCAAGAGTCATTGAACGCTCACAACGTCGTTACCTTCCACAGTTTAGTCAAAATAGTCTTTCTGAGCTTCAAGTGCAAGTATTTTGGCGGATAAACGTGATTCTAGCAGGAACGTTTTCTGTTTCTTGATCGAATGAAAGCGTGCCGGGGGAAAAAGTATGCCCACTACTATATTGTGAACAGGAAAATTCATATTTTCGGACATAATTAACGGTTTCACGGCTAAATAGCTGGTTTCTTGTTCCTTGTCGGTGTGGTATTTCTGGGCTTAGTTTCTACCAAAGTTGTATAGAAAAACAAGTTATTCAGCTCCCTAGTGATGAAGTTGAAACCAATCCGGGGTAGGGAAAATTTATCACGCTAGATAACACTACCACATGTAGAAGCTCAATCAATTTAAAAAGCTAAGCTTGCTGTTGCTAAGGTAACTTACAAAGGGTTATTATTTTGATATTTTTATTGTCACTCGTACTCATAAACGCCAGTGAAACCCAACATTAGAGAGAATTTAGAGCATTTTGTACTGCAGGAACTTCAATCTCTTAACTGCCTACGACTATACGCCAATATTATGCCGGATGTTCAGCTTGAAAGGCCCAGCTAAGATATAGTAATTAACGAAAATATTAAGTTGCTGAGGACAATGTTTGAAAATCAGTGGCTAACTTATCATTAACTATGGCAAAAATGTCGTTTTTTGACATGAGAAGGATACACCGATAGTTCACTATTGAAGGCGAGTTTTCTTGGATGGATAATTGCCATTTCTATACGCCCGATGTTCAGTTTCCGTCTTGAGGTGAAATTGCTGATTTTCTCGAGGAGTTTGAAGTTAGTATTTTACTGCTAAATTGGTATATTCGACTACATCGACGTTCTACTGGCGTATTATTATGTGAAGGAACTCGATCCGTCAATTCCTATGGAATTTCCAGAAGCCTGCGGAAGAGCTTATAATAATAGTGAGTGTATAAATTCCACACTTTAAGTAATCAGAAGGTGACGAACGTTCCAGTATTTGTTATTTTTGATGGATGTCGGCTGTGGGTTACTCCATTATGCGTTCGCTGGAAAGCAACTGCCCACCCGTGTCCTCTCATGCTGCGCCCCTGGACGTTTGTAAGATCATACGATGAACCTCCTTTCCAGTCAAATATCGGTCCATGTAAAATTTAAATCACTACAGCATTCATTTTTAAAATCGTTTCTTAATGCAATTCCTATCGCCCCAAGTTTGACTTTGTCCTGAAATCAAAATTAATTCCGCGTCATTACTCGTCTACGTAAGAATGCCGATGTACTCGACATTGGATAGAGAGAGCGAGCTACGAGAGCGTCAACTCCAGCGAATCGCAGCCACGGAAAACTCAAAGGATCTGGGTTTTAGGCACCCTCCCCCACCCAACTAGGCACCAATTTTTCGTACGAAGTTTTCACCAATTTAGAAAAAAAGTTGTATTACCTAATTTTTTTGCAGACCAGTTTCAATAATGCGTCCCATTTTCAATGCCGTCCAGTCCTATTTAGTATATTTAGTCAGTTTACAGCACCTACAAACGCGTACACGGCTTAGCTGAAAACATCTACTCCTTCGCTACTAATAATCATCCCTCTAGCGAAACTTTTTTTACCACCACTTTGGACAAACGCCACATGAGCTCTTCAGGATCAGTTCTGTTCGGGTTTCGCTTGAAGGGATGAGTAGAAGGCGAAAAGTGAAGGAGAATATGTATTCGGCTAAGCCGTGTACACGTTTGTTGGTTCTATAATCTCTTTAATTACAACTAGATAAAATTAAAAATGGGATGCAACCCATATAGGTCAGTCAACAAGAACAATAAAATCGCAATCAAACGGCTGGTTCTGATTTTTCAATATGATGTTAGGACCCCTTAGCTCATCCTGCATCCAATGCCGTAATGAAATTATTACCCCATTGGTAAAAGTAATGATTTTGCGACTGAAATACTGTAATAATAATGAAATTATTGAAGAAATCATCATAAACCTAATTTTCTCCACTAATTAATATTAATATAATTCTTCCAGTTTCGAATATTTATTGCCTCAATTCGTTCAATCTCATTCGTTCTGAAGCTGTCAACTGGAAAACTACGAATCTCCGGTTGACGACCGGTGATCTTGATCTTGCACACAAAATACATACAGGAAAATAAATACAAAAAAAGTCTCTACCAGTGTTTGGCTTTAGAAGGGTTTGGAGTGGGATTTGCGAGCTGCACTAGTGGAAAAAAGTCGAGTGTCCGATTTGTCCCATTCTTTTTCGTTATGGGCTAGAAACCGGCTGTTTTAGGCAGGCATAAGTCACGCTCGTGCCTCGTATTAGATACTTTGATAAAATTATCTGAAACTTCGTGAAGGTATGACCTTTACAAATTCATGAGATGAGATTTGAAAAGGCGTTTTGATGACGTTTTTGCGAATGTGACGTCTACTCCTTGAGGAGGGCTACAAGCCCTCTGCACCACTCATTTCAGATATGCGCCCCTATATTTCATAATATCCATATCCAATCATGGTGTGGGACGACTAAAGGAGGCATCAATACGCAGTATCAGAGGGAATAAGTTTCTGAGGAGAATGGGAAACCAGACATGCCCTGCTGCACTCCATACAGTGTGAAAGGCTGAAAGCAAAGAGAAAACGGAACATGCAATTCAACCCCGCCACCCGTTACTAACGACTCCGTCATGCGCAGAGAAAACGTTTGCTATGAGACTTCGTGTGGTCACTTCCTTCAGCTTTTGTCCCCCTTTGACATCATGTCCAAGTTTGATGTTTCATCAAACCGTTATTAAGAATTATGGAGACATCGGACAAGACACAATTACGTTCGCCCTGCATTACATAGACTTGTGAGGCCTTTTGAGCCCAGTGGAAAAAAAAAAAATTGTTCAGTCTCACCGCACCTCAGTACGACGATTAATTGCCAGGAAAAAGTTAAAAAAGGCGATGACTGAAATGCCGGTAGCAGATATAAAACGTTTCTCAATAAATACGGCCACAGTTTAAGTCGCGTAAAATTATTTTCAAGTTGCATGGAATAGAAAATTAATTAAAATACATTTCACTTCGTCACCTCACGAAAAATTTAACTCTGACTTGATAAATTGATAACAGACAACTATAAACAACAAAACAGCGGTTGAGATATGGATAATGGGCCCCTGTTCTATAAAATTAGCAACAGTTGATACCAACAGTCAATCACCTGATTTCATTCAATTTCGTCGATTTAATTAATGAAAGCATATGACTTACTGTCGTTAACTACTGTTGTTAAAGTTATAGAACAAGCCCTATGATGATAGAGCTCATACTAATAGTGGTGCTATCTGTAGTGAGCAATTATCCCAACCCCAGATTGGTTACACGTTATCACCACGAGCTGAATGACTTGGTTTTCCATATGACTTTGGTTTCTACAATGGAGATGGTAAAGCGCCAGCGGTTTCCTGGCTTTTTCATGAAAGCATATGGTTTTTATACTGTTTCACAGTACCATCACACGAACATATTGAAACCCCGATGGTGTGAGCGGTGTTGTGGAGTTACGAATTAATCGCAAAAAGATGGTTGTCCTCTCCACTTTATTTTTATTTTCTTTTGTGCGAAAAAGAAAATAAAAATAAAGTGGAGAGGACAACCATCTTTTTGCGATTAACATATTGAAAATTTCATGGCATGACATAAATGTCTCCGTGTGTACAAGCTTTTAGTGTTGGGTGGTGATAATATCATATGTTTGGGGTTGTAAATAAAATCAGTATTGAACTTGTCCTTGACTTATATTGTTATGCCTAAGAAGAGACAGTCACTACTTCAACCTGCCTCTCCTGGGGCCTTATTCCGAGTTGTCGGGAAAAACTCACGTGAGGTGGTTGCTATGGCGAGATAATACTATTTCTGATGAAGCCTCCTTGGATACCGCTTGCGGGATTATTTCCCGACAACTCTAACTAGGGCCCCTGGAGATGAGACCACAGGACCAAACATGGTGCCAGGTTTACACGGTCGAAACATGACTCCCCCAGAAAGATTGAGCTTTCTTTGCCCGGAGTGGATGAGTTGGAAACGACGCTGGGACCGGTACCGAACGGGAACATTCCTGGATCAATTGCCCGAGAAGTATCAAGTGAACCAACTAGTCTACCACTTGGGCCCTGACGCCGAAGACTTGCTCGAAAGGTTCAATTTGTCAGAGACGGAATTGGAAAACTATTGGCTCGTTCTGGAAAAGTTTGACCGGCACTTTGAAGGGAAAGGAAATTTGGTCTACGAAAGATGTCGGTTCTTCAAGAGGAGGCTAGAAACCGACGAGCCAATCGACCAATTTCTTCAAGATTTACATAACAGAGCCCGACGTTGCAAATTTGGAGAATTGCGGGACGAACTCATCATGCATAAAATAATCGAAGGCGTCGATGATTCGAACCTCTCTGAGAAACTACATGCTACATGAGTGCAGAGTACAAAGGAAAATGGAAATGTGTCAATTGTAAACCTGGTGCAACTGGTGGTGAGGTCGGCATCGCAATTAGCGACCCAGGAGGATACTCGGGCTATTCTAAAGGCTATTTCTGCTTTGAATGATAAGATTGGGCGTATGCCGGCCATGGAAAATTCTCTCAATGAACTTCAGAAGTCTATGGAATTCATGAGTAAGCAGTTTGATGAGTTCCAGAATGAAATTAAAGCTTTGAAATCGCAGATAAAAGTTCTGGAAGAGGATAATGCGGCGCTTAAAAACAACAACATCATGTTACAAATAGCTGTTGATAATATAGAAATGGAGAGTCGTAAAAATAATATTGTGTTGGAAGGGATTCCTGAAACCAAAAACGAAGACTGTGTGGAGCTTGTTAACTTTGTAGCAAGCAAATTAAGCGTCGATGTTAAACCTTTGAAGGCTTTTCGAAATATCCCCATTATCAAGGATAAGCATAGAAAAATATGTAGTGGCAAAGCTTGAGTCGGAGGAAAATAGGGCGAACTTTGTTAAAAATGCTAAGAAAATGGGTAACTTAACTGCAAATCACCTCCTTGCATCTTGGGATAAAAACCGTGTTAATGTAAATGAGGATTTATCAGCTCTTAGGCGAGATCTGTTGTAGAAAGCTAAGGGAAGGGCAAAGGAGAATAACTATAAATATGTTTGGGTCTCTAATCTTAAAATATATGTACGCAAAGACGAAGGTGCGCAGGCAATAATCATAAGGCATTATTCGGATCTGAATAAGGTGGCTTAATGAATAGCTATCGGAATTTATCTGTTTAGGGGAAAACCTTATTATTGTTAATGGCATTAGAAATTAATAATTTATTGGATGAACATAGAAATTATAGGACCTATAAGATTACTGATATATCTAAATTAGAAGACAAGATTGGTAATGAGAGCGATTTTAAGTTGATTACGTGTGATATTAGAAGTTTAAAAACGAATTTTGATGCATTTAAAGCATTCATGTTATCGCTAAAATTTGGTTTTGACGTAATTGTATTAACAGAAACATGGAACAATGAACTTTTGCCTTTTTCTTTAGACGGGTTTGATGTTTTTTTTAATCGAGTAAATATAAATAAAGCAGGAGTGTCAGTTTACATAAATAAAAGTAGTATGGTGGTCAAAAACATTGAGTTGGATTTGATAGACGAATGTAATTCGGTCTCTTTATCACTAAAGGCTGGCAAAGACAGGGAATTTTCGCTTACCGCAATATACAGATCTCCGGAAAGAAATTTGCCGTTATTCCTGCAAGGTCTTGAAAAGCACGTCTTGCTTAAGAGAGGAAATGAAATATCAATCATTGCTGGTGACATAAATGTGGATATTAGGAAGGATAGCTGGGGATCTTGTGAGTATTTAAATGTTCTGTCCTCGGAGGGTTATCATGCTTTAATAAACGAGTACACGAGAGAAACAATTAAGTCGATGTCGTGTATTGATATAGGGATCATGGAAGAAGATTGCTTTGGTGTCGTTTATACTTCAGATCTAACAGACCATTATCATGCGTGTGCAAGTATTTCCTCTCTGAAGGCGGGTACGATTGATCGGGATGAAAGGGCGGAAAAGTCTTCATCAGTTTTCAATACGATCAATTATGATGTCTTGAAGGTTTTGCTGGAGAGGGAAAACTGGTGCTCAATGTTGATTGACCATCGTGGAGTTGATGACCTTCTGTATGATTTCCTAACTAAATTGAACCGTTATATTGGCCAGAGTTTCATAGAAAGGAGGGCTGTCAACCATAGGTTTAAGAAGCTAAAAGCATGGTGTACTGGAGGCATTTTGCAATCAATCCGGAGGAGAGAAAATATGAGACGAAAGGTGCAAAATGAACCTTTTAATATGAAATTAAGAACTAAATATGTGGCATATCGAAATATCTTAACAAGAGTAATTAGGAATGCCAAAATTATGTATTATAAAGGTCGAATTAGGGAGGCTGAGGGTAATTTGAAACAAATTTGGAATGTCGTGAGGGACTGTACAAATGAGACCGGTGCGTGCAATAACAAAATTGTCGAAATAAATAATGCCCAAGGTGATATAATTAATGATGAGGCAATTGTAGCGGATTATTTTAATTTGTACTTTTCTGAGGTAGGAGCTAATATTAATAAAAAGTTTGTTCGAAGTAATGTTGGAAATGAGTCTTTAAAAGGGGAGCCGATGGGGTCTAGAATTAAGAATTCACTATTTTTGGAGCCTGTAGATAGATATGAAATTATTAAGCATATTGCTCAAGTTAAGAATACATGTTCCTTCACATACGAGTGCATTACAAATAAAGTTATTAAAAATATAGCGCCTTATATAGCGGAGCCGTTATCGCATATTTTTAATCGCGTATTTGAGCTGGGTGTTTATCCTGGTCTTTTTAAGCAGGCGGTAATAATCCCGCTGTTCAAAGCCGGGGATAGAAAGTTAGTAAGTAACTATAGGCCAATAGCTCTGACTCTCTCCTTCGCGAAATTGCTCGAAAAGTGTGTTAAATCGAGGCTTTTGAAATTTCTTGAGATGACTGATATTATACCAAAAAATCAGTATGGGGTTTTAAAGAAGCGAGGAGCTGAGCTGGCACTTTATGATTGGTACAATACGTTGTCCGAAAAGTTAGATAGTGGATATAAGGTTGTGGGCATTTTTTTTTGGACGTGAGTAAAGCTTTCGATGCGGTGGACCATGAACAGCTATTACGAAAACTAAGTAATGTAGGAATAAGGGGGGTAGCCCGTGAACTGTTCAGGTCATGTTTGACAAATCGTAGTATGTTAACGCGGATTGGAGATAAGGAAAGTGCAAATAGAGTTGTTAACTTCGGAATACCGCAAGGCACTGTTTTAGGTCCGGTGCTTTTTCTCTTGTATACGTACGATCTTATGAGTTTGAACATTAAGGGGAAAATATTCGGTTTTGCAGATGATACTGCGATTTTGTTTTGGGACAAAGATCTTAATAAGTTGAAGAATGTTGTTCATACTGATTTAAATGCTGTAAAACAGTGGTTTGACAGCAGTTATTTGGAACTAAATTGTAATAAATCGTCGGCGTTGTTCTTTAATATTTCACATAGTGATAGGGCTTTTTTACCCAGTTTCTCCATAAATGTTCATGCCCCTGACTGTGTTTTTCATTCAGCTCCTTGTGATTCATCTAGTCAAATTGATAATCCTACTTCTAGTCGTAATTTTAATTCGGGCTCTGCACAAGTCGAAATTCCTAGTCAGCCTGTGTTTGGTACTTTCTGTGATAATGCGTCTGTGATAAGTTGTAACTCTCAATGCTTTGATATACCTCTGAGGAATTCTTGTAAATACCTGGGAATTATTATTGATTATAAGCTAAAGTTTGATTTGCAGGTAAAAGCGCTTGTTTGTAGAATAAGGAAATTATTCTTTAAATTTAACTTGTTGAAATCTGTTATGAATAGAAAATAAGTCAAAATAGTGTACTATGCCTTGGCACACTCAATTTTAAAATACGGTATTCTAGTCTGGGGAAGCTCAACCAAAAGCGCGCTTAAGCCTCTGTCTGTTGTACAAAATACTCTCCTCAAGGTGATTCTTAGAAAGCCTCATAGGTATTCCACTAAAGCACTTTATAAAGAAATGAATGTTTTAAGTATCTCCCAAATATTTCTGACTGAAGCTTGCCTTACAATGTACAAGAGAGGTATGTCTAAGGAAGTGTTGTCACTGTCTTCGGTCACACGTAATGCTCAAGGAGCTGGTATTAGGTTGCCGAAAGCAGCAACAGAATTTTTCAAACGAGGGCCTTATTACCAAGCACTGCAGTTTTTCTGGCAATTTAAAATAGACGTGAAAAAATGCCCATCATATCTGAGTTTCAAAAATTGTATAGCAAGTACCATAAAAAACAAACTAGATGTAATTTAATTAGTGTGGTAATATCTTAAATTTTTAATTAATTTAAATTATTATAGGAACTACCATATGAAACAAAGAAACGTGACCAGGATTGATTTTTTATTAAATTTTAAGAGAATAATTTTTTGCATTGTATTCATTACTACTGTTACACATTTATTTCTTTTTGCTTCACTGTATTTTATTTTGCTTTTTTGCCGTTAAATGTTAAATTTGTGTACGTTTTTGGGCTTAGCTGTTTCTCCCTGCACAAGTCCTGTGACTTTTAGGGAGAAAGCCTTTGCGTTATAAGAATTGAAGCTTTTTGAGTGTATGGCTAATAATGTGTGGCAAATAAATAAAATAAAATAAATAAAAATATCTGAACTTTTGCTAGGAGAATTTCAAAGGCTGTTCGTGTTACAAGCAGGTAGTCGTAATGATTTTATTTTTTGGTCAGGAAGGTTCAACATTTTCAACTGAGTCGGAGGGCCTTGAAAAGTTGGGATGCAAGGTAAACCGTTTTTTTGGGATACATACATTATTTACTGGATTAGTTAGGTAGGTAGTATACCAACAAAAACTTGTCGATGTTTGCTTCAGAGAGATCGCGACTAACAATAAGACTTATTTAATCCTCAGGTATTTTATTAAACAATCTTCGACAACGCGATAGTCTATTAATAATTGTATTTGTAACAGTAAGTTTGGCATTACCGTGAGTTATGGTTGCGTATCACATTTCTTTTCGTGAAAACCGTCGCAAATATAAACAGCAACTAGCAAGCAGCTTAAGATGAATAAAGTGGCAGAATCCATAACTCCCATTATTAGGGAGCCTCCCTACGGTCCACGTGTCATCCAAATTATTAATGACATGAATTTGTCTCCCCTCCGCTGTACTTCGAAAGCATTGTTTAAGCCTGAGTGACGATACCCAGAATTGGTGGATGCCAGAATTATATATCGTGAGACTAAAACACAAGCAAGGTATGTCGTTCTTAATGTACATTCCAAAATTATTCCTTTGCATTACAGAATTGAGCTTCTTGCCCAGTCAAGTGATCTCATGCCCGTGAAAGGAAAAAGATCGAGAACCAACTATATGAAAACTTGTGTGAATGTGGAATATGCCTGAAGTTGAGTCAAACGTCCACTAAAAAACGTAAACATTGGGATAACAAAATATCATGAATGGCTGGATACATTTAATTTTTACCTTTTAAATGTCAGCCGTATAATTCACCCGTCGCTGGTACAAATCGGAGACATAAATCCTCAGAAAGTAACGACTGAAATTGTGTACCTCACGATCGTGATCGTAAACCAACGACGAAATTCGGAAAAATTTGCCCGTTCGCGGCTGAATACATGCCGTAAAAAAACTCACTACTGGTAATTGTCGTACATGCCATAAGTGAATTATTCGTAATTGCAAAGTTTTGCGATTAATGCGAAGAAAATAAAATGTTCGCGGTGCACTAAAACTGTTGAACCTGAGTATTCTGTCTTATCAATGATATAAACAAGAACCACTACAACGGCATTGAATCTTCCATTAGACAATCAGAGGCCACGAAACAACTCCTGGCTGAAATCGAGTAGCATTTCAAATTACGCCCCCCGGGTGCCAGCCAAATGCTCGTGGTCCGCCACTGCACTTCTAAGTGTGAAATCGGCTGAAAGGGGGCCAACTTCACTCACGTATATGTGTACTGTTCGTGTGTTTAGCTATATATGTATACTTTGCATTAAAAATGGTCTTTATATTTTTTTTATTGTAATAAAATTATTCTTATAATCAAATTTAAAACATTGGCAAACATTACTTTTTCATCACCGACGTCCTGAGTTGCAATTAATAATTTTTTGATAGTAAATAGTTTGATTTTTGTTATTTTTTGATTCTTATTTGTTTTTCTTAAAGGCTATTTTTTAAACAAGTAAACCACCATGACCGATCGTAATAAACATTTTTTTTTTTTTTTTCAGGAAGGTTTCAGCCCGCCTTCATCTATTTTACTATCCTTAAAAGAAGAAAAAAAAGTACTTTTTCGCCCCCCCCCCTGCTATTCAGCTAACTACATCGTATTTCACGTACTTAAAAACTGACTTCGGCAAGACGCTGGACAGTGCGCTCTCTATCAGTGAGAGCACTCCGACGAGAAGCTCTCTGATTGGTGAAAACCACGACGCAAGCGCCCAGATAATGAAGGCCGCGAAGGCTACACGGGCAAGTACGTCGACCCAGAACATCCTTTGAATGAAAAAAAAAAAAAAAAATTGTATTAAATAAAAGAAATATTCTTGGATGGCTGGAGATGAAGGTAAATTACATTCTCATGTGTCTTCTGGCGCTTGGAATGGTCTCAGGAGCCTCTTTTAATATGTACATCCTGGCAGCTAGAATGCAGTCTCTAAAGTACAGTCTTATGTCCATGCCTTCACCTTCGACTTTGTACTCGATTTTCTCCCGGGCGTTCATTTTACTTCGAATACTTCTAGCGTAGTCATTTTTGAAATCCCACTGATTGTTCGCGTAGTATTCGAACACTTCAAATCCCTTTTTGATTCGATCTTGAACTCTTAGTAGACTGCAAATTAATAAGAAATTGATTGATTGATTTTGACCATTTTAATGAATGCGCTATGTTGTGGTTGCATACACTGGCTTGTTCCCCGATAGAAATATGAGGGAATCTAAAAAGTAGGCTGGAAGCATATGAAAGAAAAAAACGCAGATGTTGTGAACAAGACGACTTCGTTTCATACTGCCTCCTGGGTACCAAACGGCGTTATTCAATGGGACGTCGTGCGTTATAATGTCGCGTCCGATATCGATGACCTGTTGCCACGTCACTTGCCATTCAGAGTTCGAAGTTAAATTGTAGACGTTCTGATTTTTAACCCTTCAACGGTGTGAATGTGCAATTAGCGTGATTCGAGGCGTACTAGAAATTCAAAAATAGTACCCTTCGCCTAGATAATTCCAAATGATGCTCATGATAGCGTTGACGCATACGTCAACCGGAATATAATCGGCGTAGCCATTGTTGTCACAATACATAGTTCTGATTACTCCTTTACCGGCACCGATGAGAAGTCCGGTAGGACCGTTGATATTGTCGGTCCAACCAGGCATAGGCTCCTGCCACGTTGGAATCACTAGAAAATATTTGTTGTGATAAAAAAAAAAAAAAAAACTACGCGAGACGGGGAGGGGCTACAGTCTTACCGATTGACGGTCTAAGAACAAGGATGGGCATGCCTTTGTCTACGTATTCAAAGACGATGGATTCGGATAGATTTTTGGTGAAAGCGTAAGAATTCGGGAAACCTTTCATGATTCTTTAAAATTCAAAAATTATTTATTGACTAAATTAATATTGTTGCACTCCTTACTTTTCCCCAACTTTATCCACTAGGTCCTCGTCCATCAATTCGCAGCTTTTGATTATTTTGTAAGGATCAACGGGGCTCGGATAGGCTTTCTCCTCGAGTACTTTTTGGTCCAAATGACAGTACGCCGTTGATATATGCACAAGAAGCTGTAAAATATAGAAATTTTGATTTTAGATTTTAAATTTCTTAACAAACTCCCTCCCCCTTGTTCCCTACCCCACCAATTTACCTCCAATTTAGTCATTTCCATAGCGAGTTGAAGCATTTGATGAGTGCCTCGCGTGTTCAAAATGACCGCTTTTTTCAGCGGTTCATCAAAACGTATGGTCGCCGCCGCGTGTATGACAATTTGAGTCTCTCTACAGAGTAGCTGACGGTCTTGTTCGGATATGCCGAGGCCTAGTTCGGATACGTCGCCCGGAATAACGCTTACTTTTTTGAAGGCTTCTTGGCCGTGTAATTTCCTAACTTCGGAAAATGCCTGTCAAACAGAATATGACTGACTTTTTTTAATGACATTTCGCAATGAAACGACTTTTATTCACCTACTTAATCCATTTTTAACCAAAGTTTTTCGGCAATTGCGATAATAATTATTCAGACATAGCAAAGTGTTAACCTCGCCATACTTTCTCTTCTCTCTCATTCAAACCGCGAACTTATTATTATTATTTTTTTTTTTACGTAACAGACGAGACTCAACAAATTGACCGCACTCTTCTTCCCACAGTTCCCACCCCTCCCTGATTCATCCTTTTATACATAAAGAAACACTTACCACACTCTTGAAAATCTCTTCAAGACGTTGCTTGCCGTCCTTGCCCTTTTTGGGACGTAAAAGTAGGTAGATTCGACCGACGGATGGGCATTTCCTTAAGATTTTCTCGACGAGAATTTTCCCTAGAAAGCCGGAGCCGCCGGTTATAAAGAGGGTTTTCCCGGAAAACGTCTCGGAAATCCTGTTTGGCAGGTGTTGCAACTCGGGCGGAACCACCGGCAGTTTATAGTGAAACTGAGGTATATCGTCTGTCATCTGGAACAGAAATTTGAGGGCATGTTAAGAACTACCCGCCTTTTTTTTTTCTACAACCTTGTCCCATTCTATATGAGTGCCGAAAGTGTCAATTTTGCCATCAAAACCTGGCAAGTAAATTGCCTATAAAGAACAGGAATAGATTAGATCGCGTACCGTGCTAGGGGCGAGGGGGGCGGACAGCCCCGGGCCCACTGACAGGCAGGGCCCCCGAAAAGCTTAAATAAGGAAAAATGAGGATTTTTAGGTTCATTCATGTGCAAAGGTTGGACAGTGATTTGGCTCCTTTCTACAAATTTCAGTCTAGTGTGGGCTTTCGACTGAGCCCCCGAGAGTGCTATTCTGGTGGCTGAAATACAGAAATTTGCGCCTTCTTGAGTAAAATTCATGGATAAAATAGAGGAAATAGACCGTCCCCAGTTTCGTTAGGTCCTTACAAGCGCACTAATGTACTCATAGGCAATTTAGAACTGGCTGACGCGGCAAAAACTTATAAAAATGCGCTAATATTCGTGGCGATAACTGCGAAAAAGTGCTGATTCGTGGTCTCACGATGCAACTTCCAAACAGAGATTGAGAAAAAAATCGTCGATTCGCAGTGTATGACGGCCATTCCGCGGAAAAAATGTAGAAATCAATGCAAAAGTGTTATTTTTGGGCCAAAACCGCGGCTACAATTGAGAATACACGCTACTAATTCAAGTTTGTACAATTAAAAATAAGACATCGCGGCTAATTTCGACAAAAACAACGCTAATTCGGATTAAAATTGAGCCGAATTTGCTAATTCACAACTGAAATGTCGAAAAGATATGCTAATTCGCTGCAAAATTATCAGAAAACGCTATTTAACGGCTGAAATGGCGAAAAATCACTAATTCGCGGATAAAGTTGAGGAAAAACGCTATTTCGCGGATATGAAAATGAAGAAAATCACTAATTTCCGGCTGAAATTGAGAAAACGCAAATCCGTACAGCTTCTGAAAGATTCGAGGCTCAAACTGAAAACCAGCGCTAAACCATAGCAGAAAGTGGAAAAATTGCTTATCCGGGCTAAAATTGAAAAAAAAAAAAAATAGGGCGGCTAACATTAAGAAAAACTCTAATTTTTAACTCAAACTGTGAAAAAGTGGTAATTCGCTATACTAAAAATGAAATATGTGGCTGAAAATGAGGACAACGCCAATTCGTGGCTAAAATTGAGAAAATTCGCGAATTAACAGGCTAAAAACGCTTCTACGCAGCTAAAAGTGAAAAAAAAAGCGCTTTATGGTGAACAAGAAAATGCTAATTTGCCGTAAACATTCAGAAAAAACCGCTATTTTGCGGCTAATATTGAGTAAAACGCTAATTTCCAGCTCAAACCGAGTAAAGTGCTACTGTGCTAATTATCTGGTCCCTGCTAGAAAAAATCGCTAATTTGTGAAAATTGTGAAAAACGCCAACTCGAGAAAAAGTTGAGAGGAAAACGCCAATTCGTGGCTAAAATTGAGAAAATTCGCGAATTAACAGGCTAAAAACGCTTTTACGCAGCTAAAAGTGAAAAAAAGCGCTAATTCGCGGCTAAAATAAAGGAAAAGATTTGCGGATAAAGTGTTTTATAATTTATAATTCCGCCATCTCGCCTTCTGAGGACAACTTGGCAACTGAGAAGAAGCGCTAATCCATAGTTAAAATGTTGAAAAATGCTGATGCGGTGCTAAAATGGAGAAGAACCCGCTAATTTGCAGCTAATATTGAGAAAATCAGTAATTATTCTGGCTAAAATTAAGAGAAAGATTAATTTTCAGCCTGAATTGAAAAAAAAAAAAAAAAGTGCTAATACGCTGCCAAAAATGGAAAAATTTGCCAATTTGCACTTAAAATATCGGAAAACGCAAATTCGTGGTTAAAATGAACAGAATTCACTAACTTAAGGGTTAGAAACGCTACCACGCTGCTAAAATTACGAAAAAGCGCTAATTCGCGGCTGAAATTGAGAACATTCGCGGCTTCCTCGGTCAACTTTGAGGCTAAAATTGAGAAAAAGCGCCAATTTATGGCTATAGGTGAAAAACTCGCAAATTCGCGGCTAAAACTGAGGGAAAAAACGCTGATCCGTAGCGTATGGTTATGGTGAACAAGAAAATGTTAATTTGTCGTAAACATTTGGAAAAAACCGCTATTTTGCGGCTAATATTGAGTAAAACGCTAATTTTCAGATCAAACCGAGTAAAGTGCTAATTCTCTGATCTCTGCTAGAAAAAATCGCTAATTTGTAGCTAAAATTGTGAAGAACGCCAACTCGAGAAAAAGTTAAGAAACATCGCTGATTCACAGGATAAAAAAGCTACTTTGCTGCTAAAGTTGTGAAAAAGCGCGTGTTTATGTCTATATGGTGGGGGGGTGGGAATACCCCACTTTCCCACTAATCCGCGGCGGCTAATTTGCGGCGAAAAGCGCTAATTCGCTGGTAAAGTTGGCAAAAAGCACTCATTCGCGGCTATAATCGAGAAATTTGCGGCTTAAACTTGGCATAAGCGCTGTTTGGCGGATAGGTTGGGGAAATAGCGGTGATTTGCCTAAAATAAGGAAAAGGCCTTGGCTACAACTAGGAAAAGGCCTTAGCGGTTATTATTAGAGGTTTGTATTAGGTATGCATAATTAGAGACTTTTAGGGGCTTCTTGAAGATTTCCGCCCCGGGCCCCGATCCCATCGGGGGTCGCCATTCACCATAATTACACCACCATTCAAGCATAATTACACAGCAAGGCGTAATTCTTAGTCAATACAGAGTCTCCTTCCTCTTCTTTATTGTCTCGGATACGTTAATGGCTAGAATCTGTAAACTTGACCCCCATTTGAAACCTAATTTCGCGAATTTAGCACTGCAAAGAATCAATTTAGTGGATTTAGCGCATTAAAATCCCAAATTTTACGGATTATTAGCACTCACAGAACCAAATTCACTGGCTGGGGCACTTCCCAAGTCCAAATTTCCCGGATTTGACCATTACTGAACCTAATTTTTACGGTTTTGCCTAATTCAAGAACCAATTTCATCCTTTAGTAAAAAAAAAAACAGTTCACACGAATTTCTGAGTTTTCTCAATTTTAGCCACAAAGTTGAACCTTCAGAAGCCGCGAATAGACGTGTTCTCAATTTCAGCCGCACATTAGAATTTGTATCACATTTAGCCGCGAACCAGCGCTTTTTGTCACACTTTATCCACGAATTAGTGATATTCCTAAATTTTAGCCGATTCCTCTATTTTAGCGACAAATTAGCGATGTTTTCATTAACATTTTTTTTTTTTTTTTTTTTAGCCACGAATTAGCACTTTTCCAAACTTTAAGCAGCGTAGGATAAAATTGTGAAAATTGCTAACGCTCGGATGAAATTGAGACAAGGCGCTAGTACACAGCTTAATTTGAGGGAAAAACAGCTAAAATTGGGAAAATAGCCAAAATGAGAAAAAATCACATCATTCGGGGTGCAAATATCGGCAAAATTTTATGTTTCGAGTAGTTTTTTTTTTTTTTTTTTTTTAGTGGACGGTGCAGACCCTGGCCTATAGCGCGGTCATATGCCAGCGCTCAAATTCTGACCGTGACCCCTCTGAAAGCAGCTCACCCTTCTGTCTAATAGGGGCTAGCTACGCCCACGATTGTGAACGAGCAGGGCATTTTCTCAATTTCAGTCGCAAATTATCGATGTTTCTTAATTTTTAGCCGCGTATGCGAGCAGCCAGGTCAAGTTAGCGATCTTTTTCAGAGAAGATAGCGATCCTTACCAGCGATCTTTTTACCGTCAACAGTAAAGGGGGAGGTGAGAGGGAAGGGAAGGAAGGGAGGACAGATAGAAATGAGGGGGGGGCATCTTCGGTATGGAACCTCTACAGACACCCCCCGACGCAAAAAACATGCCCGCCAATGACATAAGTACAGGCGGGGGCGGTCTAGGGCCAGGATCGCTGGCATGACACTATTGTTGAGGCCATCATAAAACGCGAATTAGCGATTTTGTCTATTTTATCAGGTCGTCTATATCTAGAAACCGCGAATTGGCTCGCTATCTCGATTTTATCCGAGAGAATGAGTGCTTTTCCTAAATTGTTATTCGCGAATTAGCACCAGACCGCGCCAGAGGCTCAGGCTGCCGGGGTGCGCGCCCCAACCCCCTCCTTGCGCCCCTCATGATACGGCTCTGCTTCAAGTTTCCAAAAAATTAACGTTTCCGCATCACGCTCGCTGGTTTCAGCCGATTATCTCGACTCCGCAGGGTCACCGTGAACATCCTTAACTTCTTGTTCAATCTGAAGACACGCAAATCCAGCAAACAGGAGCTCCCTCTCGAAATGAGGTCATCAGTTACATTGAACCCTTCCCTTCGACCATCACATGGCATTTATGAGGCTCTATAGTTTTAAGGCCCGTCCACAATTGTAACAAACTGCCGTTCCGACCCTCCGAACCGAACAAATGATTTGTTCGGAGCGGCAAAACTTCAAAGAAAATAATTATGTTCTGAACCCGAAACGGGGCCCGATCCCTCAGCTGGCGGTTTTTCAGCGTCGCATCAAAGAAATGTTCGGAACGGTGTGAAACAAGTGTGGACGGGGTCTTTACAGTGGCGTAGGTAGGCATTTGTCCTGTGAGGGGGGGGAGAGGGATCAGATTGAAATCTCGTAAGGGTGAGGCGGAGAGGGGTAATTTCACATTTTAGTCATCATTCCACCCAGCCAGAACACTCTTGAATCTGGACATCTTGCTGGCCTCATCATAGCCTCAATCTCGCAGTTAGGGGCGATTTTTGGACTCTATCCGCGAATTTAGCGCTTTTCTCAATTTTGGCCAAGTGTATCGTTCTTCTCAATTTGAGCCGCAGATTAAGGGTTTTGCACCACCCCTCTCATTGCCATGAATTTGCGCATTTTCTCAACTTGAGCAGAAAAGTATCGTTTTTATCCCGTGAGCGATGTTTCTTAATGATCGACGAGCTTTGGCGTTTTCCTCAATTTTAGCAGCATATTACCGATTTTCGAAATTCTTTTTTCACGAGGATTAGCACTTTTCTCAATTTTAGTGGTAAATTAACGTTTGTCTTAAAAAATAGGGGGACTTTTTACGAATTCGGAATTTTTTGGTTCCCCATACGCAATGTATGAGCGATTTTTCTCAGTTTACTCGCGAATTAGCGGTTTCTTCGCCTATAAATTAGCGCTTTTTTCCAATTTCAGCCTGAAAAGTTGCCTTAAGAATCGACAAATTGGCGTATATTCAGTTTTTGGCGCAAATTAGAATTTTTCTCAATTTCAACGACGAATTAGCGCTTTTTTAAAAATTGTAACGGCGACGCGTCGTAGCGTTTCAAACCTGTGAATTCCCGTGTCGGACTAGGTCCGGGTGAGGGATTGACTTCCTCACGGGGTCTTGATCCCCTATCGGGCGCGTCCCTCGGGTGGCGGATGAGGGATCCCTCAGCGTGGACGGTGCGAGCCGCCCAGGCTGAGGGGTGGTCCGGAATTAAATACGGACCCGTGGACCAATCAAGGGTAAGGAGGCGTCCTGAGACCGGGACGAAAGATGGTGTGGCCTACCAGAACCTCTCCAGCTATTCGAGCGTTCCTAGTCCTTAAATCGCTCGTATTAACCTTTCCCCCTTCCTATTCATTCCCTCAAGGCTACGGTGTGCGGTCCGTGCCTAAGGCCTGCGTGGCGCAGAGGGTAAAGTGCGCCTTAAACGGACTCCCAGGGTACCGGCCGACCCCCTGGTGTATTTAGGCTTACCACGGCATGCGGGGCTCTGCCGGCGGTGGACCACACTTTCCCTAGCTGCTCGTGGGATCGTTTATGGACCCTTGTTTAAGAAAACATTCAACAACGACTGAGGGGGGGGGCCGGGAGAACCCCCCCTCAGAAGGAACCCCCAAGGGCGCGGAAGTGCCCACGGGGGGTATGGCTGCACTGTCCGTGGAGACGACCGTCAGGGACGTTGAAATGGGCAGTCCAAAGGGGGGCAGTCCCTCGGGACAAACCCCTCGGGCGGAGCTTCCTCGGTTGAGGCTCTCCGGAGCTCAAAGGAGGAAGCTGGCGAGGGAAAGGGCAGCCGCGGAAGGCATACCCGGAACCCCTCGGGATAAGTTCGGCTCGGCGGGGGCAGGTGCTGGGGGACACGCGGTGGGTGCTGGGACGTCTACGGATGCCCGGCAAGGCCACAGTGATGTGCACCCAAAACCTGGATTGAGTGGGGAAACACCGCGCAAGCGGGGTAGGACCCCTCAATCTACGCCCTCGACGGGCGAACAGAAGAGGGCTCTAAAGAGGCCCAAGGAAGGGCAGGGAACCCGACCTAAGACACCCGCAGCTGGCGGGAATAAAGACTTTAGGGAGGCTCTTACCTCAACCAAGATGGCCATCGTCCCTGGGGAGTACCCTAGGGTCAGGCTGTCGGATGAGGAGGGCAGGAAGGTGCTTGGGGAGGTCCTGAAGGGCGTTT
The DNA here is from genome assembly GCA_038030265.1 of Corythucha ciliata. Taxonomy (NCBI): domain Eukaryota; kingdom Metazoa; phylum Arthropoda; class Insecta; order Hemiptera; family Tingidae; genus Corythucha; species Corythucha ciliata. Next base: position 3,432,877 of record CM075943.1, on the reverse strand, counting down.
TTAAATGCCCTAAAGGGGGAGGGCCCCAAGTTCTCGAATAGCTACGCCAGCGGTGGGGTGGTATATGTGACGTGCGCTGATGGCGAGGCGAAAGCCTGGCTGGAAGCCCACGTCAAAGAAATGAAACCCTGGGACGGGGCTGACCTGCGAGTTGGACCTGCCCGGCAAGTGGTTCAGGTCACCAAGGCGGTCGTGTGGGTGCCCACAGACCTCATTGGGGAATCTGACCCAAGGAAACTCATCCCTCTTTTCGAGACCCAGAATAAGGGGCTCTCGACTGAGGGATGGCAATTGATCTCGAGTGCGGCGGACCCCAAGGGAGTGACGCTGGTACTCGGGATCGGCAAGGACACTCTGAAGTGGCTGAAGGATAACGGGCAACCGTACTTCGCATTCCAGAGAGTCAACTTCAAGGTGGCGGGGAGTGCCTCCTCTTCTGATGCTGCGGGTCATTCAGGTGAACCTGCAGCACAGTAGGGTGGCATCCGCCACCCTCTGTCGGCTGCTTGCAGCAGGCAGCTACGATGTCGCCCTCATTCAGGAACCTTGGATCTCAAGGGGAAGAGTGGCGGGACTGAGCGGCATTGGAGGTGAGTTAATTTATTCTAGATTTGTCGATACTCCACGTGCATGCATCTACGTTAGAGGCGGATTGAGAGCATTGACGGTTAACGAGTTCTGTTTCAGGGACATGGTAGCTGTCAGGCTGACCTACCAGGAGGGGGCCACGAGGGAACAGCTTGTTGCGACCTCGGCGTACTTCCCTGGAGACAGCGATCAGGGCCCGCCACCGAGAGAGGTGATCAACCTGGTCGACGCCTGCAGGCGCAATGGCGAACAACTGCTTATCGGTGTGGATGCCAACGCCCATCACTTGGCATGGGGCAGCACCAACACAAACTCCAGAGGTGAGTCCTTATTTGAGTACCTGGCAACTAGTGATTTATCCGTGTTGAACAGGGGCAATAAGCCCACCTTTGTAACATCAAGTAGGAGGGAGGTCCTCGACCTCACCCTCTCTACTTCCTTACTGGCCGGTAGGGTCAGGAACTGGAGTGTGTCCGAGGCTCCATCGTTCTCGGACCACAGGTATGTTATCATGGAAATCCGGGGGGTGGAGAGGATACAAGAGACATACTACAACCCTCGTAAGACGGACTGGGGTGGTTTCGCAGAGGAAGTGAATGGTAGGCTTAGTTTTGGGGGTGAACTGGACCTACGAGATGGTGACGATATTGAGGGGGCAGCACAGGAGTTGCAGGAGGTGCTGGTAACCTCGTATCAAGCAAATACTCCCCTGAGCTCGCGCTCATCGACCAGGAAGGTTCCCTGGTGGAATGAGCAGCTTGAGGGGTTGAGAAAAGCATCGCGGAGGCTATTTAATCGGGCAGTCCGCATACGGGCAGTGGGAGGCCTATAGGGCCAAGCTGGCGAGTATCGGCGGGGGCTGAGGAGTTCGAAGAGGGCGTCTTGGAGGGGATTCTGTGAGGAGGCTGAAAATACCTCCTCGGTGGCTCGCCTTCAGCGCCTTCTCTCCAAGGACCCGCTGAATCCCGTTGGCACACTGATGAAAGTGGACGGTAGTTACACTACGACGGTGTCGGAAACGTTGACGACCCTGATGGGGGTGCACTTTCCGGGGGCCGTGGGGGTTGTATCGTCCATTCCACCCGTGGAGCCCTCGCGAAGGAGGGCGACAAGGGTGGACTGGCATGTGGCTAGGGAGGTGGTCACATTGGGAAGGGTACAATGGGCCATTGGCTCGTTTTCTCCCTTCAAAGCTCCTGGACCGGACGGCATAATCCCCAAGCACCTGCAGGAGGGGGGGCCAGAGGTTGCCAGACGACTGTGCTGCATCTTCAGGGCTTGCCTGGCAATGGGCAGAATCCCTGAGGTGTGGCGGAAAGCACGGGTTGTGTTTATTCCTAAGCCGGGGCGTCCGTCATATGCACTGGCTAAGGCGTACCGACCCATATGTCTAACGTCTTTCGTTTTGAAGACGTTGGAAAAACTGGTGGATAGGCATATCTGGGAAAGCTGCCTCCCTTCGAGGCCACTACACCCAGGTCAATTTGCCTACCAGCAGGGAAAGTCCTGCGAAACGGCACTACACCAGCTGGTTACTAGGCTGGAGGATACTCTAGAGCACAAGGAACTAGCGGTGGGAATCTTCCTGGACATAGAGGGTGCCTTTGACAATACCTCTATATCCTCGGTTATTGAAGCTGCAGGACGGCATGGCATCTGCGACACCATTAGTAGGTGGTTGAGGGTGCTGCTTGAAAGCAGAACAGTTACCGCCACGCTCCTTGGGGAATCCCTGGAGGTGGCTGTAAAGAAGGGATGCCCACAGGGGGGGGGGGGTTGTCACCCCGAATGTGGGGCATGGTGGCCAATTCCTTATTGGTGCGGCTGGCTGATAATGGGTTTTATGTCCAGGGATACGCGGACGACATTGTCGTCGTCATTAGAGGGCGACATGTCGGGGTGGTGTCGGACTTGACTCAGTCAGCATTGAATATAGTGAAGGACTGGTGTGGGAAGGAAGGGCTGAATGTAAACCCTGACAAGACCAACTAGTGGCCTTCACTAGAAAGAGGAACTTGGGGGACTTTAAAGAACCCCTGTTCTACGATACCAGGCTATCTCTTCGGAGGGAAGTGAAGTATCTGGGGGTAACCCTGGACTCCACGCTCACCTGGAACAAGCACCTGGGCAGGGTTGCCGACAGGGGCAAAATGCTGCTTATGAGGACGAAAAGTGCCTGCGGCAAAACGTGGGGACTGAGGCCGCAAATGGTCTTATGGCTATATACGGCGATAGTCAGACCCGCACTGACATACTGCTCAGTGGTCTGGTGGCACAAAGCGGAACAAGTGGGGGCCAGAAATACCCTCACTAGTGTTCAGAGACTGGCGTGCCTAATGGTCACTGGGGCTATGCACTCCACTCCTACTGCAACGATGGAGATACTGACGGGACTCCCTCCCGTAGACATCTTCATCAAGGGGGCGGCGGCAATGTCGGCCCTAAGGCATAAATAGGGTGGTTTATGGAGGGGTGGGGGCCTTAATTCTAGGAGGACCCACACTGGGATCCTGGACACGGTTCGGGACCCAGTGCTGGGCATGATGCCGGACATCATGCCCAAAACCCTCGGTGAACGCTGTCCCTTCTCCGTCCGCCTTGGGTACGGTGAGGGGCAGGCAGTGAAAAGAAATCACAAGGAGCGATTGTGGTTTACAGACGCCTCTAAAACGAATAACGGGACTGGTGCGGGGGTGTACGGGGTGGAACCCGAATGGAGGCTGTCTACACCTCTGGGGGTATACACCTCGGTATTCCAAGCCGAAGTCTACGCAATCAAGGCCTGTGCTGCTGAGAATATACGTAGGGACGTGCAAAATGCCCATATACGTATCCTCACGGATAGCCAGGCTGCCATTAAGGCACTAACGGCTCCGATAGTGAGCTCCGGGCTTGTATGGGACTGCCGCCAAAGCCTTAGTCTGCTGGCCCAGGATAACAAGGTAAGCCTTGAATGGGTACCGAGACACAAGGGTATCTACGGGAACGAGCAGGCGGACTCCTTGGCCAGGGAGGGCTCGAATGGAGACTTCACTGGCCCGGAGCCGGCGCTCGGCGTCCCGCCATCGACCTTCAGGATGGCGATAGCTAAGTGGGTTAATGCCCAGGCGGCTATTCGCTGGCAGAGACTGGAGGGACATCAGCAGAGTAAGCGCATGGTCGAAGGACCGTGTAGGAGGCTTACGAGCAAACTGCTCCGACTTAGCCGGAGAGACCTTAGAACGGTGGTAGGCCTTATCACAGGATTCTGCCAGCATCGGGGTAACCACAGAGTCCCCGGTGTGCAGACTGTGTGGGGAAGAAGACGAGACCGCCCATCACATCGTGTTCGAATGTGAGGCGCTCGCGGGCCGCCGGCTTAGCATCTTCGGGGCCGACCAACTCGAGGGTGCTCCGACCGGCGAAACTCTAGCCGAGGACCTCCTAAACCTCGTCAGAGGGAAGGGGATCCTGGACTAGATCCACAGACCCAGGGGGGGCACAATAATCCACCTAGGATTCCGTGCCGGGGGGGCAACCCTCCTACCCGTGGGTGTTGTTTCAAAAAAAAAAAAAAAAAAAAAAAAAAAAAAAACCTGTGAATTAGCGAATGTTCTCAATTTCAGTGCTGTAAATTGGCGTTTTGTTTCCATTTTTATAAATTTCACGACACTTAATTCGAGAATTAGTGATGTTTCTCAATTTTACCAGCGAATTTTCGCTTATTCTAAATTTTAGCAGCGTGGTAGCGGTTCCAACCCGTACATTACCTACCGAGTTTTTTTCAATTTTTGCCAAGAATTGGCGTTTGACTCAATTTAAGCTGCAAATTAGCCATTTTTTCTATTTTTAACTGAGAATTAGCACTTTTCCCCAATTTAAACTGAAAATTAACGTTTTTCTTAATTTTAGCTGCGCTAATTAGTGATTTTTTTCAATTTTTGCCGCGAATTAGTGATTTTCTTCATTTTGTATCCGCGAATTAGTGTTTTTCCACAACTTTATTTATCTGCAAATTGAAAATTAGCGGTTTTTCCTATTTTCAGCTGTGAAATACAGAAATTAGGCCGTCCCCAGTTTCGTTAGGTCCTTACAAGCGCACTAATGTACTGACAGGCAATTTAGAACTGGCTGACGCCGCAAAAAATTATGAAGATGCGCTACTATTCGTGGCGATAACTGCGAAAAAGCGCTGATTCGTGGTCTCACGATGCAACTTCCAGACAGAGATTGAGAAAAAAAATCGTCGATTCGCAGTGTATGACGGCCAATCCGCGGATAAAATGTAGAAATCAATGTAGAAGTGTGAACCCCCTTTTAAGGACTTTTGAACGTATTTTCTCGATCGCTTTCGAGATTCCTCCAAGTAATGTTCGGGTACTGTATCGCCACCTTAAGAATACTATAAAAAAAGAACAAAAATGCCGCTTGAAAACAATTCTTTCAAACGTTACGTGACTCAATTCATGCAAGTGGTTCGAGGAAGAACATTTAAACTGTGATTTTTTGCAGATGATTTCACAATCCTCACTCTCCTCCACTTAGTGCTTTCTGTAATAATCGGTAAACCACGATTTCCGTAAATCCCGAACTTATAAGGATAAGAAGAAATCGAGGAAAATCCGGGAATGCGAAGAATACTTTCCAAAATTTGATGTTATCCAACCGTTTTTATTTTAATGAGCTGCCTCAGGCCGTGACGTTACGTAACAATTAAAATGTCGCCAATCCGAAACTTAGTTTTTAGGACCCTTTTCTCCCCAAAAAAAAATAGCGTGGTTTCCAACTTTTTTTTTTAAGTATGTAGGTATACAACAAAGTTAGGAAACAGGAATAATGAATATAAACCACTTTCTCTTTCTTCCAGTCAAGGTCGATTGCTCCCTTTTTTGTGTGTCGGACGCATGAACTCGACCTGTTTTTTTGCTCTCTCTGTAATTCTTTCGCTCCCTGTCTGTCCATCACTCTCTCTGTCTCTCTTGCCCGACATTACATCTTATGAATCATGTTTGCAGAAAGAGAGAGTGTGTGTAAGGGAGAGGGAGAAAAAAAAAGGCAATTAGAGGTGAGCTAAGTGACGTACAATTTTTCAGATCGCCTAGTCACGCCCATCGCCAATATTTTTTTTTTTTTTTTTCGTTAAATAGGCGAATTAAATAAATCCAAACGCGCGGTGTCACTAAAATTAAGCGTGGATGATTGATAATCATCCGAAATTTTAAGGTACGAAACCTTCATTTTATAATCACCTTTTGATTCTTTTTTGTTTTGATTCCCAGTCCCAGAGCGATGAGCCGCCCGTAGAAATATTGAAAGCTCCTCTTTTAGGACCCTGAAATCAGACCAAAAGAAATCAGTTATGTACTTGATTTTTCTTGCGCCTGTATTGCGAATTAACTTAGGCTTAAATCACTTCCAAACGCACTCCTATACTCCTAAAAAGCGTATTTTCTCGGGAAAGCTGAATCACATTGACGTGATGACGCAACCTCGGCTGAATCGAGAAATCCAAGACTCGTTCGACTCGGTTCATTAGGGAAAACGTACTTATTAACGTTAGTAAAATAATTACTGGGTTTGCTGGGACATACAGGTGCTTGGAGTTTTAAAATTTTTCTTGAGTTCCATGAAAAAAAGTCCAATTTTTGAGCGGAAAGTGCTATATGACGAGATGAAAATAACAGCTGCGAGATGACTATTCTATAAGGATGTGAGTTGCGCAATTAGATTTTCACACTGATTTGCTAATTCCCGTGAGTCTTCATATAACGCAGTGACAATCACGCGTTGGGTCCCACTGTTGTTTTGTTTTTTGTTTTTTTTTTTACCTATAACTGCGCCGTTTTACCAATCACAGTGGAAATGGTCACCCTCTACTCCTAGTCACAACTGAGCCGCAGGTGACATGACAGAACAGAATATTTCCTCGTTGAAAAATGATTTTGGGTCGTGGGTTAAAACCTTGTCATCCGTGCGATCGTCCGAAGGAGTCGGGAGAGCAGAAGCGTACTGACGTTGTGGCGAGGGGCAGGGGGTGGACCATCATTTAGGCCACAGTTATAAGATGGAAAAATTGAGATTTTTTTTGGTTCGTGGATGCGTAATGTGTAAGGGAGACTTGGTGAGTGGCTAAAAGTTTATAAAAAATTACTAATTCCCGGTTTAAAAACTCTGATTCACGGAAACCGTTAGGAAAACGCCGAGAACACGCCAACATGGAGAAAAAGCCATCATTCGCAGCTAAAATTGAAAAACATTGGCAATTCACAGTTTCTGGGGGCAGTGGCGTGCCCAGGACTTTTTCTTGGGAGGGGTTTTCAAATTACAAAAGTATATGTATAAATAGATAATTTTATAATACATAAGTACAATTCAATAATTTCAAAAAACGAATACCCATAAGGAGGGGAATTTTATGTCAAGATACGCAATATTCAAGGAATTCATTTGTCCCTGAGGTTCAGGTGGCGACCCAAGCATTGTCATTGGCGTACGCGTACATACCGCCGCAAAAAATTCAACACATTCGGGCTCCACACCATAAAACTGCCTTGCGAATGTCAAGCCACGTTAATAGAGCGGGCAGCGTGGCACGATTCGTCATTCAAGCCGTCTGCAAAGGCACAAATGATCAGTTCGGGTGTATTTTGAAGGCACGAATTGCCTGAAGTTTCGCCGTTTTCAAGGTGCGGAGGATCAGTTTTTTGGGGGTGCCGATAGCCACTTTCAGTATGGCACAAATCATCAGTCTGGCCAATTTTCGGACCGTGAATTTCTGGAACGAGTATGCCATTTTTAGGTCTGAAGTATTCAGTTTTGCTATTTTTTAGTGTACGAATCGTCACTTTAGACATTTTCGTGGCACAGAAAGCTCAGTTTGGCCAATATTGACGTGTGATAATGGTCGATTTTGCCAATTTTCAGGACACGAATCATCCGTTTAGGGCCTTTTAAAGCGCGAATCGTCAGTTCAACCATTAATGAACCACTGTAGAGTTGGTTTTACTAATTTTAAGGCATGAATAACCAGTTTGGCCATTTTGATTACGTAAACTGTTAGTATGGTCATTTCTAAGGCATCAATAGTCAGTGTGATATTTTCCGTGCTCGAATCATCAGTTTTGCTGTTTTTAGAGCGATAAATAACGTCAGTTAAGCTATTTCTAGGGCGCATAGAGTCAGTTTTGCCAATTGCAAGCTTGTCATGGGGTATGAAATTTATAGGACGCGAATAGGACGTCAAACCAAGGCGATAGTGGTCAGTTATAGCATTTTTGGCGCACGACTCTTGAAGTCAGCTTGGACATTTTCATAGAGCGAGAATCGCCAATTTCTCTATTTTTAGCGCACAAATAATCAGTTTAGCTTTTTTCAAGGCGGAATTCGTCAGTTTTGCCATTTTTAAGGCGCGAATGGTCAGTTTAGCCATTCATGGTGTGCGAATGGTCGATTTTGCTATTCACAGGTCAGGTATCATCTGTTTAGGCTATTTCCCTGGGCGCGCATAGTCAGTTTAACCGTTCTTAGCGCGCAAATAGTCCGTCAAGCCGAGGCGCGAATTGTCAGTTTGGTTATTTTTAACACGCGAATGGTCGATTTAGCCATTTTCATGGCTTTTCAGGGCCGTACAAACCGTTGGTTTAGCCATTTTCAGGGCGCGGGAAGTCAGTTTTGGCTATTTTTATGGCACAAATAGTTGGTTTTGCCATTTTGGAGTGCGATTATGGTCAGCCTAGGATTCTTTATGGTGGGAACAGCTAATTTATGGCTGTCAAGTAATTTTTAGTAGAATTTCTCAAGCCCCTCTATCTTGAACAAATCCTGAATCCATGCCTGCACAGTGGTATGAATAGCATTGATGGCGTGGATAGTTATTTAGCGGGGCTCAATTGCTAAATAACGAAATTTTAGGGTCAAACAAATCAGGTTATCGTTGCTTCGTTGGTTTTGTTTGATTGTTTGTTTTTGTTCCTTTACTTTTTTACTTATTCGTTTTATTTTATTTATATATTTCTTATTTTTATTTCTCAACTATGCTGGACTGAAGTACTCTGGAGGAGTTCTGACCCCCAAACCCCCCCCCCCATAGACACGCCACTGTCCGGGGGAATAACTTTAGTGGCTATGAAATTGATGAAATGCGCGCTAATTCACGCTAATAAATGTGCAAACTCTCCAATTCGCGGCTAAAATCCTGAAAACCTTTCATTCCCGGTTAAAATTTAAGCAAAATCGCTCAATTCCGGCTAAATTGGGGAAAACGTTGCGGCCCGCGGGAGAAATTGCTCTTACTTGCCGGTAAAATTCAGAGGCATATTCGCGGCTATAATCGAGAAAAATCGCTACTCTGCGGCTAAAATTATGAAAATTAGCGGCTAAAATTGGAAAAATGTGCTCATTAACAGTTACAATTGAGGAAATTATAGAATGCGAATAAAATTGTGAAAAACGATAGGTAAGTCGGGAATACAATTGGGAGTCATTTCTTATAATTTAAAGGCTAAAACGTTAAAAACGCTGATACATGAATGAAATTTATTAAAAAAACAAATCGCGCATAAAATTAAGAGATTATGGCTCTCTTTCGCGGGAAAAATGGAGATTCGCGGATTAAATCAAGTAAATACGGTAATTTCGCGAATAAAATTGGGAGAAATCGCTTATTAAAAATAGCTGATCCACGGCTAAAATTTAAAAAAGCTAATTAGCGGCTAAAATCAAGTGAAAATGGTCATTTGCAGCTGAAATTGAGAATAAGCGCTAATTCACGGCAGAAATTGATTTTTGGGTGTTTGGAACGTCGATTCACGGCTAGTATTGAGAAGAAACGCTCACTCGACGGTAAAATTAATAAAAATACATGAATTCCAGTTATCTGAAGGTAACTTCGAGGGCAAAACATATGGAAAATACGGGCATGTTTAGTATAGGGCAAAAATTAGGAAAAAATTCTAAAATTGGCGGCTAATTTATAGCGAAAAAACGCTAATTTATAACAAATATAGAAAAAAACACTAATTTACAGCAAAAAAATGAGAAAAATACTAATTTACGGGCATAATTGAGAAAAATCGCTAATTAAGCAACAGTAGAATCTGCTAATATGAGAAAACGCCCATTCGTGGTTTCTCAAGGGAACTTCGTGACTAAAATTGACAAAAAGGGCTCATTCCTGGTAAAATGGCGATAGCAATTTTAGAAACTCCGGCGAATTCACAGCTAAAATTGAGTAAAAGCGGTAATTATACATAACTGTTATAAATTATAAAATAATTCGCGGCTAAATTTGAGAAGAATCGCTAAATCGCGGCTAAAATTGGGAAAAAAGTGCTGATGCTAATGCATAAGCCATTGAGAGAAACACTGGTTTGCGGTTAAATTGACGAAAACCGCTCGTTCGCAGCTAAAAATGAGAAAATTTGCTAAAGTTGAGATAAAGCGCTCATTCGCAGCTAAAATTGAGAATTCGCGACAAAAATGGACGAGAAACTACAAGTGAAAAAAAGATCTAGTTGGCGGGTAAAGTTGAGGAAAACTCTGATCGATTTTTTAAAATTGGGTAAATAGAGCCAAGATTCGTGAAAACAAATGGAAAAATGTGCTAATTCACGGCTAAAGTTGAGAAAAATCTTCAATTCACGGCTGAAATTGAGGAAACTCCAATTCATATGCAGTCAAAATGGAGAAAAACGCCAATTCGCAGATTAATTTGAGACAATACACGGCTGTAATAGAATAATAAGAGGAAACGAGATAATACGCTGCTGGAAATTGAGAATTAACTCGCGATTAAAATTAAGAAAAACCTCTAGTTCGCGGCCAAAAGGGAGAAAAATCGCAACAAATGTACGGCTAGCAAAATGGCAAACTTTTTTTATGTAGGAAAAGGTTACACAAGGGTTACCTTATCACGATTTGCACAGGATTGCATGGGATAGGGAGGCTAGATAACAGTCCATCTAAATATAACCTCTTTGGCCCCGATGTCGGCCTCCCTTCCCCAGTTGTCTGGTTAGGAGAGCAGCGCGCTCCCCCAACATCCGATGTTTCAGGAATTGAGAAAAAAAAAAATGGCTTCGCGTTGAATTTGCCTCCTAAAAATTATCGTTCGCACCTTCCACAACATGAATCGGGTTCACCAGCCACATCTGCAGCCCAGAGCTGGGTTCCCTTGGTGCCGAACCCGCGAAATTGCTCCTCTGAAGGTCACAAACGTGTGAAATTGCTATCTTGAACCCCGTGAAATATGACTTTTTAAGGAGTCAAGCCCGCAAATTTTGATTTTGAGGGAATCAATCCTTCAAAATTGGTTTTGCAAATGGCTAAATCTTTAAAATTTGGGCTAAATTGGGTGAAAACTGTCAATTCTAGCCAGCCAACCGAGACAATTCCAGCCAAGAACATTAAGAAGAGGAACGTGGCTCTGGAATTAAACGGTTTCGTTCTCCTGGTTGGTCTTTTTGGGTGATGAAAACCCGAGAAATTTGGTTCTTTTGAATCCAAATTCACGAAATTTGGGCTTTGAAAAGTAAACCCCCTCATTTCTCACTTTTAGCCACAAACAAGATTCAGTGTATTTTCAATTTTGAACATTTATCGGGATTTTTATCAATTTTGTCCGCGAATTAGCCCTTTTTCTCAATTTTCAGCTGGGAATTACCACTTTTCTGACTTTGAACGTAAAATTATCATTTTTAGGCCCGCTTTTTCAATTGTCGAATAAGAAATCTAATGAACTGATTTAGACAAATCATCTGCGAACCATGAAACAATAAAGTTTTTAGTCAGCTCTTTAATCAACGATTGATAAAGCGGACCTTATTCCATGAATCAGCGATTTTTATCAATTTTTGCTACAAATTGGCGTTTTGCTCAATTTTTAGCCGCGAATTAGCCCGGTTTTTCTCAATTTGGGCTGAAATTTAGAGTTTTCCTTAATTTTAGCCGCGATAATTAGTGATTTTTTTTTCATTTTTATCCGCAAATTAACGTTTTTCCTACAGGCTATTCGCGAATTAGCGCTTTTACTCAATTTCCTCGACGGATCAGGCAATTTTTCTCAATTTTAACCAAGGCTTGGCCCAAAAACAGCACTTAGCGGTTTTTGGGTACATTTTAGTAAAATTGAAATTGCCACCATAATAAGTTATGGTCCGAAAGTTACATCGAGAAACTAGGAATGAGCGCTTTTTTGCAGTTTTAGCCACGAATATTAACACTTTTTCTAAATTTTTGTGCCACCTACTCTCCCCAACATCGGCACATTAGAGCGCCTTCCCAATTTTATCTGCTTAAAAACCTAAAGAAACTTGGGAATCAGCGTATTTTCTCAATTTTAGCCGTCAGAATTGCGATTTCGTGGGCTCGATCGAATATTTAGCCACACTGTTTGCTGATTACCAGTTTTCGTTCTATTCTCCAAGTCGGATGGGCTGAAAACCGTCGAAAGGAGCCAAAGTCACTGTCCAATCGTATACCGAAACTCCTTTTCACGTACCTAAATCTATGAACACGAACCTAAAAATCATCATTTTTCCATGTTTAAGCTTTTTGGGGCCCTCTCTGATATGATGGGCCTGGGCGGTCCGGTCCGCCTTCCACACCTCCCTCGGCACGCTACTGTGACCAAAGTTCAAAATGCTTTTTCAGCGTCCTCCGACCACACGAATTTGACGTATTTTGATTTTAATTTGTCGAGAGGTCTAACGATTTGAGCATAATTAGGAATGAAAGCTCGGAAATGACCTGTTAAACCTGTAAAGACACGCAAACTGTGTAAGTCGTGGGGCCTCTTCATATTTCTCGCCTTGTCAATTGACTCCTGCTTAGTCGTTTTCGTCCTTCCGTCAATGACTCTGCCTAAAAAGGTGACACGTGTTTGACCTATCGCACTCTGATCAAAGTTGATGGCCAAGTTAGCTTCTGATAATTTTTTGAGAACTTAGTGGGTCTTTTCTCCACATTCGTCTTCCGAGTGGTCACCAACTATTATGTCGTCGATGTAGACGCGTATCAGAGGATCTTTTAAAAGGTCACCGAGTACGTGGGTCATAGCCCGTTGAAATTTCGATGGCGAGTTTTTCCAGCCGAATGGAAGCCTGTTGAACTCAAAATGGTCAAAGGGCAGGACGAAAGCTGTAAACTTATTGGTATTTTCAGTCAGCTGTAATTGTAAAAAGCCGTCTTTTAAATCAAGTTTCGAGAAGTGAGTACAACCACCGAAATTGCAAATTATGTCGTCAATCACCGGGAAAGGGAATGGATCTAGCTCAGTATGCTTGTTTATATCCCTATAATCCTGACATAAACGCCAACTGCCGTTTTCTTTGGGTACAATGACACAAGGGGATGCGAATTCTGAGTTGGAGGGTCGAATGATTTTCTTTTCTAGTAAGTCTCGCGCCTTTTCTTGCGCCCATGAGTATTTCTGCCTAGTTAAGCGATACGGTTTTTGTTTCACCACGGGAACATCAGACTTCAAAGTAAATTTAATTTTGAATTCTGGCGTTTGAGTTTGATGTAATAGGGTCGGAAAAATCGAAGAAATTTCATTTTTTGAAAGAATTTTGGTTTGCTTATTTTTCACTTGGCATTCTTGAACTGTCTTGGGAGATGAGTAACTTAGTGCATTTTTGTTGACCAAATGGTATCTTAGTTTGGCGAGTGTGGGGTGTCCAACGATTAAATCATAAGACAGATCATCCATCACATAGGCTTTGTCTTTCACTTCCACGCCGTTGGGCGCGCCTCGGTGGTGTAATGGATACAATACTCGCTTCGCAACCCAGCGGGCCAGGGTTCGAATCTAGCTATTGCCCATTTCACTACAAGGCAGCGGCGAACTGTGACACGGCACACTCGGCTTCGTGTGGGCGTTCCCGGCGCTGTGCCGGGAATAAAACGATGGGCCACAGAATAAAACGATAAAAAGTCATAGTTCTTTACTTCAATTTGGCCTTCTTGGGCTTCTTCTTCGATGGTGAGCGTCTTTTTTTGCTGAACTATGGTTCTTCGACTGCCATCTTTCGCTTTTGCGTGGCGAGTCTAAAGGGAGAAAGATGGTTTTTGTAGAGGTTCGGGTAAGCCTAACATCACCAATAGGATGAAAGCGCGATCTGGGAGCTCTTCATACGCAAGCGATAGTAATCTCTGTTTTTCATAAAAGTACTCCATAAGGCTTCCTCCTCGATATTCCCACTGATTGGCCTTTCTCGCCAATTCGAGTAGGTTTTGACCGAATGCGTGTAAAAACGACTCCTTCCATTCTTCCCAGTGGAGATCCTGATGGTTGTCCAATGTAGAATAAAACCACTTCTCGGCTATACTGCCCGAGTCAAAATGCGGTACGAGGTTATTTATTTTCTCTTCGTCAGTTAACGATCGGTTTGCCACACAAGCTTTTTCATAAAGTCTTAACCAAGTCGACGGATCGTGTTTCTTCCCATCGAACCTCATGACTTCCATTTTTGAGCGACTAGTGGTATTCCACCATTTGCGCGACAGGTACCGAGGGCTTGTGAAGTAGCGTCTGCGAAAGTTTTCATGAGCTGAAGACTACTTTTCATGTTGAAATTCGACGGGGTGTTGAAAGAACGAAGAAAAAGAAGGACCGGAAACGTCCTGCGAAACATTTTGAGAAGCAAGGAAACAATAATATTCGAAAACGTCTCGTGGCCCGGAGACATCTAGGGGTTTTTGAGTAAATTCCCCATCGAGTTGCGCCGAAATTTCGTCGGAAATAATGCGAGAGTGGTGACGAAGATCCCGAAAAATCATAGGTAGAAACAACCAGTCACCATTTTTCTCCCGGAACGAATGAAGCGTCGCTACTCCGGCGGTTTTCTTGAAACGCACATCGATGGTGATTGCCATTGTGGTTTCCGACTGCGCCTAAATTGTAGTCCGAGTTCTCTCTAAAGAAATAAAATCAGTAATTGAAAACCGAACTAACTATTTTTTATTTTATTTTTTTAAACAATATGATCGATGCGTCGTTACACTAGTGATAGTGATGCACGAGACCGAGACCGAGACGAGACTTGAGTGGTCTCGGTCTCGGTCTCGCTCATGAAAAGTCGGTCTCGTCTCGGTCTCAAAAGTCTCGGTCTCGTCTCGAAAAGTTAAAGGCGCGAATTCAAATTATGTGTGATATTAGTGACGAGTGATCCTATTCTCGCCTCAATGATTACATATGACGACGATAGATGAATTTATACTTTGCTTTCCTTCTTTGGTGGCTCGTGGCACGAAGGGAGACAAGTGATACACTACTGATTAATGACCAAAGAGCTTTGTAATACACATGCCAACTCATTTAGTTCAAGCAAGAGACTTCCCTTCCCAGACACGACGAGGCAGAGGTGCACAATCCCCCCCTCATACATCAGACCCTTGCACTAAGCAGCATGGCCGCGGCAGCCAGTTGGCTGCTGTGCAGTTGGGCTTGTCCTAGTGGCTGCCCCGCAGCCTGGAAATCTTTGCTGCCTAGTGCGCGGGCAACCATAGGTTGCATTGTATTTCACCAGCCCCCCGGGAACCCTAACCCATTTTTTTATTACGATACCTAGGCATGAAGGAGCTTTTAACGAACGAGGCACGATGTTTGTGACACGAGACGAAGTCGAGTGCCATCATCGGTAGAGTTTGTAGTGCGATTATACGCCTCAGGATCGTACGCTTTTTTTTACCTTCGGTCGTTCAAAGCCTTTTAAAGCCAATTAGATTCATAATTATTTAATTTAAGGGTTCCGTAAAGTCTCCCATTTGCCACACAACTTCATTCCAGCGAAATAAAAAAGAAGAAACAAAAGAAGCGCGTAAGATGAAAGCGGGCTTCCCTGCCTCAATTCTTCTACCAACTCACCAACATAATCAACTGACTTTGAACTTTTTGGGTTATAATTTTTACGGTTCCACTCATCCTTCACCCGTCGTTCATCGTGCTTAAAGACCTACTTTACACACGCCGTGTGGTAAAGAGTTAACTCATTTACCGTGAACTCTTTACCGCACGGCGTGTGTAAAGTAGGTCTTTACGCACGATGAACGTCTGCTCAAACACTTCTTTAAGAATGATCTTAGGAATAATAGATTATACGCCTAGGCAAGAAAGCGATTTTTTCGAGGCTGAAAGAAAACGCTGCGAATTATCGAACAATGCCTTATTATTTCGACTGTTTATAGGTTTATTATTCATGGATGTAGTCAAATCCGGCGTGAAATTACATGAAAATCGACAACCCACACCCCTATGATCCCAAATCCTTTGAAAATCCCCATTTTTGACCCGCTTTTGGCCCATAAAATCCCAGGGAGTTATTTGATCAAACTGATCAGATGTTAGGACCATCTAGACCCCAAATGGAGTCTATGTGCGAAAGAACGAGTTTTTTCGAGCAATCCTAGGGCAAGATATGGCCCGGACGGCGGACGGTGGACGGCGGACGGACATTTTTTTTTTTATTGCAGATTTGGATTCTACGCACTTTGAAACGTAAAACTACAAATTTTGAGGGGGGGTCAAAAAAATTTTTTTGCGGTACGATTACAAAGACTTATTATTGAGAAATAATAAGCCAAAAATTGGACGGGCGAGGCGTAGCCCCCGGCCCCCCCCCCCAAATCACTTTTTTGACGCGGTGTGTACAGTATTTTTTTATTAAAACATGGGCTGATTTTTTGGGTCACGGAAATAAAGTGAAAGTTTTATCCCCTAGGCTCTAAAATAATTTTAAAAAATAGTATCTTATATATAACGAGACACGCAAGTGCCATTTTACTTGAGACTACGTTGTTTGGCTGGCGAGGCAAAGCCGAGTCGGCTAAATAAATAAGAGCAAGTGAATTGAGGTATGCACGATATTTTTCGCGAGACAAGTGAAATAATAGTATATTTCACAACAAGTGAGGGAAGTGGAGTTTTACCTGCGAGTTGTGTTCGGCTCACGAGGCGGGGCCGAGTGAACTAAAAACAACTAGCAGAGTGAAAGCTTCTTCCTCACGAGTTGTGGATATTATTTTTCGCGCGACCAACAGGTTTAATTGTCTTTCCTGCAAGTGTTCGGAGGCAAGGGTACGCTAATTGAATACAGAACTTTTTTTCACTTTCCTTCACTAGTGAGTGAAAGCCTCCGTGTTTCCTTCGCTTCAAGGGAAAATGTGAAATTATTGGCATTCGGCCTTAATTTGCTTCACTAGTGAGTGAAAAAAAATAATTTTTTCACCTAGCTCATCTTTTCAAGTAAAAATCAACTTCCCTGCTGAGGTACCGGGCGAAGGGGAAGTATCACTTTCCTCCGTGATCGTGCGAAAACCATCATGTATAATTCGTGAAAGAAGAAGAAATATGCGTGTTTCCAACGATAATGTTACAAAAAGTCAATTTTTCCCCATTATTTTATGTCATTTTGTGCGTTGGGGGGGGGGGGATATGTCCACCCCTTGGATCCACCACATCCCGGAGGCCCACAACACAATAGCCGTCTCGGCATGAAACAAGGTCATTTCATTGTTAAAATGTTCTGCATTCATAAATGAGCCATCACTTTTTTTTTTTTTTTCATTCTTTTAATTCCGAGACCAGTCTCGGTCTCGGCTCGAGACCAGAAAACTTGTTTCGGTCTCGGTCTCGCACCAGAAATGATGGTCTCGTCTCGGTCTCGTGCATCACTAGATGTAGCCGATGTAGCTTATAACTCGTCATTTATCTAGAAAAACTGTGTCTTTAGGACTCAAATTACCCAGGAAAATTAACCCAGAAACAAGAGAGTTTCATGAAAAGGTGGTAAATTTGGTGAAGGATTTGGAATTTTTGCCTCAAGAATTGTATTTTTGCACATGTAGGCATAATTGATTCGCAAAATTGTATTTTCAAGGAGGGGGGGGGGGGTAAATCTGAACTGCTCAGATTCTTGCACTTGTTTATCTCAATTTTGGTCGCAAATTAGCGCTTTTTCATAATTTTCCTTCAGTCCTTCTTCTAATTCAATTTCATGACCTCACACAATGAGGAAATGAACACGAAAAATACCTTTTTGTTTTATTCATACAGCAATACTGCATGCGAGTGCTTTGGCGCTTTGCCTTTTTCTCATCCAAGAAAGGCAGCAAGGCGACAGCTAGCAGATAATTCATGTCTTTCACAAAGTCACGTTTTTATTTATTTATTTTAAATTTGAGTTTAAAATTACTTTTTGTTCAATACTCATCCCTAGAAAAAATAAACGGAAGCTCGTCACTCGGAGGCAAACCAAGAGTATACATGGACAGAAGGAGTGTCAACATGTCAGTCAACTTGCACAATGTTTCATGTGACCCCGCCAATTACTTTCCACGTGATAGCTTTTGTGTTTTTTTTGGTGGTGAGGGGTAAGAGGAGGAACATTGCGTTTTCTGTTTTCAAACCATGCGTATATAATACGTGGGAGGTGGAGTAGTGGGGGGGGGCGGGGCTAAATTACGGAAATTAAAGGCGTCATGTCTTTCTTTTCGCCCTTGAATGCTTCGCTGCTTAGTAAGCGTTCTGTGCATGATTGAAAGTGTACTTCAGGGACGTTTCGTTGCGAAGCTTTTTGAGTTTATTTCAAGTGAAGTCGTTTTGTCCGAATGTACAATTCGTAAATTTTATGAATTGAAGGCATCTGAGTACCACATTCTTAAGACACACATTTTATATCGTTACAAATTGCCAATTATGGAAAGACGTGAAATAGCTCGAGAGCAGCATACAATTTGGAGAAAACCACTCCTTTTCTCATCCTAATATTACTCAACAGAGATCACAAAACAGGTTCCATTAAGAAATTGATTTTGCGACAGATATAATCAAATAGAATAAAAAAACAAAACATGTAAGTAACAGGAAAAAAGACGCACAACTAAACGATATTGTTACGCTTTCACTCGTTCTCTTGAAGAAAGAAAAAAATGAGGAAAACAGAAGCAAAATTAATTAATTGCCGCAACATTTTAAAAGTCGTGTGACTTCTCCTTGGTACATTCCATAATCTCTGTGGCACGAATTGATACAAAAGTAAAGTTTAGGGCACCCTTCCTGTGACGCTAAAAATGTCAATTTGGCTCAAAAAGCCCCCAAGGGCTGACAAACTATCAACCTTTCCACCTGTTTCGACTCGTAACAGAAACGCGATAAATTCGTTCGAATCAACAATTAGAAGCGTGCAGCTTATCTTTCGGAAGGCATAGAATACGTAGTTTTGTATGGTGATGAGGTGATTTTTTATTATTTGTGAGTCTTCTCGTTCACTCAAGGTAATTTAACGTATCATGGGAGAACACCGAGTCCACGGCTGAACTTGGGTCGAACCCTCCGACGAGGGCCCTCAGCTCACCGAGCCTCTCCTTCACTTCAGCTATCATCTAGAAGTTAAAAATGTATTAATTTAATTCTACAACTAGCTTACAATAAACCATAAAAGTATTTCTCAAAGAGAAAACACTGAATTGATAACACGAATGCCTTCCGAAAGATAAGCTGCACGCTTCTAATTATATTATTTTATTATGTAGGAACACATGTGTATGTGATGGTCCAGGGTTCAAACATCTTCCCCGGGCGTCTTAAGTTTCAGGTAGAGGGCAAAGTCGGCGAACTGGCCGCTGTATGATGCTGGAGGAAGTTTTCACGTCGGCTGCACGAGGTATACCGTCAATTCCAGGATAGACCTTAACGATGACACCTCTGTCCCATTGAAGAGGGGGAGCGTTTTCTTCCACGACGAGTACCACATCCCCAATTTTAGCTAATTTTGAAGGTGTATTCCACCTTGTTTTTTGTTGCATTTCTTGTAGATATTCTAGTCGCCATCTTTTCCAAAATTGTTGAATTGTGTTCTTGATGAATCGCCATTTCGAGGTCAGAGTAGACCGATCGTCAAAATTTGGCTCGGTCGGCAAATTAGTTAACGGACGTTGAACCAAAAAATGGGCTGGAGTTAAGACCGACAAATCTTTTGGAGAATTCGACATTACAGTCATAGGGCGAGAGTTAAGAACAGCTTCTACTTGAACCGAAATAGTTTGAAAGGTTTCCATTGTTGGAATTTGATTCTTTAGTACCAGCTTAAGTAAACGCTTCATCGATTTGACGGCAGCTTCCCAAAGACCTCCGAAATGAGGTGCGTACGGAGCAAGCATTTTGATGTTCCGGACTAAGTAGAAGATGCCGTAATTTCTTAATTTCATTCGCGGCTCCAAGAAAATTTCGACCATTGTCACTCCAAACAGCTGACGGATAGCCTCTTCTTGAGACAAAACGTTCGTAGGCGATTAAAAACTTGTCTGTTGACAAGTCCGAAACGACTTCAATGTGGACTGCTTTCGTAGAAAAACACAAGAACACAGCTAGGTATACGTCTATAATCTTGGAGCCACGCTTCACCAGTGTTCGAGACTTTGAAAGGCCCAGCAAAGTCGACACCGACAATGTGAAAAGGATAAGTACCGCTAACCCGTTCTTTGGGCAAATCAGCCATAGGAGGCTCGTACGGTCGAGGCTTCACTGAAAAACATCGAACACACTTACTCAACTGACGCCGTACGGTATTTCGTCCATTGACGATCCAATACTGCGTTCTGATGTAAGCGTACGTAGCCTGAGGACCTACATGTAAACATGATGTGTGAGCTTGGTCAATTACAAGTCTTGTGAGAGGATGCTTTTGTGGGAGTAGAGAAGGATGTTTCGCTTTCTCGGAAAGATTTGAATAGTTAAGCGTCCTCCAACTCGTAAAATTCCTTTGCAGTCGACGAAAAGACCCAGGACTTTAGTCAAACGTAGGTTTGGTTTCGAGAGTTGAGCGTCGGAGAGCTCCAGAGAAAGTTCTTGCGCCTGCGCTCTGTGAATTAATACATCCATCGCGTGTCTACGTTCTGAAGCTGATAGGGGGCCTTTGCGTCGCACGTTAGCGGCAGAAGAATTATAAAGAAAACGGAGACACCACCCAACTACTGATTGAAGGGTAGTGAGATTGGAAAATTTGTCTTCCAGTACTTCTTTCAACCCTGTAAATTCGCGGACTGAATACGAGGTGGTCAAAACAGTCTTGGTTTCGATTTGAACAGTTGGATGAACGAGCTCCGGAGTAATTCTGACTAGAGGCCAATTCAGGGGGTTTTCCTTCAACCACGGGGGGCCTTCCCACCACAAATCATTGGTGAGGAGGTCCGAAGGTTTCAAGCCACGAGATGCTGAATCGGCAGGATTCTCTTCCGACGCTATGTGGTACCAGTGACTTGCAGGGACGTTTGACAGGATGTCTGCAACTCGATTACCGACGAAAACTTTCCACACAGGTGGCGGATTTGCAGTAATCCACGATAGAGCTATCATAGAGTCACTGAAAGCAAGCACGTGCTCTGGATCGAGTCGAGGAATGAGTGGTAAAAACTTCTTAATCGTTCTTCCCAGAACGAAGTGGATTTTTTCCATTTTGGGCGATTTTGCACAAAAGCTAGGTATTCTTTCTTCCATCTGGTTCAGAATACCTGTTGTAGGTGATGCACGAGCTCCCACCTCTTGATTTTATTTTTGGGCTCTTCATCCGAAATTGGGAATGGGATCCCAATCAGAGGCCCTTGAGTCAAGAAATGACCTGGCGTTAAAATTTCGAAATCGTTGGGGTCACACGAAAGAGGAGTGAGAGGTCGCGAGTTGAGAATGGCTTCTACTCTAGCGAGGACAGTCGTCATTTCCTCATACGTGACGATGACGCTACCAAGAATTCGGTGTAGTTGGAGTTTTACTGTCTTTACTAAGGCTTCCCAATAGCCTCCAAAATGAGGAGATGCAGGAGGATTAAAATGCCACGAGATTCCTAAAGAACTGATTTTGTTGAAGTGTAAGTTCGATGACCTCAGATTGGACCAAAAATGGTTTAGTTCTTTGTCGGCTTTTACAAAGTTACCTCCGTTATCGGAGTATAGGTCGGTACACAGACCTCGACGGGACAAAAAACGATCAAGGGCCGCCAGGAATTGTTCTGCTGACAATGAGGACATGAGTTCTAAGTGGCAGGCCTTCGTGTTCATGCATATGAAGACACAAACGTATGACTTGGACACAGGGGCTTTTCGGAGAAGTGCTGACTTCGTTGATAATGGCCCGAGACAGTCAACACCTGTTTTCAAAAAGGCTTTTAATGGCATCCCGTCAGAAGGGGGGTTAATCCGAGATGTCGGAAGATCCCCCATTTGGGGAGCACAAGGCATTGGAGGCCTAGCCTTAAAGCAAGGAATGCATTTTCTAAGTAATGATCTGATTCGTCGTCGCGCCGCCAAAATCCAGAATTTTTGGGACACTGTTGCCATCAGAGTAGCAGCGCCAGGATGGCCGAACTGATTATGAAAAAACATGATTAGCATGTCAGAAAAGGCATGTCGACTTGGAAGAAGAATCGGATGACGCGCGCCGGGTGACATCTTGGCTGCGGTTAGACGGCCTCCAACTCTTAGAATGTTCTTCTCGTCGACAAAAGGAGCGAGACCTAAGAGTGATTTCGACACGGGTTTTCCATCTTTTAAGGCTTTGATGTCGGGTGAGAACTTTTCATTTTGAACGTGACGTATTAACAAATCCATCGCCTTCGCTAACTCCGTAGTAGAAAGATGACCACTAGCTCGACGATCGCTGGGTGTTAGGAAACGAAGGCAATAGGCCACGAAACGCTGTAGTTTCAGAAGAGTGGAGAAACGACTAATCAGAACGTCTAATACATGAGGAACAACCTCAGCGACGAAAGTATGAACCTGCGCTGATTTTTCCTCCAGTTCCTCTACTGAAAATGAGGGCTTGTTGAGGATTTGGCTTGGCCAACTGGATTCATCGAGGGAGACCCAGGGTGGTCCTTTCCACCACAAGTGGTGTGATACCAGAGCATTAGGCAATAAGCCTCGTGAGGCGCAGTCGGCTGGATTTTCTTCCGTTGGTACATGGAACCACTGTTGTGGGTCCGAAGCCTGCTGAATGGCATCTACACGATTGGCTACGAATGTCTGCCATCTACAAGGATTAGCCTTGATCCAGTGAAGGACTATAGTAGAGTCGGTCCAATAAAAAATTCGGGAAATATTCACATGACCCTCAAAAATGCGTAAGATGGACTGAACTAGAGTGGCCAGCAGAAGGGCTGCGTTCAACTCAAGCCGAGGTAAAGTTATTTTTCTTTTGGAAGGGGCTACGCGGGTTTTTGATGCCAATAAAAACGAACGGGACGACGACGATGACCGACAGATTACATAGCAGACGGCAGCATAAGCCGTTGTGGAGGCGTCTGAAAACCCATGTAGATCGAAAGTTACGCCACTGCCGGGCATACTGAAACAACGAGGTATTTCTAATCCTTCGAAAGAGAAAAAATCGTTTTGTAAAGCAATCCACGGTTGAAGGAGGTCTGGAGGAAGTTCCTCGTCCCAGTCCAAGCCACGGCACCACAAATCCTTCAAAAGTAACTTGGCTACTAGAATGCTGGGACCCAAGAGACCGAGAGGATCGAACAGTTTCGCGGTAAAGGAGAGAACTTCTCTCTTCGTTTTGGCGTTCTCCAGGGCGGCAATTTTGAAAGTAAATTTGTCTTCTTTCGGGCACCAATGAAGGCCGAGAACCTTTAAAAAATGGGTTTCCTTGTCAAAAGAGATGAGACACGACTCGTCACAATCAGGATCATTCAAAAGTTCGGGGGCATTTGAGGCCCATTTTCTCATAACAAATCCACCCTTATCGAGAAGCTGGACGAGTTCTTCGCGTGTTTTTTGTGCCTCGGGGACAGAGGAACACGAGAGGACACAATCATCAACGTACGTGTTGAACTTCAAAGCTTTGGCGGCGTTCGAGTAAAGGTGTTCTTCATCATCACACAATTGGTGAAGCGAACGAATTGCCAAGAAGGGCGAACAGTTTAATCCAAACGTCACGACATTTAAATTATAAGTTTCAAGTGGGTCGCTTTCGGAAAAACGCCAGAAGATTTTTTGGTACTTTCGATGTTCCGGTAACACCGAAACTTGACAGTACATCCTTTTGATGTCACCGATGAGAACGACGGCGTCCTTGCGGAACAAAATGAGTACAGCAAAAATGTCCCGTTGTAATTTGGGGCCTGAAATCAAGCAGTCGTTAAGAGACCGACCATTCGAGGTTTTGCAAGAGGCGTCGTACACGATTCGAACTTTAGTAGTGGAGCTCTCCGTTTTTATTACCCCATGATGAGGGATGTAGTAGCCGTCCCCGTCATCCTCGCATTTTTGCATGTAACCCTCCCTGACGTACTCCTCCATGCTTTTATTATACTCAGCGCGGAGTTGTGGTTGTTTTATTAAACGACCTTCAAGCCCGAGAAAGCGTCGCAGGGCAGTTAATTTGGAGTCGCCCAGTTTGGGTTCTCCGGGACCAAAAATTAGGGGTACACAATACCGACCATTTTCGTCTCGTTGAAAATATTCTTGGAATATTTTTTCGGCGTATTCGGCGTCAGGATCCCTAGGAATCTGAGACGGCACCTTTTCCAATTCCCAAAACGATTCGACTAAATCGTTCAAAGAGGCTGTAGTGCAGAAATTCACGATGCTGTTAGCTGAATCTTCCCGTTCCGAAGGACACAGAGCAATCGGCCCCATTGTCACCCACCCGAGAAGCGTTTCAAATGCCGAGGGCATACCAGGAGGCCCATCTCTTTTTTGCCCAGTCAAAAGGCTGGGGAATAAGTCGGCTCCGATAAGAAAATCGATGTCACCCGGAGTTCCGAAAGAGGGTTCGGCAAGCGTAATACCTTTTAGATGAGACCATAAATTAGGCGACAACACTTTGGATGGAGAACGATCAATTATTTTATTCAAAATCAAAGCGGTGGTGGCGAATTGAGGACAGTTTCTGCCGAAGGGAGAGAATTTTAAACTCACCGCTTCTTGAATTTGGTTTGGGCTAGTCCGTAAACCGGCGTATTTGTGCGGAATCGTGAAAGGTTTAAGCGCGAGGCCAATTTCGACGTTACGAACGAGCATTGACTAGCTGAGTCGAGAATACCCCGAGCCAGAAGATTGGAACCATCCGCTCCCTGGACCGAAACCAAAACTGTAGCTAGTAGCACGGCAGACGGTTCAAAATGGTTCAATTGAGGGTATGACATGAGACTGGTCGCGCCTTGAGCTTCCCGAAGAGGGGGTTTTATCGGAGTATCGGAACAAGCAGTGTTCCGCTCGGAGCTCCTAAAACACAGCAGCGAATGGTGGCTAGAATTGCAAGTTTCACACGAGCTTTTGGACTTGCAATTTTTGGAAATGTGGTTTGCTCCAAGACACAACGCACACCCTTTTTTCTCCCTAATTAGAGAATAGCGCTCCTTCGGTTGTAGTGCGAGAAAAAGCTGACAAGTGCTCAGCGCATGATTTTTGCCACAGAGTAGACATAACGAGAGGGATGGTTTTGTAGTGGTGGCCAAAGACACTTTTCTGGGTTGACTATTCATTAATCCCCTTTTTCCCCCAGCAGTGGGGTCAGATGGCGGAAGAAGAGTCCCACAATGACGTGCAGCTTTCAACGATTGTACCCGTCGGTGTAAAAAATCCATGAGGGACTCATACGTGGGACGATTGTTGGCATTGGTCATTTCGAATTGTTCCCTGGTTACCCCATCGACTTTACGCAAAATCAGGGACGTAAGAATGAAGTCCCAATGCTCAGTGGGATATTTCAGCGCCTTTAGAGCTTCAATACTCGTGGACATGGTCGTAACGAGACCTGAGAGTTCGTCGACATTTTTCGAAATGGGCTTATAGTCCAAAATTGCGTTCAAGTAGCACAGTGCTACGCTTCGCGAGTCGTCGTAGAATTTCAACAGGATATTCCAGGCAACGGCGAAATTACAACGTTCGAATGACAGCGTCTGAATTTTTCTCAACGGTTCACCTTTCAGGCACGCTCGGAGATATTGGAGTTTATTAACGTCGGATAACGCCGTCTCAGAAACAACAAGGGATTCAAAAGTGGACTTGAATTCCAGCCAAGCATGATTGCTGCCGTCGAAAGTGATCAGAGGGATCACTGGCAGTGCGGGGTTCCTGAATCTAGGAACCTCAGACGGAACGGATCGAGTAGTATTAACCGGTTCTTGGTCAGATTGAGCATTTGTACCGATTGGCTCACAAAGGACTTCATCCCGCTCTTCAGATTTAACAGAAGCCATCGACTGCGTCGGTTTCAAAGGGAACGGGGCCTGAGGAGGTGAGGATGAGCGAGAGGAAGTTCTCGAATGGCATCTGGTTTTAAGTTTAGCCATTAAAGAATAAGAACCGGCGTTTAGCTCTCTCAAATATTCAATTATTAGAATTTCTGGATAATCCTCAGGGAATTCATCTTCAGAAAGAAGATCATAAAGACTTTCTTGGAATTTGGGCAACTTGCCCACGATATCTTTAGCTTCCAGAGTCTCAGCAGCCGACAAGTGGTCGAGCTGCTCCAATTGACCTAGGCGGGACAACGTCAATTTTGTAACGGTACAAACCTTTTTAAATTTTGAAGTCATCTCGAAATGAGTGCGATAATGAACACGAAAACTCGAACGATACTATCCAATTTAAAACTAGAGTTAAACGAATACTACCCTCTAATAAAACAGGCAAAAGGCCACTAATCAAAATTATTATTATTATTTTTTTTTTTTTTAATGAAAAATAAAGAAGTTAAGCGAAATGAACTTTCAAATTAAAATTACGGGAAGGTTCTAACTGGTTAAACAGAGCAAACCGCTCACACAAATAATCAAAAGCTTAAAGAAAGCCCAGAGAGCAACAACGGTTAGAACAAAAAAACTATAATCCGCCAAAAATAAGGGGCGTGTATTACTACTTAACCTTAACCTTCTAGTCTTGAACCATGTGCTTCAAAAAAGGTACGAAAAATAGTAAAATTTCGAATTATTGCAATTGGCAATTAAAATGATCCATAAAAGATCCGGAACGGTTGGACCATAAATGTTTGGTAACCGAGTGGACTGTATAAGTATTATGCGATTTTATGCAAAAGGGCAAAAATAAAAAATAAAAAAAATTATTTAAAAAAAAGGTAAAAAAAGTTAAAGGAATAGGAGAAAGGGAAATGTTCACCTTTTTGGGCAAAACGGCCACGAAGTTCTCGACTCGAGATTTTCACAAAATTGTTGAGGCGAAAAAGCGAAAACGAAAACGTTCACACGCGACAACGACAAACTTCTCAAACGTGAGTGTGTGGAGGAGAGGGAGGAATCAATTTTCAAGATGGGATCAACAGGCGGGAAAAATGAGAAGAAGGGTGAAAACTATAATGGAAGGGGAAAAACCCCGCGAAGTATATAAGTATTTTTGAATACGCAACAGGCCTTGGATGTCGGATCTTTTAGAAAACGGCGTTCGAGCTGATGGAATCGTTTTATAGCTATGAGCCGACTGGTACCCAAAACTGAAGGGTCGGTTCTGAACGGTAAAGTAACCATAAAACGACCATCAAGAGTCTTTCTAGTTGAATTGGCGAAAATGTCTTCTGCTTTAGATTCATCAGGCGTGAGTGGAAGAGCCTCTTCGACTGATTCCAGACGAAACATTTGTTCTAAAAGGCGAGCATTGTCAGCAAAGGAGTCGCGAACTGTGGAAAACGTTGTAGTGGTGAGAGAGGGAATGAGGGGTGTGGAAGAACAAGTGATTGGTTTTTCTTGATGATTTTGTACGGTTCGAGAGAACTTGACTTGCTGCGACAGTTTCGAGGATTGAAGGAGTTCGTTACGTTCGGATGTTCTTTTGGGATAAGGAGTCACGCTGGTGAATATATCGCGAGGATAAATGCGGTGCCAATTGGTACGTTGAGGAAGAGGTGATGCGGTGGTGGAGTCTGGCAGTAATATAGTCGTGATGAGGGGGGAGTGACGAGGAAGAGAATTATTGCTAGTATTGAGCAACGGATGCTTATTGGGTTGGCTATGTGAAGAGTCACGACGAGGGAAATTTTCGTTGTCGAGTACTGTGGGGTGGAATTTGACTTGCTTCGAAGGGGGTTGTTTGAACGAGCCGGAGATTACCCAGCCGAGTGTGGTCTTTCTGGCGTTTGGAGAGCCCCTGATCGAATGTATGATCTCTCCTGAATCGATACGGTCGAACAGCTCAGAACCATGACATGGTAGAAAGGATCGGCAAATCGAAGGCCATTCAGGTGAGACCATCGTTTACGAGGGAGTGTGAATGACGGTAAGCGAATTGCTGGGAAATCAGCGAGTACTCTAAACGATATCAAGAGATTGGATAATGATGGATTTTGAAACAGGTAAGCTGACGCTATGCCTACGACTGTTGTACCTGTATTTCCTCCAACCCCAGCGATTGAACTTCGAAACGGTTCGACTTTCAATGACAATCTTTTGGCACACGACAAAGAAATTAAGTTGGTTTCACTGCCCGTGTCGAGAATAGCGCGAACTAAGTGCCAGTTTCTACTATCCTGTGAAACTTGTACGGAAACTGTAGGAATTATCGAAACGTCGCGTTCCATGTCTGCTACCGATCGGTTTTTGGGGGTTTTGTAGCAAGAGGAAGTAGCTGACGCACAATTGAACTGCACACATAATTTTTAACAAATTTATTTGAAATAATTGACGAGAGGGAGTTGACGGGGGACGGTGATCTTAAGCGAAGAGATTGACGCGGAAAATTTTGATTTTCGTTCGGTGTAAAGTGCAGAGAGGAATGGTGCTTCTGTTTGCAATAGGCGCAGGTCCTGCTTGAAGGGCAGGCGTCGACTGTATGCTTGGACGAAAAGCAATTCTCACAAAGATTGTTTACACAAATGAAATTTTTTCGAAGGGAGCTAGTCAAATTCAAAAACTGAGGGCATGAGTACAAAAAATGATTTTCGTTGCAAAAGAAACAATTCTTTTTCTTAGAATTGTTAGAAACAGGCGAATTCCTACGAGAGGAACGAAACGAAGAAGAGAACGAACGGAGGGGCGACGTTGAACGACGGGTGCTTGGAGCGGCGGGTTTATTAGCATGGACCTGAGAAGTTAGCGATGAGGACGACCTTTTCCGAAGTTTTGAAAGGTGATCCGACAGAAAGGTTAAAATAGATTCAGCTGTCGGCAGTTCGTCTTTCGAATCCTGATATTTATCCGAAAAACTGTCTTGTAGATTTTGAGGAAGTGTTCGAAAAATTTGAAAATACAGCATAAAATTTCCCAGGTCCGGAACGTTCATATTTTGAATAGCTTGAACTAAATTTGAAGTGCTGGCCACGAATGTTTCAACACTTTCGAGATTTGAATTATGTAACGGGGGTGAGTTCAAGAGGTTTTCGAGGGTAGCAGTGAGCAAACGATATTTGCCTGAATAGTTGTCGAGGAGGGCCTTGTAGGCGCTGTCGTAGTCCGTTGAGGAAGAGCCGTAGTTACTGATCAATTCTAGAGGTCGTCCATCAAGTTTCTTACGAAGAGCAATAAGTTTCTGTTGCTTGGAGATGGGTCTGCAATGAACGGCATCGTTGAACGCAGAAATGAACTCGGCAAACATTGTTAACTGGCCGTTGAAAACCGGAATTTTCTCTAGAAGAAATTGGTGCAATTTCAATTCCTTTAAGTGGTCTACGGAATCTTGGTTATTCTTGTTGATAGGGGACTCCGCGTATATTAAAACGTTGTGCAAAAAATTCTCTTCGGCATTGCGTTTAGCTTCGTTCGCAGCGGAGAGAAGAGATAAACGGAGCTCGTCATCGGATATAAATGGTCAATTTTGAAGAACTTTGTTTTCGAAAGACGTTGAAAGATTATGTAGCTCCATTTTCAAAGAGGACGAGAGATGATGAGCGACTGGGTGGTCAAAGGGGAAAGTACGACATCTTTCCGAAAACATTTCGAATTGGGTTATAACAAGAGTTATTTGGCGATGGACAATTTGTTCGTCCTGTGAAGGGGCTGGAGGATGAACTGGCAACTCGGATTGTTGATCGGTTGGGAACGGTGTTATAGAGCGGTTCAGAGGACTTTGTTCGGTGGGATTGTCAATCACTGTAGTGGGACTTGTCTGGGCGAAGGCTTCTACGAGCGAAAAAGATGGAAAAGACTGACCTTCGCGAAGGGCGAGTTCCGAATCACGAGGTTGTTGATTTGTCGGAATTTCTTGACTTCTGCTCCTCGTGACGATGGGAGAACGTTGCTGAGGCATGGTTCCCGGGTTTCGGCACCAATGTTTCGACTCGTAACAGAAACGCGATAAATTCGTTCGAATCAACAATTATATTATTTTATTATGTAGGAACACATGTGTATGTGATGGTCCAGGGTTCAAACACCACCCTCCACTGGTTCAATGAAAGGCATTTTAGGTTCTGGACACCTCTATAGAACCGAGGAACTGGCCGAGGAAATTAATATTCCCTGTTCTTTCTTCCTCCTAACCCTCGTAATTAGACCCCCAGCCCCACCCCCCCCCACTATGAAGAGGAATTTCATATGCGCTGCTCAACCATTTGAGCAGCGCATATGAAATACCTTAACAAGGAGACCCACGCAAATTCACGGCAAATTTGAAGAAAAAGCGCCGAAAAAAGTAAGAAAAATTGTTCATTCGCGGCTAAAATGGGGGGGGGGTGGGGAAACGCGTATTCGCTGTGAAAAATCGATACAAAACGCTCACTCGCCGAAAAAATCGATAAAAACCGCTGATATCCGGCTATAATGATGAAAAACATTAATTGGCGGCTAAATGGAGGCGCGAAGCGCTCATTATTCGTGGATAGAATTGAGAAAAATTGTACTGTCGTGGCTATAGTATTTAAATTAAACGCTAATTCGAGGCTAAAATTGAGTAATAGTCGCTAATTCACGGGTAAAAGTGTGAAAA
Organism: Corythucha ciliata; assembly: GCA_038030265.1. Lineage (NCBI taxonomy): Eukaryota > Metazoa > Arthropoda > Insecta > Hemiptera > Tingidae > Corythucha > Corythucha ciliata. The sequence goes on along the minus strand of CM075943.1, from coordinate 3,402,442 downwards.
CACGCTAATTCGGGGTATAAAATTGGAAAAAGCGCTAATTCGCTTTTAAAATTGAGATAAAGCCACGCGGCGTATACGTTAATTATATTCCTTGTTCATTCAAGACATGTGGGGCCTCGTATAGAGATTCCCGCCTCCGGGTCCTGAAATAAAGTGTAGACACGCCACTGTGACTCCGAGTTCCCATGGACCGTTTTATTTTGTACTCTCTTACAGTACAAAGACATTTAAGCCGCCTCGACGCTCTGGAACTTCTGTGCGTCTTTCCTCTTCGCGGTTTTTTGTATGTTTTTTATAGGGCTGGGGCCTTATTCTCTAACACGATAGCAATCAAATTTCGATTGCAATGTTGCTATCCATCAAAGAAACGTTGCTATTCGGCATTCTGCAATTTTAGAAACAATGAAGTTGAAGCAACGTCGCTAAGGAGTATTTTTTTAGTAGGTTATTATAGAAGCACCACCAGACTCTGTTGCTATATCGACAAATTCGATTGCAACGTTGCTTTCATCTTTATCAAACCCCGTTATCATTGTGAATTTTAACTTTCCTCGGGCTAGCTTTTTTATTCATGTCTGTCATGGGATAAGAGCGTCGAAAGTTTATTATCTCAGCTCGCGCTGCTGATCTTCGCCATTCTGACTTCCGGCGCAGCAGCTTGTGGAGGATCAGCCCACAGCGAGAAGTATTCTAGCTCGAAGTCACAGATGAGAGTATTGTGTGGTCGAGAAAGCCGCTAGTCCTGTCGTGAATGGTTTAGACGTCAGCATGTCCGCATGTCGGCATTTTCATCCATGACATTCCCATCAATTGTTCGCACTCATCTTCGAGAATTTTCCTCAATCGTCGTGAAGAGGCACGCTGCTGATTTCCCACATTACTCGGGTAGATTCTACTAGTGCTTGATTCTTCGTGGCTACTTAGGCGTGAGGATTCATAGTACGCCCCCGCTATAGACTAAAGAAACCGCACGTTTAGACGTGCTCCGTGATGTGATCATCACTGCTGCCTTATTTACATTTTTGAACTCTCCCTTAAAGATATGAATAACAAGCTGTTGGCGATTCCATATAATTTATTATTTGATAGCAATGAAGATGGTGGTCACATTTACGACGAAAATGGTCAAATATTCGCTACAGCTCACGAGATCAACGGTATTTACCGAATGAATGTTCCAATGAAGACAGCATTCTTCTCCCGCGATAATGACGCCCTCTGGCACCGCCGCTTAGGTCACCTTAATGCCAAAGGAATCGCCACTGGCATAGCAGAAAACACAGAAGTTTCAGCAACATGCGTGAGTTATGCATGATCGGCAAACAAGCCGGATTTCCATTTAAGTCAAAAGGAAATCACTCAAATTAACTTCTTAATTTAATCGTAAGCGATCTATGTGGTCCCATGGAACAGAAATCCATAGGAGGAAGTTCGTACTTTTTGACACTAATTGACGACCATTTTCGTTACGTCACAGTTTACTTCTTGACTCATAAAAGTCGAGCTGCAGACTGCATTAAACAGTACTGCACAATGGTCCAACGTCAAAAAGGTCAAAAAATCAAGATTTTTCGAAGCAACCAAGGGTCAGAATATACTTAAATGAAAAAGTGAAGACTTATTTAAAAAATGTTGGCATTTTTCAAGAAACCACGCACCATTACTCGCCATCTTCAAACGGCTTAGCTGAGCGTATGAATCGTACGTTAGTCGAAAAAGCGAGAACTATGCTCCCTGATGCAGGCCCAGGCGAAGAATATTGAGCAGAAGCCATCGCCACGGCTGCGTATCTCGTAAACAGATCTCCTGCTCGTGCACTCGAAGGCTCGACCCCTTATGAATTGTGGGAAGGATCAAAGCCAAACCTGGCCAACCTCAGGATTTTCGGGTGCGACGCTCTGGTTCACATTACAAAGGAGCGTCGCAAGAAATGGGACCGAAAGTCCGAAAAAAATGCTTTTTGTAGGCTACTGTACGAAAACAAATGGTTATCGACTCATCAACCCTTCAACAAAGGCCGTCACAATCAGTCGAGACGTCGTGTTTCTAGAAGATTCCGACACAAAACCTTCGATCAAACTTCAACAAGCATAACCGCGCTCTCTCCTAGTAGTAATGCCCCACCAACAAAAATTATTCCTACTACGACAATTTCTTTGGATTCAACAGAAATGCAAGCTGCAGAGGACACTTCTAGTCTTGATGATCAATCATCGATCTCAAATTGCACAGTCGTTTTTAACGACTATGACACAGACGACATTTACGAGGTTCCCCCTGAAAACGTTGAGCCCACCCAGGCCCCCCCAGGCTGATTCGCAGCTGAAATTGAGAAAAAATACTAAAATTTGCGGCTGTTAATATCGAGAAAAAGTGTTATGTAATTCACAGCTGAAATTGAGAAAACGCGTATTCTTTTAATTTTGTTCCATTGGGCGACTAGTTTCTCTTCGACTATAGTAACTTCGCAATGCAATGAGACAAACGCTAATTCGATTAGCGAGAGAAAAATTAGTTAAGAATCGCCAATTTGTGGAAAGAATACACAAAAAGTGCTAATTCGCAGCTAAAATTGAAGGGGAAAAACGCTAAAATTGAGCAAAATGCCTGAAATTGAGCAAAACTAGTTCTTTCGGCCTAAAAATGAAGAAAAACGCTAATTCGCGGCTAGAATTGTGATTAAGCGCATCATCGTGAGGTTTTAAAACTTGAGAAATATCCCTAGTTCACAGCTGACATTGAGACAACACAAAATCACGAGTTCTTGGGGCGAAATCAGGACTGAAATCGGGAAAAAGCCCTAATTCACGCGGCTAAAGCTGAGAAAAGCGCTAATTCAAGGACAAAAAAAAAAGAGAGAAAAACGAAAATTCGCGTCTTAAAAATGAAGAAATGCGATAAAGTGCTACAATTTAGCAGCTATAAAAATTGAGGAGAAACGCGTATTCACAGCTAAAAGGGAGAAGCGCCAACTCATGGATTCTCGGGGCAACACATTGGGACTGAAATTGAGAAAAAGCGCTAATTCAAGAGTGAAATGCACAAAAACGCGAATTCGCGTCTAAAAGTGGAGGAAAACGATAATTCACGTAGCTATATGGTACGAAAAATTACGATTTTACGGATACAATTGAGAAAAAGCGCTAAATGGGAAGTTGGTTTTTAAAAATTTGAACTAATATAGCCGCGAAAGTTTCAACAAAACAAAGATCAACGATTGAAAAGCGCTAAAAATCGCAGCTAAAATTAAGAAAATGTGCTAATTCACAGCTGAAATTGAGAGAACACCAACTCGCGGATTCCTGAGGCTACTTGGGGAATAATATTGAGAAAAAACCCTAATCCAAGCGGCTAAAACTGTGAAAAAGTGCAGGGGCGTAGGTACGGGGGGGGGATATGGGGGATAGATCCCCCCCCAGAGCTACAAGTATTCGAACGAAGGAGCACTAGTACCATAACGAAGAGCCCCATTAAATCTCCAAAAATGAGCGTTTAACGTTGAAGTTAGGTTTAGCAGATTTTCTGGACTTGAAGCAGCCCAAAAAGGTCCGAGTACGTCCAGCTTTTTCCTTGGACTTGAGACCCAACGCAGTAGTGGACCGAAGTACGGGGGGGGGGGGTTTCACCCCGGACCCTCTATCAGACAAAAATTGGTAATATTCGTGGCTATAGCTGCTAAAAAGCGCTGATTCGTGGTCTTGCAAAGTAACTTCCAGACTAAAATTAAGAAAAAAATCGCTGATTCGCGGTACATGGAGGCCAATCTACAATAAATTGTGGAAACCAACGCAAAAGTGTTGTCCCGCGGTTAAAGTTGAGAAAACACGCTACAATATTGACAAATAAAAGACGCTTTCAGGTTAAAATTGGACAAAAATCACTAATTCGCGGCTAAAATTGAAAAAATCACCAATTAGCGCAGCTAAAATTAAGAAAAACGTTAATTTTCAGTTCAAATTTGGAAAAAGTGCTAATTCTCAGTTGAAAATGGAAAAAAATGCCAATTTGCAGCTTAAATTGAGCCAAACACCAATTATTGGCAAAAATTGACAAAATCCGGTAGGTAATGCACGGATTGGGAACGCTACCACGCTGCTAAAATTTAGAAAAAGCGAAAATTCGCGGCTAAAATTGTGAAACGTCACTAATTCTCGGATTAAGTGTCGTGAAATTTATAATTTAAAAATGATGATTTTTTGACAGAAATGGATGGAAGATGAACATTTTTTGGTTAGAAAAAAAAATTACATTTATAATTTAAATTCGCACCTTCTGAATGCATTTTTTGGGGTAAAATTCAGAAAAATGGCAAATTCATGAATGGCTATAGTATGTTATATATAATGTTATGTAGTATGTTTACGCTAATTCACGGCTAGAACTGAAAAGAACGAATAATCTATACCCATGAAAGTTAAAAAAAAATTGCTAATGCGGTGGTAAAACGTGAAAACCCGCTAATTTGCGGGTAATATTTAGAAAATAAAATAATCAGCCTGGTCAAAATTAAGAAATATGTTAATTTCGAGCCTAAAAATTGAAAAAATTGATAATTTGAGGATAAAAATGGGAAAAATCGCCAATTTACAGCTAAATTGCGCCAAACGCCAATTTGTGACTGAAATTGAGAAAATTCGCTAATTCACAGGGGTTGAAACGCTACGACGCGTCGCCGCTACAATTTTAAAAAAGCGCTCATTCGTGGTTGAAATTGAGAAAAATTCCGTCAATTTGCGGATTCTGAAAGCAACTTTTCAGGCTGAAATTGAAAAAAAAACGGCAATTTATGGCAATAGGCGAAGAAACCGCTAATTCGCGAGTGAACTGAGAAAAATCGCTCATGCATTGCGTATGGTGAACCAAAAAACTCCTAATTAGTGAAAACTGCCCCTATTTTGCAGCTAATATTGTGGAAAACACTTAAGAAAAACGTTAATTTCCAGCTAAAACTGAGAAAAGTGCTAATCCCCTGGTAAAAAATTTTTAAAAAATCTGTAATATGCTGCTAAAATTGAGGAAAACGCTAAAACTCGTGGATAGTTAAGAAAGATCGGAACATCGCTCACGGGATAAAATGATACTTTGCTGCTAAAGTTGAAAAAATGCGCAAATTCATGGCTATGGGAGGGGGTGTGGCAAAACCGCCGGCTGAGACTGACAAGAACGATACACTCGGCCAAAAAAGCGCTAATTTGCAGGTCAAAAAATCACCCCTAACTGAGAGATTGATGCTATGAGGCCAGCAAGATGTCCATATTCAAGAGTGTGCTCGATGGGTGGAATAATGACTAAAATGTGAAATTACCCCCCCCCCCTCACCGTTAGAAGATTTCAATCTGATCCCCCCCAGGACAAATTCCTACCTACGCCACTGAAAAAGTGCTAATTCGCGGGTAATAAGTAGAGAAAAACACGAATTGGTGTTTAAAATGGAAAAAGCGCCAATTCACGGTTTAAATTTAGAAACATTGGTAATTTGCGGATAAATTTTGAAAAGAGCACTTAAACGCTACCTAATTTACGGATTCTTGAGGCAACTTCACGGCTATGAGCTTATGAAAAGCGCCGATTCACAGCTAAAAATGAGAAAATGAGCTAATTCTCGGATAATATTGAGAAAAAAGCTATAATTCGCAGTATTATAGCTATTAAAATCTAGTAGAATCTAGTTGAATTGAGAAAAAACAATCAATCACAGTTTAAATTGAGAAAACGCACGTACACGGTTTTCGGAGGCAATTTCGTGGCTAAAATTTAGAAAATATGTACTTCAACGCTACTAAAAAGTATATTCCTAGTTTAATTAGAGACTAAAGTGCCTCCTAGAGATTTCCGCCCCGGGCCTCGATAGGTGTTGTTCCGCCACTGCTTAGTTTAAATCCAAAATCCATTGTTATACGAGAATATATTTTTTATAGGCACTCAAAATTGCCTCATTTTTTGGTATAACAATGGATTTTTCTCAAAAAATTGCGAAGGACAGGAGTAAACCAGTATATACCAGTCACCCTGGTGGGAAAAATTTGTATCATCAATGTGGCCGCCATCTTTGAAAGCAACCGTTTTGGCATGGCAGACGTTTATTTTCTCACTCAAAGGACCATGAGCCATGAGTTTCGATCTTCAAAACCTGTGACAAAATACATGCACCTTTTCGGGGCTATATATTGGGGGGTGGGGGGGGGTTGAGAGTGTGAGTGAGTAAAGTTCCTGGAAATCTATTCGAATTATTTTTTGTCTTCCAAGGACTTTTCAAAACTGTCAACTCACACTCGTAATGGTAATTAGCTTTAAAGCGTTTTCTGACTTTGTTAAAGACCTTAAATTAATCTTTTTCGGGTTTTGTTTTTTCCTCCTTTTTCCCCCTTCCTATTCTCACCGAAGATAAAACTAAAAAAAAAAAGTGTAGTAAACAAAAAAAGGTGGAGGGGGGGGGGAGTTCTATACTCATCCTTATAATGTCTTATTGCCCAAGAGATAGAGAGGAGCGTTGTAAAGTTTCATAATGATCCAGAGAGCACGGTTCTGCGTTATGTAAAAAGTATATAGGAAGAAGAAAAGGGGAATTGAAATTTTGTATAAAAGACGTGTCTCCTAATGAGCTTTTGGGGGCCCCCTCAATTCCTCTCCCCCTCCCCCTCCCCACCCGTCATCAACTAAGATCCTCATTTGGTAATGTTTTAAGACGACCGAACAATGAATATACACAATTGAACACCGTGGTAAAACGATCGATCTTGCGTTACTTATGTCGAATTTAAACTTTCCTTTTTCTTTTAGATTTTGAAAGTAATCGAATTTGGAGATTATAGAACAAAATAAAAATATGTATAACGGAAAAACCAGGCCCACTTTCGTGTTTAAAATTGATACTTCAAAATTTTCCAGAAAAAAAGTTGCGACACGTTCGCTCGATCGGTGTAGAAGTCGAACAAAAGTAATTCGCCCCCTTCGCCTACGCTTTAAACATCCTCTCCGCCCGACATGGTTTTTTTTTTTTTAAAAAAAAAGAATGTTGTATAGAGTATGAAATAAAATAACCACCCAGGAACCACGGGGCTTTGACCAATGTGTTAAAACAAACCAATGACCTTAACGATAATGCGCCGTCTTACAGGTCTATAATTATTTAATAATATTAGGTGTCTGCGCGTTATTCATTATTGTTGTCTGGCGACATCGTGAGGGACAGGAAGGTGACCCCCCCCCCTCACCATCATTTTGGCTTTTCAAAAGTTGTATTAGATTTAATTAACTTTACAGGAGGCTAATTGGACTATTTTTGTGGAAAAATAGGACAATGTGGCCCTATAAGTAAAGTTTAAATTTGATGTACTTACCGCGAAAAAAATGAGCTGACGTAATTTTACTTCCAAGCGAGAAAAAAAAAGCGACACTTAAAAACTATAAAAACGATTCAAAGAACAAAATACTCGATCAAATATTGTGTGGATTAAGTCACTCTCGTCCAAAGTCCGTTCTCTGACTTAACTCCCGATTTCTTTTGACTTCTTGAGAGAGGCTCGTCGCCTTCACGTAACTTTATCCCCCTCAACACCCCCTTCTTTACTAAAACGTTTCTCCCATTCAAAAATTAACCCGATGGTAAGGGGGTCCGAGGGGGGGTAATGGTTACGGAGGGGTTTGAAGTACTTTCTTTTGACGTGTCTTCCATTACCGTCTGAAGTCGAAGTCCGCGTTCTCTACATGGATAGGAAATTGTGCCGGGGAGGGGGAGTAGAAGAGGGGTGACTCTGGTAAAAACTTTAAAAAAATATTTCCCTATTGCTCTTGTTTAGGCAATCCATATAAAGGGTGTCCCTTTCCCATAATTTAAAACCCTAAAAATTTTTTAAAAGTGTACCTTGTATTATACTATCGGGACCCACTTCTTGCGAGTCACGTCGTCTCATGGCGCAACAAGTTGAGCTACAAGTTTCTTAAGAAAAGGATGCAGGGAGGGGTGGAGGAAGTAGAGACTCGAGTCTCGACACTAAACTTTGCGCCCTTGAAAAAAAAAAAACGCGTCCTGTAGTGATGCAACGCTCACAATGTGTATTTTACGTAGGTCTACATTTTCGTATGGACGATTGACCGTGTAATGATCCACGCACGGAATATTATTAACGACGGCCGAGATTTGAGTACCTAATGAATGAAAAATTCTGGTGAACTTGGTGGATTTTTGAAATGGATACACAGTGAACTCAGCAATACATTAACCATTGTCCAAAACATAAGAAATCAATACAGAGATTAAAATTTAACTAAACAAATAAACATTATTAATGAATCGTCGATCTGACCACGTCCGAAGTTTTTCCCAATTAGTGTAACCAAAAATCCATGAAATTATTATCGTATACTTGAGGATGGTGAGAAGGCAATTCCTTCTAAAGTAATGCATGTTCCATCTCGTTTGTAACTTAATTTAGCCGTAAAAGCATTAACGCTAGAGCACTATGAGCACTAGCGTACCGTAGTAGTGGCGAGGGGGGCGGACCGCCCCGGGCCCCCTGTCAGGTGGGGCCCCCGAGAAGCTTAAATGCGGAACAATAATGATTTTTAGGTTCATTCATGTAAAAAGGTTGGACTACGAATTGTTGTTGGTTTTTTTTTTTTTTTTTTTTTTTTGTGTGTGAGTGTGGGCTGACTATTCGATTGAGCCCCCGAGAGTGCTATTTTGGTAGCTCAAATACAACAGAAATATGCGCCTCCTTGAGGGAAATTCACGGCTAAAATAGAGAAAATACACCGTCCCCACTCTCAAGTTTCGTTAGGTCCTCCAGCGCGCTATAATGTATACTGATCCGCAATTTGCAACGCGCTAATATTCGTGGCTATAACTGTGAAAAAGCGCTGGTTCGTGGTCTCACGATGCAACTTCCAGGCCGAAATTGAGAAAAAATCGTCGATTCGACCGGCCATTCCACGGCTAAAATGTAGACATCAATGCAAAAATGTTGTTTCTGGGCCAAGCCGGTGGCTACGATTGAGAATGAGAATACACGCTACTAATTCAATGATGTACAAGTAAACAAAAATCGTGGCAATTATTGCCAAAAACAACGCTAATTCGAGTTTAAATTGGACCAAAATGGCAAATACACAACACTAATGGCGAAAAATCGTCTATTAATAAAAAAAAAGAGAATAGATAATGTGTAAACGCTATTTCACAGCTGACATAAAGAAAAATCACTAATTCGCGGTTGAAATTGAGAAAACGAAAATATGTATAGCTTCTGAAAGAATCGAGGCTCAAACTGAGAAACAGCGCTATTCCGTAGAAAAAAAATTGCTCACACGGGGCTAAAAACTAAAAAAAACAACGCGGCTAGAATTGACAAAAATATTAATTAGCGCGGCCAACATTAAGAAAAACACTAATTTTCAACTCAAACTGAGAAAAAAGTGCTAATTCGATGCTAAAAACATGAAAAAATGGCTAAACTGCAGCTGAAAATGACGAAAACGCCAAATCGTGGCCAAAATGGAGGAAAATCGCCGATACAAACGTAAGAATCCCCACTGCACTGCTAAAATTGATTAAAAGCGCTAACCCGTGGCCAAAATTGGTAAAAAGTTGTAGCGTGCCAACAGCTAACAAACCTCAATTTTTATTTTAAAAAATAAACATATTAAATGTTAAAAAAACAACATAAGTCAGTTTGATCGCGAGTTCATATTTTCCCAATTTTTCATTGTCGTTACAATAAAGATCTCTCAATCTTTCGTTGGCTGTTATTTGTATACCAAAGAGAACGCGACCAACAAAGTCATTAAATCTTGAAAAATTGACAAAACACAAATGCTTAGCTTCTGTTCGAGGCTAAAACTAAACAATAAACGCTAATTCATAGCAAAAATTGAAGGAAAAATGCCAATGTGGGACAAAAAAAAACGCAGCTAATATTGAAAAATTCACTACAATTAGCCTGTCATAAATAAATAAAAACTCTCGTTTTCAGCTCAAATTGGGAAAAAGTGTTATTCCCGGCTAAAAATTGAGGAAATCACGAATTCGTGGCTAAAATTAAGGTAACTGAGATGAAGCACTATTCTACATATAATTAAAATCGAAAAAAGTGACTAATGCGGTGCCAAAATGTAAAAGAACCCGCAAATTTGCGGCTATTATAGAGAAAATCAGTAATTATCCTAGCTAGAATAAAGAGAAAAGGTAATTTTCAGCCTAAATTGAAACAAAAAGTGCTAATTCACTGTCAAAAATGAATGAATTGCCGATTTTCAGTAAAAATATCGGGAAACGCCAATTCGTGGCTAAAACGAACAAAATTCGCTATTGTACGGGCAAGAAATAGCTACTGCACTGTTAAAATTACGAAAAAGCGCTAATTAACGGCTATAGAATTGAGACATGTTTCAGTGGTAAACATTACGAGAATTTTACGGCTAATATTGAGTAATTTTCAGCTCATACTGAGTAAACCGCTAGAAAAAATCGCTAATTTGCAGCTCAAATTGTCGAAAACGCCAACTCGAGGAAAGTTAAAGAAACATCGCTGATTCACAGGATAAAAAATCTACTTTGCTGCTAAAGTTGGGGAAAAGCGCATATTTATGTCTATAAGGTGGGGGGGGGATCACCCCGCTAATCCGTTGCTAATTTGCGGCGAAAAGCGTTAATTTGCTGTTAAAGTTAAGAAAAAGCACTCATTCGCGGCTAAAATGGAGAAATTCGCGGTTTAAACTTGGCATAAGCGCTGTTTAGCGGATAGGTTGTGGAAATAGCGGTAATTTGCCTACAATATATGGAAAAGGTCTTGGCTAAAATTAGGAAAAGGCCTTAGAGGTTACCAATAGAGGTTTTATGTATAGTTAGAGACTTTTAGGGGCCTCTTGAAGATTTCCGCCCCGGGCCCCGATACGCATAGGTACGCCAGTGACTGTGACCCTCTTTCAGTGGCGTAGGTAGGAATTTGTCCTGGGGGGGATCAGATTGAAATCTCGTACGGGTGAGGGGAGGGGGTTAATTTCACATTTTAGTCATCATTCCACCCAGCCATCAGCACACTCTTGAATCTGGGCATCTTGCTGGCCTCATCATAGCCTCAATCTCTCAGTTAAGGGCGATTTTTGGACTCTACCCGCAAATTTAGCGCTTTTCTGAATTTTGGCCGAGTGTATCGTTCTTCCAGTGGCGTCGGAAGTGCGGGGTTCGGGGAGAGCGAATGCTCCCCCAATGGTCTGGTTAGGGGGGAGCGGTGCTCCCCCTGAATCGCAAAAAAATAATGGGTTCACTTTAAAGTCGCTTTTCTAAAAATGATCGATCCACAACAAATTAATTATAAGAGCGTAATTATACAACTTCCTCTTTTTTCTGGCAGACTTCCTTCGCACAGGGTGAGGCTAGAGCTGGAGCGACGAAAGAGTTCGGGACAGGGGGGGGGGAGTTATAGCGAATGGGTCAATAGTGCGAAATTTTGTTTTTGATACAACGAAACCCGCTAAATTGCGCTTTTTCGTGTGAGTCAGACACGTGAAATTGGTTTTTAATGGACCAACGCCACAAAATCTTGTTCTTCCGTGCTGGAGTCAGACCCGCGAGATTAGTTTTGTGAATGAACCAACTCGGTGAAATTTCATTCAGGAAGAAGATGGAACCTTAAAATTGACTCTTTGTGTGGGCCAAACCCACGAAACTATTTGTTTTGCATGCCAGTCCCTCGGAATAGGTATTCACGGGCCAACCGTGCGAAATTTCCCAGACCCGTGGCACAATGACTGATATTGCCCTTCAAAACGAGAGAAATTGGGTTACCGAGTCCGTGAAACTTGAACTTTGAAAGAGCCAAACCCAAGGAATTACTTCATGAAGTCCCCAAAAAGGTGAAATGGCCTGTTTGAACCCGTGAAAATTGACTTTTTGAGTGAGCCACACCCACGAAATTGTTTTTTCTGAGCAACATCTCAAAATTGCGCCTTTTAGGGAGTCAAATATGCGAAATTTAATTTTTATTAACTGTTCAAAAACTGCGAAATCGGGTTTTTTGAATGCCAAGTCCACAAAACTTCAAAAGGCCGTACCCTCGACATTGGCTTATCGACGCAGTCCTGTAAAATTGGCTTTTTGGGTAAGCGAAACCAGCGAAATTTGGTATTGTAATATCTATATTCACAAAATTTGGGCGTTGAAAGATTCGAACCCACATAAATGGGCTTTTTAAAAAAACGCCAAATCCCCGAAATGTGGGTTTAAAGCTAGTGAAAATGAAAACACAAGTTGTAGCCAGCATCGGTGTGAACAAGACCACGAAGAAGAGGAAGGTGCATGACTCGGGAATCAACTGTTTCGTCTCCCAGGAGGACTTTTTGGGTGAGCGAAGCCCGTGAAATTGGGTTCTGGGATAACCGAATCGGTATAATTCGGGATAAAAGAGGCCCTCTAATGCACCGATAAAGGGGCGAGGGGGACAGAGCGCCTCCAAGCGCACTTCGGATGGGGCCCTCGAAACCCTTACAGATGAAATAATGGAACGTTTTAGGTCGATAAGATGTGAAAGTAGCAATAATATGTAGTAGTCAGCAGGGACTCGATTTTTTTCACGACCTTTCCTACGGACACAACATATTCAAGTAAAAACCACTAGAACTCACTTTTAAAATTTAGAAAAGCCGCTAATTCGTGTCTGAAATTGAGAAAAAGTATTCTTTGTTGGGGCAAAATTGATAAAGACGGTAATTCGCGGCCAAAGTTGAGATAAATCTCTACAATTTGCGGTTGAAAATTAGAAAAAGCGCTAATTTGTGGCTGAAATTTGAGAAAGAGCGCCCATACACGAATAAAATTGCAAAAAGCCATGATTCACGGATGAAATTGAGAACAAACGCTAAGGTTCGTTACACACATACGTAGTTTGCCGAGACGCTGGGATGGGGGAAAGCGGTGGCGGTGGGTGCCTCGCATATGTGTGAACCGAAATTCGGTTTCTACGCGGCAGCGGTTTGAAGTGATTTTTCGGTTCACACATGCAAGGCACCCTCCGCGTTCGCGCCGCGTGGCACCGCGCTTGCGTGAAACGAGCCTAATTCACGCCTGAAATTGAGAAAAAGTGCTCTTCGGTAGCTAAAGTTGAGAAAAATTCAATTCGCCAATTCTTGAGGCAACTTTGCGATAGTTGACATAGTTGATAAAAACAGTAATACGCAGATAAAATTGAGAAAATGCGCCATTATTCGATTTTGGATTTAATAAAAATCGTTAATTCACTACACTAATTCGCGGATTCATGGGGAAACTTCCAGTGGCGGTTCCTGCTCCTCTGGCCTGGGCATTGGGCCCACTGGAAACTTCGTAGCTTGAATTGTGAGAAAGCGCCATTATTCGTGGCTATAAATTTATAAAAAGTGCCTATTCAGTGCCAAATGAATAAAAACGATAATTCGCGGCTAAAATTGAGAAAAAATGAGAAAAAGTGTTAATCCGGGGATGAAATTGAGAAATAAAGGACCAAATTCACGGTCAAAACTGAAAAAAGGGCTCATTTTTACCTAAGATTGAGGAAGAAAACACCAACTGGCGGTTACTTGAGGCAACTTCGTGACTATAAAATTGAGGAAAATACGTATAATTTAACTCTACGTAGAATAGTATATTCCTTGTATATTTAGAGACCTATTAAGGGGCCTTCTATAGAGATTTCCACCCCCGCCCACGATAGGCGTAGGCCACTGTTCAGGGCATACTCTTGCTCCCTCTCCCACAGTTTCCCGGTTGAATACGCTGTGACCGATACTGTTGATTTGGCTCATCTCGGAGTTATAATAAGACTGCGCCTTTGGACAACCCCAGGAAAATTAGCCTAGAAACAATAAGGGAATTTCATGAAGACACTGTAAATTTAGTGAATAATTCGGATTTTTGGGACCGAACATTGTAATTTTGCATATGTAGACATAAATGACTCAGAACACGATGTTTGTTGATTGAGGGGGGGGGGGCGTTAAAATTTGCATTGCTCAGATTCTTGCTCCCCCAATGCCGTCAGACTTCCGCCGCCACTGGTTCAACGTCCTCAAACGAGTCCAGCCCCCATATACCTGCCCTCCATAGCACATTAGAGATCGTATTGCTGACTTGAAAATGCTTAGCTTGCTTCTAACAGAAACATTCCTGTTTTCGATCACTGAACTCCACGCTGCACTTATTCCTTGCCTAGCTGCAGAACATCTATCATTAAAATGGCTCGACATAGTCAAGCTGCATGAGAGAGTCACCCGCAAGTACTTGTTCTCCCTCACGACCTCAACACTCTCATTCCTATAAAACCATATTTACTTCCATGTTCCTTACGGGAATGGAAGTGTGGTGTTCGTGAAAAAAATCGAGTCCGAGCTGACATCACATTCATAATGTACAACCTCAGAAAAGTTGAAAAAAGTGGTTTTCGGCATGCCGTCGGTCTGTCGCTTTTTTTCGATAAATTGCATGAAAATGAACACCTGGCTATTTCTTAATGTGAGAAGCACAAATCTGACCTTTGTTTTGAGAAAAAATCATTTATCGGACGTGTTCTGCCCGTACCGAAATGTCGTTTTTGGATATAACTTCAGAACAAGTCATTCCAGAATTTATTTGATATTTTTTTCGGATTCGTCGTGAAATTTCCTTGCGAGTTGATCACGATATTGCCGAAAAAAATGCAACTTTTTTGAAAATTGTGGGAGGAGATCGATTTGGCGTGACTACGTCAAAAATTATTTGCCACAGATTTACATAGTAATCTAAATCTAGTTGTTTCTTGGCATGACAAACGCGAATATGACCTTTGTTTTGAAGGTAAATCATTTCCCAGGCATGTTCCCCCCGTAGCGGAATAATATTTTCGGTATCAACTTCGAAACAATTGGCCCTGGAATTTTGTAACTATTTTGTTAAGATTTCTCGTTCAATTTCCATGCGAATTGACTACAACGTTGCCGAAAACAAACCCCTTTCACTTCCATGCTCCCTACGGGCATTTTTTGGCCATCTTGTAAGTGTAGGTCAGAAGTGTTCGAGAAAAAAAATGCGAACTCGGAAAAGCTCGTACTACAATTTTTGGCAGCCCAAAAACCGAAATTTTTTAGCACTTCTTTTAGTTTCTTCTAAATACCCCGAAAATGAGTTACTTTCGAGGAAAATCTTCACTCACAAAACTTGTTGAGCGATAAATTTCCAACAAATTTTGTATGTAAAGTAGTTTTCCACGATGAATATGGAACGGGCTACAGCCTTTCGAAATTGTTGTTCCGAAAAATTTTTTTCATCTGGTATTTATAGGTCAGAATTGTTTATAGGTCAGAAGCTCGTACGGTACAATTTTCGGTTGCCCGAAAACTTTTGGTATGAAAAACGCGAATATTATCTTTGTTTTTTATTCGTGAATTTGAGTTTTCTTAATTTAGCTGTGTGATTGTGAATGGACACTTTTTCTCCATTTTAGCCGTCAACTATATTATTAGCGTTTCGTCTCATTTTTAGCCCATATATTTCATGTTCTCCCCGTAATTAGCACAATTTATCAATTTCATTCGTGATTCATCATTTTTCTCAATTTTAGCCGAGATTTATGCTTTCTTCATTTTATGCGTGAATGAGCGATTTTTTTCCACTGTACATGTATAGTTACGAATTAGCGATTTTTAAAAATTTAATGATCGCATTCAAAGCTATAAATCTGGCTTTACCTGAAGTTGAGCTGTGAATTGGCGCGTTTCCTCAATTTTATCCATATCAATGAGCAATTTTTCTCAATTTTAGCTGTGTTGTATAAGCGCGTTGTCTCAATTTTAGCCGCTAGTTAGTGCTTTTTCTTCATTGTAAACGCGAATCAACTATTTTCCCCAATTATATCTGCGACTTAATGTTTTTCTCAATTTTATCCGAGAATAGTTGTTTCTTAATTGAATGGTGAATGAGCTCTTTTCACACATCTTTCTAGTCGATAATTTGGGGGGTTTCTCGATTTTAGCCACAAAATGGCTGTTTGAAACCGTGAAACAAACTAAAATTGTAAGTAGAAGCGCTTTTGCTACGTACGAGGGGTAGTTATTATTATTATTCAGTGGGCCCGCGCCCGGCCTAGCCGAGCCCGAAGCGCTTAACCCTTTAAGTCTTAGTGCGTCGTATTCTGGACACCTGCTTTATACCCCGTGAGTACCCCTCGACATTTTTTCAAAAATCGCGTCAGAAGTCATTCAAATTGACTCTAATACTCTCTGTGACACATGAAAAACGAAGTTTAATGCCATAAATTCATTATCAAAGTTTGCAGAGAGAATTTAATGGTGTTCGCTACACGAGACGCATCCAAAAAAATTAAGCATTTTGAATTAATTTGTCTTCAACTTGTTAACACTTGACCAAAAATATACTAAAATAAGGTGATTGTTCAAACAATGAAACATAAATTAGCGACATATTAATTGAACATTTTGGCATTACAAACAAACAAATGCGACTAGGAAAATGTAGTAAACTCTTAGTGGGCCCTACTCGGGACACCTTTCACCCAAACCACGTGGAAGGTGTGCTTCATATTGGACACTAAGCGTTCGATACTTGAAAAATCTAACGGTGTCTAAAGTAACTTGATTTACCAAGAAATTTTTTCTTGGCCGAGCTTAATTGGCTCCTTACCAGCATATCAATCCATTAAAACCCTTTTCAGCATGCGATATCCATTCGTTAAAGATCAATTAACTCGTTCACATGAAATTAGGAAGAGATAAAGTATAAAAAAGGGTATGCATGGTGGAGCAGTTTTTCATTTTTCATCAAGAAGGGTTAACAATCCATAATTGCACTTTGTGGAGCACTCAGTTTAAGAATATGAAGTATAAATTACCAGTTACCAGCGAAAAATTGGAAGAATCTCACTGCCAGTTCCGCCGAGCTCATTGACATTAACTTCCTCAACCAAACAAACACTGAAAACCACAACAAAATGGCGTCGAAACCCCCGAAAGTGTTCCCTATGTTGGACACAACACACAAAAAGCCGGGAAAAACGAGTCCTACCACTATCAGTTGGAGTTTATTCAACTCATAAACGTGTTTCTAACCAGCTCCGATTCAAAAGCCAGGTCATTTAATCTATAGCGCAGTCTCCAACTAGGTGTCCAATATGAGGTACACAAAACGTCCAGACCCAAAACTCATTTGGACCCCCGGTATCTTAAAGGGTTAAGCCGTTACCGGCTCATACGCCATGCCCTTAGGGTCGGACTCGGAAAAGCCTAATGCGGGTCCGCAAACCTATCTACGGCATTCACGAACTGAAGGACTCGGACCCCCTCGGCCCTCGAGAATGTGATGCCTGGCAACCTATCTGTCCCGAAAATGTGGAAACGAGTAGCCGCATGCCTCTCACACTCCCCTACAAAGTGCATAGCCGATTCCTCTTCCAACTCGCAGCCCCGACACATTGGGTCTGCCACCATTCCCATTGTGTGGAGGTGCTTACGTAGCGCATAGTGGCCTGTAAACATCCCCACAACTCTCCGCATGCTGCCTCTACTTAGTGATAGCAGCCACATCGTCGCCTCCCTGTCCCATTCCCGAATGCAAGCCCTCGCTTGCCGACAGGCTGATAGGCTATTCCAACTCCTGGCGGCCTCCCTATCCGCCCAATCCTTTATCTGGGCTCTTCCCACTGTCTTGGAGACCGCAATAGTCGGCTCAGGTCCCCATACTTCCTTATTTGCCCCCTGTTTCGCCATTTCATCAGCTTTCTCATTCCCCACGTATCCCCTGTGTCCAGGGATCCACGCGAGGGTCACTTCATTACCCATTCCCTGTAGCCTTGTGATGGCCCGCCGACAGTCCGCCACCAAGGCCGACTCCACCACCGGCCTGGTCACCGCCCCCAGGGCTGCGCGGCTGTCCGCGTAGATCACCACTTCCCTGAACCTCACATGCTTCCTAATTAGCTCCAGGACACAGTCATTTATCGCCACGACCTCTGCCTGAAAAACCGTGGCCAACTTTCCTAGGGGCCTACAGTTCCCACCTTCAAACTCCGGTATCCAGAACCCAGATCCTGTCATCCCCGATTCCAACTTAGACCCATCCGTGAAGCAATTCATGGTTCCCTCTTGCACCCTGAATTCCTCTCTTGTACTAACTCGAATCCGTATCTTCCTTCCCAAGTCCAATCGCTTCACGGTTTTGTCACTTCTCATCTGGGTGACAGGCGCCACCCGCTGGAGCTCCGTCGCTACTTCCCTGTGTCCCAAATCTCTCCCCCTAACCGCCCATTTCCCATGGACTTGCAACCCATAACATGTTTCCATTGCGCGCATCTTGACCTCCAAATATAGGGGTCGCAGCCGAAGCAACACTTCCATCGCTGCCGTTGGAGTCGTCCTGAAGGCCCCCAGAGCCGCCAGACAGGCCAGACGCTGGACCCTGCCGAGCAACTCCCGCCCCCAGGACCACTCCACCACTTTCCACCAAGCCAAAGCGCCATACAATATTCTGGGCCTAATTATACCTGTGTATAGCCACAGCATCCGTTGGAGGGTTAAGCCCCAGGTACTCCCCACTACTCGCCTACATTGATGAAATGTCCTTACCGCTCGTTTACACACATTGTCCACGTGGATCCTCCACGACAGTTTACCGTTCAGGGTCACCCCCAAATATTTAGCTTCTGACACCCTTTCTATTTCTCTTCCGTTCATCCTAATCGGCCCCCACCCTGCCAAGCTCCTCTTCTTCGTAAAGAGTATAAGCTTGGCTTTTTCCGGGTTTACCGCAAGTCCTCTGCCTGCACACCAGTTATTCATTACGTGAACCGCCTGATTCATGAGACCACACAAGGTGCCCAAGTCCTTCCCCCTCACCAATATCACCCCATCATCCGCAAAGAACTGACAATAAATACCCTCTCTCTCCAAAACTCGTATGAGCCCCTCTATGACCAAACACCATAGCAGGGGGGAAATGCAGGAGCCTTGAGGGGTTCCCCTCTCAGCCTTCACCACCACTTCCACACCCCACTTACCGTCACCGGCTGCAAGATAGACTGCACCACCACACATGCCCTCACCCTTTCCAGTCCCTCCGTTGCGTGAATAACCTCATAGTTCCGATTCCGGAGCCCTCGTTCCTCCCCTTAAAGAGATATGGTTCCAGAACAACCCCACCTGGAACTCCAAACCAGCCCCCAGCACCGCAACATCCGCCGTCGCAGTTCTGCTGTGCTGCAAATTAGCCTGAAGCACCTTCATATCCTACTTTCTCTCCGTTCCCCTCGCGCCATCCGGCCCTCCACGAGGGTAGTTAGTAATGCATGCAAAAAATCGTAGCCGTAGGAGCCTACCTTTTCAGTCTTCCTTCGTCGAGGTTGGTCGCCGAGGTCGAAACTCCGGCTACAATTTTTGCATGCATTACCTTTAAATAGCGTTTTATTAATTTTGATAAGTATATAAGACTAGGAATGAGCGATTTTCTTCATTTTAGCAAAAAAAATCTGACAAATCCGGCACTGCTGACAAAGCAGATCAGAAAATACTTCTAATAATAACAAGGTTTGTGTGGAGGACCACACGATACTTCCATGTTCCCGTTTTTCGCGTACATCAATGTAAGCATAAAACAAAAAAATACTACTAATAATAATACTAATAATAGTAATAATAATAAAATAATAATAATAATAATAATAATAATAATAATAATAATAATAAACAAGATAACTTCCATGGCTGTATCCATTTTTTTTTCCAGTGCTGTAAACACCTCCGATTTCATGGTGGTTAAAGGGAACATGGGCGCGCGAGTTTTATTTCGCATTTTTTCGCCTTGAGACGACTCTTAAATTACTGTACGAGAGAGTAGGTTTTTTGGCTTCTGAACACACTAGCATTGCCGTGCTATAGATTATTGTTTAGGGCCCTCATGTACATGAACATATGATGGGCCACAATACGGAAATACATGATCAGAATAACTTGGGCTGAGGTTTTAAAACCCGGTGCTTGACCCTATTATTTTTACTTGGATATTCTTTTTATCTTTTTACTTCCATGTTCCCCTAGGAGTGGAAGTATGGAGTTCGAGAAAACATCGAGTGGATGGATGGAATACATTACAATTGGATTTATGATCTGGGCTGGCAAAGTAGTAAAAACTGCTGGGCTGGCCCAGGAAATTCTTATTTTCTGAAATATGTGGCTTTTGTACGATGCTTCCACAATATAAGCTATCTATAATTCAATTTATAACTAGCATTGATCCTATAGGTGCGTTTATGCGAAACAGTATGTTAGTAGGCCCCGGAAAGTGTCGCAGAGATTGCGCTTTGTGTCATTGACACCAGCGGATGTTAATATTACTACAACAAGAATGAGTATCAATAATGCCTGGAATAAATGTTGTCGTGAAATGCGAAATAAAACTCGCGCGCCCATGTTCCCTTTAACCACCATGAAATCGGAGGCGTTTACAGCACTGGAAAAAAAAAAAATTGATACAGCCATGGAAGTTATCTTGTTTATTATTATTATTATTATTATTATTATTATTATTTTATTATTATTAGTATTATTATTAGTAGTATTTTTTTGTTTTATGCTTAAATTGATGTACGCGAAAAACGGGAACATGGAAGTATCCTGTGGTCCTCCACACAAACCTTGTTTTTTTATTCTCTCTTTTTGCCAATTTTGCCCCTTTCTTAAATATCTAGCCAAATTAAGCTTCAAATTCCAGGTGTTATTATAGACCGCAAGAGAATTTATCATCTTCTGCAGCCTTGCTGGGCTCTCAGCCAACAACACTACATCGTTCGCATATGCAAGGGCCTTGATTCTTTTCCACCCCACATGAACGCCTCCTCCATCCATATTTTCCTCCAAGTCTTTCATGAATAACGAAAACAGAGAAGGACTCAGCGGGGCTCCCTACCGGACTCCCATATACTAACCTCAAATTCCTCCGTCCTAATTTTAATGAGATTAAGGACCCATCGAGTAACAAACGAGGTAAAGCCAAAATCGAAAAAAAAAAAAAAAAAAAAAAAAATACTTGCGCGTATCAAGCCGAGATTTCACTTTTTTTGTTTGTGGTTTGCCCGACAGACATGATGATCCCCCACCCCCATTAATTAGTCCTCGACCGCTGCCACCATGTTGCGTGGGTCGTTGATTGCGGGAAAATAATAATTAAGTATAATTCACTGATTTAAGCAAATTAAAACGCACGAATCTTTATTCAGTGACGCCAAAAAAAAATAACCCCCTTCGCTAACCACCACTCACAGCCTCCAATCCCCTCTCTCAACGAGAGAGGGCTCTTTGCGCTCTCTTAGCTCCCACAACATTACTAATTCTATATTTCTGTACGTGTTATTCTAATATTCGTGAGTATGGTGTAAAATTTGAATAGTTTTTGAACTGTGAATGGGTTTGAGCTATTTTTGTCGTTATTCATTTCTGAAAACCGGAGATTTGACAGCCCTACGACAGTTTGACTTGTCTGTTTCTGTTGTCTAAGCGTTTAAGGTAAAAACGTCTATTTTCACCGGTGAATGTTGTTGGCGGTGGAAAAAGTGCGCGAGTTGGAGGCAGTGTTCGCTCTGAAATTATGAAAAAATAAAGAGACATTTGAATTCGTTTATTAGTTGGTAAGATTGATATTTTGTATGCTTAGCTTAATTTGATTGGCTCTCGAAAAGGATCTGTGTGTAAGGGGGGATGAGCTCTACGCTCGGTGTGGAAAAAAAGGGAGATGTGATTGAGATGCAAAAAGCAGAGACGCAACGTAGAGTCTGTAAAGAAGAAAGTTTTATTATAGACATTTTTATGAAAATTGAGACCCACCTGTTGATTCGTTCCCACCGGTTGAACGAAGAGACGCCGGTATTGGACCCTTGGTGAAGGTATTTGATTCGACAGGCAACGGTGAGTCCGCATGCTTTTTTGTAATTGTACCGGCCATTACCGTTGATGAAGAAGCCCACAATTTTAACTTCCACGAGTATTTTATGAAAGGGTTGTAGACAGATATTCTCATCCCTATTTTTATTTGAATTCCCCCTCAGTTTTTTTGAAACGGTCTCTGATTATTTTCTCCTCCGCGACTATTTATCCCGAGTTTTTATTGAACTTTAACGAATGTAATGTGCACATTTACCGGACTATTTTTAGGGACAGCTAAAAGCGGCTAATACTCCGCCACAAAAAACAGACGAGACGCGCTGAACGTTATCATACATTTTTTAGCCCGGTTTGTGACTTTGTGTCCTCCTCCTCTGGTTTGATAGCAAGAGAGGATCTCTCGGAAAAATTTTGCGCGTCGTCTAATTCCGAAAAGAAAATGTTTCCTCTAATTTTCCGAGTACTTCGAACGTACGCTCCTTATATAACACTTCCAGTGGCGGCCGTCGTCGGTGTCATCGGATACAATTTGGAAAATCTTCTTTCTGACAAATATACGCCGTACCAGGATAGGTGAGACAATTAAAGACAGTATTAAAAATAAAAAACGTTTTTTATTCTCTTCTAATAACGATGTTTTGTGGATTGTCGAAAAGCGTATCAAAACAAAGAAGCGAGCGCCTGGCCAGTGAGTCCTGCAACGAACAGGAGTCGTTGAAAGAGAAGAATTTTGTGCCAGCGAGTATTTTTGAGAGAAATTTGTCTCCGTCGTTGCAGGGCAAATAGAAAAAAAAGGGGAGTGTAAAATATTCCAAGTCTGAGGTCTGTGATATTTATATAATGGTCAAGGCGTAGGTACATACACACAAAATTGGTTCACCGATTTGTTCGCTAAGGCAGAGATGACCTTTTTAAGGCCTAGTTTTGATCCTACAGTAAAATACCGCTTTGATTAAAACTCTTCTTAAGACAAAAATTTATGTTTTTGTTAGTTCACCTGGATTTGTTGAAATAAAGCCACTTTTTGAACGGAGGCACAAGGAGGCCGCCCAATATTATTTGAGTCGGATGATAAATTAGCAAGGGCAGCGATATTTGGGAAAAGTGTGAGAACCCGGAAAATAATATTCGAAGTATAGGTATACCTGAAATGTAATCCAGTCAGATCAATTTGTTAATAATTTGCGATAGCACTCACCTAAAGTAAGTGACTTGTGCGTTGAACAGAAAGTAATGGCGACGATATCTGAGGGTGAGAACACACCCATACGTTGGGCCAAATGAAAGCTCGTGTATAGGAATAATAACTGAAATAAAACAACTGCTCCCCCCCCCCCAATTAGATATTAAGGGACTGCTCAATTCAAATTACGCTTCCAATTACCTAAAAAAACGCTGACTAGTACATCGGAAGCATTCATTGGTGAATCGTGGGTTAGAAAGGCATCACAAAACGTTGTGTAAATAATAAAAAGAAGTAAACTTTGGCCAATTACAGACAACTGCGTACTGTGTACGTATCTGACGAGTCCGAAATGACGCAGCGACAACCCGATAGCCAATGGTATAACTACCGTTTGCCCTAGGATGACAACAGAGTCAATCATGGACACCAAGGCGGTTGACCCTAGCTATATTTGAGCGGGTACATTATAAGCGTCGATGCGGTCTACCCCCTTACTTGATTATTGAACTTACAAAAAAGAATAGGGCGACGGGTGTAATGATAATTCCCAAGAAACTACCCAGAACAGAGTTGAACACCGCGGACGCTTCATTTCCTCCGATGGTTCTGGTTAATATGACGGCCGAGGAAACAGGCGGAGGCATGCAGCTTACGCTTAAAAACCTAAAACAGACATACAAAAAAAAACAATAGGCTTTTCAACATTAATGAATCAACGCCTCTTCCAAGTTTACCCTTTGAGAATCCATTCGTTCACGCCAAACAGTAACCAAACCAAGGCACATAACACGTGAATTACAGCCGGGATCAATATAAACGTGAAACACTGTATAAACCAATGTACTTTATAATTCGAGGCGGCTCCAACCAAATCGTCAAATTTCAACGATAGGCCGGACATGAAAAATATGACTCCTACGGCTAAATATTTAGCCGTCCACTCCGGACGGAGTACACCTGTTGAACGAACAAAAATTCACCTTCACTTTTTTTTTTTATTCACTAGGTTGAAAAAACAAAACATTTTTTCCAGCGAGTACCTCCGGTGCTTCCCAATCCAGGGAATAACTCGGCCAGAAAAATGCACAATAGTACGCCGCAGAGGAACCAATTACGTCGGAGAAGTTCCTTTACATTTCTGTGGTTGTAAATGCTTTCCATGCCTTTAGCATCCCGTCTATTTTACCGTTTTAATTTCATTTCTAATATTTGGCTATGCTATAATTGACAATTTTTGACTACTTGAAAGAAAATAGAATACGTAGATATTAGATAATAATCTTTTGAACTAAAACCTAACTGATAATTGATTACCTTCGCTTGGATCTAACTTGGGGCGAGCAACAGCCCTTTTAGCTTTTCTACGCGGCAGTCATAGCAATTTGGGTTCACACAGCAATGAATGTACACAAAATGCATTGAAAATACGAAATATTTGCAATCTGCCCCCCCTAAAAAGAACTAAAAATGAGCGTTTACGTGTTGTGCCGAGTGGGCCAGCGCAGGGGCGTAGCCAGCCCTATTGATCTATGGGTGGGCTGCTTCACTATGGGGAAAATGCCAGATGCACCAAAGCTCTAATGCGCGACTAAATTAAAAAAAAAAAAAAAAAAAAAAGCGATAAGAAAATGTGCGGGGCATCCTAATTCACTGACGCACACAAAACTCAACCCGGCACCACTGGCGGACCTACACGTATCGGGGCCCGGGGCGGAAATCTTCAAGAGGCCCCTAAACTACGTCTCTAATTATACATACCTAATACAAACCTCTATTGGTAAACGCTAAGGCCTATTACTAATTGTAGCCAAGGCCTTTTCCTTATTTTAGGCAAATCACCGCTATTTCCCCAAACCTATCCGCCAAACAGCGCTTACGCCAAGTTTAAGCCGCGAATTTCCCCATTTTAGCCGCGAATGAGTGGTTTTTGTCAACTTTACCAGCGAATTAGCGCTTTTCGACGCAAATTGGCGGCGGATTAGCAGCAAAGTAGCTTTTTTAATCCTGTGAATCAGCGATGTTTCTCAACTTTTTCTCGAGTTGACGTTTATTTCACAATTTTCACAAATTAACGGTTTTTTTTCAGCAGGGACCAGAGAATTAACACTCAGCGTTTTACTCAATATTAGCCGCAAAATAGCGGTTTTTTCTAAAATGTTTACGACAAATTAGCATTTTCTTGTTCACCATAACCATACGCTACGGATCAGCGTTTTTTTCTCAGTTTTAGCCGCGAATTTGCTAGTATATCATCCAATTGGCGCTTTTTCTCAATTTTAGCCGATTTGACCGAGGAAGCCGCGAATTTTCTCAATTTTAGCCGTGAATTAGTGAATTCCCCTATATTTCAGCCGCGAATTAGCGCTTTTTCGTAATTTTAGCAGCGTAGTAGCGTTTCTAACTCATATGTTAGACGAATTCTGTTCATTTTAACCACGAATTGGCGATTTCCGATATTTTAAGTGTAAATTGGCAATTTTTTCATTTTTGGCAGCGTATTTAGCACTTTTTTTTTCAATTCAGACTGAACATTAACCTTTCTCTTAATTTTAGCCAGAATAATTACTGATTTTCTCAATATTAGCTGCAAATTAGCGGGTTCTTCTCCATTTTAGCACCGCATCAGCATTTTTTTAATTTTAACTATGGATTAGCGCTTCTTCTCAGTTCTAGCCGTGAATAGCGTTTTTTTTTTTTTGTTTTTTTACTTATAGCCATGAATTTGCCGTTTTTCTCAATTTCAGTCACAAAGTTGCCCTCAGAAGGCGAGATGGCGGAATTGGAAGTTCTTAAACACTTCATCTGCAAATTGTTTCCTCAATTTTAGCCGCGAATTGGCGTTTTCCTCAATTTTTAGCCGGGAATAGCTCGTTTTCCCTAATTGAACTGAAAACTAGAGTTTTTATTTATTTACGCCGGGCTAATTAGTGAATGTTTTCAACACTAGCTGCGGTTTTATTATTATTATTATTATTATTTTTCACATTTCAGTCCCACCTTGGCATTTTTTTCCTTCAATTTTTGCTATGGATTAGCGTTTAGTGATTTTCCCCAATTTTGGCCTCGGGTTAGCGCTTTTCCTCAATTTTAGCCAGGAATTATCTTTTTCCTCATTTTCAGCCACATATTTCATTTTTAGTAGCGAATTAGCACTTTTTCTCAGTTCGAGTTGAAAATTAGTGTTTTTTTTAATGTTAGCCGCCCTAATTAATGATTTTTTTTTTTTCAATTTTAGCCATGTTGTTTTTTAGATTTTAGCCCCGCATAAGCAATTTTTTTCTAGTTTCTGCTATGGTTTAGCGCTGGTTCTCAGTTTGCCCGACAGACATGATGATCCCCCACCCCCATTAATTAGTCCTCGACCGCTGCCACCATGTTGCGTGGGTCGTTGATTGCGGGAAAATAATAATTAAGTATAATTCACTGATTTAAGCAAATTAAAACGCACGAATCTTTATTCAGTGACGCCAAAAAAAATAACCCCCTTCGCTAACCACCACTCACAGCCTCCAATCCCCTCTCTCAACGAGAGAGGGCTCTTTGCGCTCTCTTAGCTCCCACAACATTACTAATTCTATATTTCTGTACGTGTTATTCTAATATTCGTGAGTATGGTGTAAAATTTGAATAGTTTTTGAACTGTGAATGGGTTTGAGCTATTTTTGTCGTTATTCATTTCTGAAAACCGGAGATCTGACAGCCCTACGACAGTAGTTTGACTTGTCTGTTTCTGTTGTCTAAGCGTTTAAGGTAAAAACGCCTATTTTCACCGGTGAATGTTGTTGGCGGTGGAAAAAGTGCGCGAGTTGGAGGCAGTGTTCGCTCTGAAATTATGAAAAAATAAAGAGACATTTGAATTCGTTTATTAGTTGGTAAGATTGATATTTTGTATGCTTAGCTTAATTTGATTGGCTCTCGAAAAGGATCTGTGTGTAAGGGGGGATGAGCTCTACGCTCGGTGTGGAAAAAAAGGGAGATGTGATTGAGATGCAAAAAGCAGAGACGCAACGTAGAGTCTGTAAAGAAGAAAGTTTTATTATAGACATTTTTATGAAAATTGAGACCCACCTGTTGATTCGTTCCCACCGGTTGAACGAAGAGACGCCGGTATTGGACCCTTGGTGAAGGTATTTGATTCGACAGGCAACGGTGAGTCCGCATGCTTTTTGTAATTGTACCGGCCATTACCGTTGATGAAGAAGCCCACAATTTTAACTTCCACGAGTATTTTATGAAAGGGTTGTAGACAGATATTCTCATCCCTATTTTTATTTGAATTCCCCCTCAGTTTTTTTTGAAACGGTCTCTGATTATTTTCTCCTCCGCGACAATTTATCCCGAGTTTTTATTGAACTTTAACGAATGTAATGTGCACATTTACCGGACTATTTTTAGGGACAGCTAAAAGCGGCTAATACTCCGCCACAAAAAACAGACGAGACGCGCTGAACGTTATCATACATTTTTTAGCCCGGTTTGTGACTTTGTGTCCTCCTCCTCTGGTTTGATAGCAAGAGAGGATCTCTCGGAAAAATTGTGCGCGTCGTCTAATTCCGAAAAGAAAATGTTTCCTCTAATTTTCCGAGTACTTCGAACGTACGCTCCTTATATAACACTTCCAGTGGCGGCCGTCGTCGGTGTCATCGGATACAATTTGGAAAATCTTCTTTCGGACAAATATACGCCGTACCAGGATAGGTGAGACAATTAAAGACAGTATTAAAAATAAAAAACGTTTTTTATTCTCTTCTAATAACGATGTTTTGTGGATTGTCGAAAAGCGTATCAAAACAAAGAAGCGAGCGCCTGGCCAGTGAGTCCTGCAACGAACAGGAGTCGTTGAAAGAGAAGAATTTTGTGCCAGCGAGTATTTTTGAGAGAAATTTGTCTCCGTCGTTGCAGGGCAAATAGAAAAAAAAGGGGAGTGTAAAATATTCCAAGTCTGAGGTCTGTGATATTTATATAATGGTCAAGGCGTAGGTACATACACACAAAATTGGTTCACCGATTTGTTCGCTAAGGCAGAGATGACCTTTTTAAGGCCTAGTTTTGATCCTACAGTAAAATACCGCTTTAATTAAAACTCTTCTTAAGACAAAAATTTATGTTTTTGTTAGTTCACCTGGATTTGTTGAAATAAAGCCACTTTTTGAACGGAGGCACAAGGAGGCCGCCCAATATTATTTGAGTCGGATGATAAATTAGCAAGGGCAGCGATATTTGGGAAAAGTGTGAGAACCCGGAAAATAATATTCGAAGTATAGGTATACCTGAAATGTAATCCAGTCAGATCAATTTGTTAATAATTTGCGATAGCACTCACCTAAAGTAAGTGACTTGTGCGTTGAACAGAAAGTAATGGCGACGATATCTGAGGGTGAGAACACACCCATACGTTGGGCCAAATGAAAGCTCGTGTAAAGGAATAATAACTGAAATAAAACAACTGCTCCCCCCCCCCCCAATTAGATATTAAGGGACTGCTCAATTCAAATTACGCTTCCAATTACCTAAAAAAACGCTGACTAGTACATCGGAAGCATTCATTGGTGAATCGTGGGTTAGAAAGGCATCACAAAACGTTGTGTAAATAATAAAAGAAGTAAACTTTGGCCAATTACAGACAACTGCGTACTGTGTACGTATCTGACGAGTCCGAAATGACGCAGCGACAACCCGATAGCCAATGGTATAACTACCGTTTGCCCTAGGATGACAACAGAGTCAATCATGGACACCAAGGCGGTTGACCCTAGCTATATTTGAGCGGGTACATTATAAGCGTCGATGCGGTCTACCCCCTTACTTGATTATTGAACTTACAAAAAAGAATAGGGCGACGGGTGTAATGATAATTCCCAAGAAACTACCCAGAACAGAGTTGAACACCGCGGACGCTTCATTTCCTCCGATGGTTCTGGTTAATATGACGGCCGAGGAAACAGGCGGAGGCATGCAGCTTACGCTTAAAAACCTAAAACAGACATACAAAAAAAAACAATAGGCTTTTCAACATTAATGAATCAACGCCTCTTCCAAGTTTACCCTTTGAGAATCCATTCGTTCACGCCAAACAGTAACCAAACCAAGGCACATAACACGTGAATTACAGCCGGGATCAATATAAACGTGAAACACTGTATAAACCAATGTACTTTATAATTCGAGGCGGCTCCAACCAAATCGTCAAATTTCAACGATAGGCCGGACATGAAAAATATGACTCCTACGGCTAAATATTTAGCCGTCCACTCCGGACGGAGTACACCTGTTGAACGAACAAAAATTCACCTTCACTTTTTTTTTTTTTATTCACTAGGTTGAAAAAACAAAACATTTTTTTCCAGCGAGTACCTCCGGTGCTTCCCAATCCAGGGAATAACTCGGCCAGAAAAATGCACAATAGTACGCCGCAGAGGAACCAATTACGTCGGAGAAGTTCCTTTACATTTCTGTGGTTGTAAATGCTTTCCATGCCTTTAGCATCCCGTCTATTTTACCGTTTTAATTTCATTTCTAATATTTGGCTATGCTATAATTGACAATTTTTGACTACTTGAAAGAAAATAGAATACGTAGATATTAGATAATAATCTTTTGAACTAAAACCTAACTGATAATTGATTACCTTCGCTTGGATCTAACTTGGGGCGAGCAACAGCCCTTTTAGCTTTTCTACGCGGCAGTCATATCAATTTGGGTTCACACAGCAATGAATGTTCACAAAATGCATTGAAAATACGAAATATTTGCAATCTGCCCCCCCCCCCTAAAAAGAACTAAAAATTAGCGTTTCGTGTTGTGCCGAGTGGGCCAGCGCAGGGGCGTAGCCAGCCCTTGATCTATGGGTGGGCTGCTTCACTATGGCGAAAATGCCAGATGCACCAAAGCTCTAAAGGCCCGTTCACAAGCTCTATGCTATGCGTCTGTGGAGTATATGCAGCCAAACAAATTAATTCCCTCGAAAAATGAAGCATTTTCATAGGTTGCATAGACACCACACAACACAAACATAGAGCTTGTGAACGGGCCGTAATGCGCGACTTAATAAAAAATAAAAATAAAAAAGCGATAAGAAAATTTGCGGGGTTTCCTAATTCACTGACGCACACAAAACTCAACCCGGCACCACTGGCGGACCTACACGTATCGGGGCCCGGGGCGGAAATCTTCAAAGAGACCCCTAAAAAGTCTCTAATAATACATACCTAATACAAACCTCTATTGGTAACCGCTAAGGCCTTTTACTAATTGTAGCCAAGGCCTTTTCCTTACATTTTAGGCAAATCACCGCTATTTCCCCAACCTATCCGCCAAACAGCGCTTAGGTATGCCAAGTTTAAGCCGCGAATTTCCCCATTTTAGCCGCGAATGAGTGGTTTTTGTCAACTTTACCAGCGAATTAGCTCTTTTCGCCGCAAATTGGCGGCGGATTAGCAACAAAGTAGCTTTTTTAATCCTGTGAATCAGCGATGTTTCTCAACTTTTTCTCGAGTTGACGTTTATTTCACAATTTTCACAAATTAACGGTTTTTTTTTAGCAGGGACCAGAGAATTAGCACTTTCCTCAGTTTGAGCTGAAAATTAGCGTTTTACTCAATATTAGCCGCAAAATAGCGGTTTTTTCTAAAATGTTTACGACAAATTAGCATTTTCTTGTTCACCATAACCATACGCTACGGATCAGCGTTTTTTTCTCAGTTTTAGCCGCGAATTTGCTAGTATATCATCCAATTTTAGCCGAGCTTTTTCTCAATTTTAGCCGATTTGACCGAGGAAGCCGCGAATTTTCTCAATTTTAGCCGTGAATTAGTGAATTCCCCTATATTTAAGCCGCGAATTAGCGCTTTTTCGTAATTTTAGCAGCGAAGTAGCGTTTCTAACTCATATGTTAGACGAATTCTGTTCATTTTAACCACGAATTGGCGATTTCCGATATTTTAAGTGTAAATTGGCAATTTTTTCATTTTTGGCAGCGTATTTAGCACTTTTTTTTTTCAATTCAGACTGAACATTAACCTTTCTCTCAATTTTAGCCAGAATAATTACTGATTTTCTCAATATTAGCTGCAAATTAGCGGGTTCTTCTCCATTTTAGCACCTCATCAGCATTTTTTTAATTTTAACTATGGATTAGCGCTTCTTCTCAGTTCTAGCCGTGAATATCGTTTTTTTTTACTTATAGCCATGAATTTGCCGTTTTTCTCAATTTCAGTCACATAGTTGCCCTCAGAAGGCGAGATGGCGGAATTGGAAGTTCTTAAACACTTCATCTGCAAATTGTTTCCTCAATTTTAGCCGCGAATTGGCGTTTTCCTCAATTTTTAGCCGGGAATAGCTCGTTTTCCCTAATTGAACTGAAAACTAGAGTTTTTATTTATTTACGCCGGGCTAATTAGTGAATGTTTTCAACACTAGCTGCGGTTTTATTATTATTATTATTATTATTATTATTATTTTTCACATTTCAGTCCCACCTTGGCATTTTTTTCCTTCAATTTTTGCTATGGATTAGCGTTTAGTGATTTTCCCCAATTTTGGCCTCGGGTTAGCGCTTTTCCTCAATTTTAGCCAGGAATTATCTTTTTCCTCATTTTCAGCCACATATTTCATTTTTAGTAGCGAATTAGCACTTTTTCTCAGTTCGAGTTGAAAATTAGTGTTTTTTTTAATGTTAGCCGCCCTAATTAAT